>VXAW01011403.1:600958-611156 GCA_013399735.1 Tyrannus savana | reverse complement strand
TTCTTTGTTTCCTTCTTTCCTTCTTTCTTCCCTTCCTTCCTTCCTTCCTTTTTTAATAGTATTTTTAATTATGTTGCATAGTTAAAGACCACCTAGAAAATTATTTCCTGTGTATCAGCCATTGGGCAAATCTAATATTCAAATTAGCATTAAACTCCCTTTTGTTGATTCCAGGCACTTCAAATGTATTTATGACCAGGACACTTGGATTCAGTGGAATTGGGAGACACAGATTTTAAGAGGTCTCCTTCAGTATATATTTGGACACTCCCAGGAAGGAGAACAGCATAAATTGTGTGACTCAGCTGCTGTTTTTTTTTTTTTTTTTACCTCCTGCTGAAGCAAAACAAACATTTGGATACAGCCTAGCAGACCTTGTAAGCCCATCATATTTCCATTGAAACATGATTTACGGTATTGATTTTTTTTCTAACCTTGCAGCAGATCAGCTACAGAAATAGACATAATTTTTTGGAATAAACTACACCAATTATCTGGTTGTCCACAGCTGAGGAATTATTTATTTTTCCTCGGTGCAGGATGATGGCCAGAATAATATCAAACTGACTGGGACTATAATCAAAGGATATTTCTGCAAATCACTCAATGACAATCTGGGGCAATTTTCAATTACTCTCAGGACAGATTTTTCCAATTGACTAGACAGAAAGTGGCAAGAAAGATTTAAGGAACGCCTTGTAAGTGCTGAGCTGAGAACTTAGTACCAAACATCATCAATCTGGATCCTTCTGAGACCAGAAGGTTTACAAAACAGGCTATTGAACTTACATAAGCATCCTGTTATAGAATCCTACACCTGATGGGTCAGTGTCCTGGGATTTTCAGTAGGAAAGGGAACAGCTACAGACTCACACTCTGGCTGTTTGCAATTATGAAGTGCTCCATTAGATTAATGGCTGTTTGAACACTGACCCACTTTCCTTCTGAAGGTGCTCACTGAGCTGTGTCAGGGGGTTACCAGCAATAACTCCTGCATTTACACGGGTTACATGTGAGCAGAACTCACCTGATGGCCTTGGAACAGCGAAAACTGATCGCCTGAGAAAGATTTTATGAGTGAAAACCTTCCTAAAACTGGTTATAGACAAGCCAGAACTGCACACCTATTTTTTTCAGGTTTTTAATCATCCTCATAATATCTCGAGATTGCAAGACCCAAACCATTCTGGTTTCTATCAGCATGGATTTTGTGGTCTCTGAGATGTAACAAGTCCTTCCTGCGACCTCCAGGGTGACTCTTTAGAGGAAGAGCTCTCATCTACCCAGTTAGGAACTCTTCTGTTTATGTATTTCTTCTTCTATGTCTAAAAACACACAAACAGGCAAAATTCAGCACGGGAGATCCTGTAATAGCTCATCCCAGTGATCCTCTGTTTGGTTGTGAGAGAGAAAAAAAACCACTTCTGAAATTTAAATAAGAATGTATTAAATAGTGCAGTAAATTGCTCCTTTTTTTAATTTCTTTTGGGAGCAGCCCTACTCCAGTCAGACCACTGTGACTATTTCCTGTAGAGGAAGCATTTTAATAAGAAAGCTGCAGTTTGCTCCTAAGGCTGGATCCAAAAATAATTAATAAGTGTGTATTAAGATTCTGCACATGTGGGCATTTAGCTCAGAAGCAAATGAGTTGAGCAGCTCACAACACTCTGAGATGGAGAGCAGCCAAACTCACCAGAACCATCCCTCTCTTGTATCCCAAATATCCCCAGTGCCTCAGCCCCTGACCAAAAGTCCAAACAGGAACATTTTCTTTGTGTAATATCTTAAATCTCCATTCCTTTCTGTGCTGAAAGGCTAATTAAACTGGTAATTGTCACTCCTATCTCTTGCTATTATATTTGTATTCAAAATTGCAATAGATGCAATCTGTGTGTGTGTGTTTTTTTTTAATTCAAGTAGTTTAAAATTAATTTGAAGCCGTACAACAGCAATCAGCCTCTAATTAGGGAGATAATCAATTAATAAGCTCGTAACTAAGGGTTCTCATGTTGTAGATGGAGATGATTTTAACTGGGATGAAGTGCTATCTTTGTATTCAAAAAAAAAATAATCATGGAAAAGTGAATCTATCCCACAGCCAGGAGATAAAAGACCCATCTGGTGGTTTAAGAGGTATCATTTTAACCCCTGCCCAGTGACAGTGATTCATGGGGCTGGAACCACGAGAATTCCATTAAAATAACAGCTTGCTGTGCCCAAACCAGCAGGGCCATTCCCAAAGTGTTCCCACTTCCCCTCTCCAGTTAATACATGCAAAGTGCTGCCATAAAGCCATTAAAAGCCACAATATAATAAATGAGTTCAGGACAACTGGTTGGTTGTACAGGGCAATAATTGAGGGATGCAGGGAAGGAGCAGGGAGGAGGCTGAGATTAATAAACCCTGAAGTGCAGGCTTGTTGTGCCAAATGGCCTTTTCCCCTGCAACTGTAAACAAATTTGGGGTTGGAACAATTTTAGACCTCAAGGTCCTGCATTAGCAATGGCACCGGGTTCCTCAGGGAGCAGCTCACAGTGCTCTCCAGAAAATCCAGGAGGGAAACCTGGGAATGTGTGATGCATGGAATGAACAGGAGAAGCTGTTTTTTTTTTCTCTTTGCCAACTGGAATTAATATTTCTTTTCTATTTCCGTGACTCCAGTAACACTTCTGCAATGGATAAAACCCAAACAAACAAACGAACAACACAACAAAGAGAAATAAAGTTATTAAAATTTCTACCGCAGTGTATTCAGTGGATTAAGCCCAAAATGATCACACCAAAATTCGGGTTACAACACAAGTCTGAAAGCAAGGAAGAGTCCTTGCTGACAGGCCAAAAGGTTGGGTTTAAGCCTGAGATAAAAACATGCAGTGACTCAGCTTACCACCTGCTCTTTGCAGCGGTAACACAAACCGAAGTTACACTTTTCCTATTTGCCTTTTTTATTTCCATAATTAATTGTTTCAATACTGTGAAGATTATCCTATGAGATATTCTAAGGGTTTTGCTCTACCACCATATGAATGAATAGTTTTTAATATTTCATTTAGTGTATTACTTCATGGGTCGACAGATGAAGGAATAAAATCCTTTATTGGAGCTCCTCTCTCTCCCATTATGACCTTCTCACCAAAATATTCCACATTTATTTCTCAGGATATTTCATGCTGTGAGCAAACAGGAGATTGCAATGATGGCTAAACTATCATTATTCACCCAGTGCTTATGAATACTCATTTTTCTAAATAAATTTACTATTCAAAAGACTCACCTCTGCATTTTCTGATTCCCTCTCCTTTCCGAAAATTCCAATCCCAAGCATTATATTTGCACATAATTTCATTTAAAATTTAAGTTATATATTTTAATCAGTGTTTACTGTGCTGAATATAGAACTTTGCCTTGGAATCTGCTGAATAAAAAGGAAACACTTGAAAAAAAAATAGAAAATACCATTTAAGAATTTTTCCCCTCTCTCACGTGCTTACGCTGTGACTGTGGAGCAAACTTGGGCAGTGGGTTATACAATTAAAAAATCCAAATGTAAGTGTTGATGCATTAGCAGAACTAAATTACTAACAAATCGAGTTATACAATTAAAAAGCCCAAATATAAGTGTCAGTGCAATAGGAGAATTAACTTACCAAGAAATAGGAACGATTTTTGCCAGGAAGGTGCTAATAGAGTTGAGGTGCTAAATACTATAAAAAACACAGCCACATGCAGAGACTAAATTAATGGCAGAGAGCTGGGGCAGGAGGAGCCCCTCAATTGAAGTTTGTTAGTATTTAGTCTCAGCAAAACTCAAAGAGAATTATATATATATATATATATTTATTTTTTTTTTTAACAGGAAGGTCACTAATGGAATTATTTTCCCAAATGGTGACTGCTGTGAGCAACATCAATAACCAGGTGTTGTGCAGCCAGTGTGAGTTTTTGTTTTGCCCAGGGGTGGCTCTTCCCTCTGGCTCAGCAGGGACACTGCAGGAGTTTGAGCTTCCCCAAGGGATCACAAACGCTCTGAGGGACAGGGGGGATTGTTGGGGTGTCTGTGCAGGGACAGGGCTTGCACTGGATGATCCCTGTGGGTCCCTTCCAGCTCAGGACATTCTGGGATTCTGTGATTTTAAGTCAACAATTAGAACCCAGAACAGTAAATCAGGACTTTTGGGTGTTGTTTGTTTTCTTACCCTTCCCACACAACCACTTTGTTCCATCACTACAGGACTGTGGCAGCACCCTCGTGTCTCCCAGACCTTCAGGGTTTATCCACCCGTCCTTAGCTTTCTTTAATTTTAATATTTCATCCAAGACAGAGGAGAGCCTGGAATCTTAAAAAAAAAAAAAAAATATTTCAGATTGCAGCAGAATAAAGAGTCATCATCAGAGGTGCTGGTGAAAACAGAATAAAAAAAAAAATCAGGTTTATCATTATCTCCCATTTTCCTGCTACATCTCTGTAGGTGGGCTCTGATTCCCAGGCACAGCCCCAGCCAAGGATTCTTCCTGGGACACACAACGAGCTGCAAACAATAATTCAAACACATCCCTTGCTCCACAAATTGAGACGAGCCCAAATACTCTTTCTGATTCGAGGATGCAATTAATGCAAATTAAGCGCTGTAATAAAAGCTTTTGGAAACCAGATCACGTGTTAGAGCACAGCAGCAGATAAAGATATGTACAAATATAAAGATATGTACAAAACAAATGGAAGTTTGGCTGAATAACCCACTCCAGGAAGCTGGAGGATACTGGGACATTTCGAGCTGAATTTCATGTCTCAAACTCATCCAGGGAAAAAAGCAAAGGAAAAAAAACCCAAATCATTTACCTCCCACAACACCTCCATTTCTTTGTGGTTTATATTTCTCATTGTCCTCTGAAAATATTCTCCAAGAGGTGAAAGTTCTGGGGGTTTGATTTGCTTCCTTCTATCAAAAGAAGGTGTTAGGGTCTAATTAGGCTTTAATTCCCTTGGCAGTGGTGTATGTACATAAAAAGGGCTTTTATTAATTGTTGTATGGCAACATTTTTCCATCAAATGTCCACAGTTCATAAATATTCTTAAAAATTGGCCCTGGCTCTTACCCCAAAACAAAATACCATGAGAAAGGTAAACAGAAGACAAAGTGACATGAAAAAAAAATTCATATTGGTCATTCTTCAACCAAGTTTAGTAGAAACTGAAATAAAATACTGAAATAAAAACTGAAATAAAGGACATTTCTAAATATACTGAAAATTGTTGAACTGTTTCAAGTGCATAAAATCAGTGACATACCTAAGAGAAAAAATAAATAAAAATTAGGATTTCTCTGGCACTATCAGTTTGAGCTTTGAAAGACTGGAAATTATCCTTTCTCTTTGCAAGAGAATAACCAAAGTTTAAGCCTTTTAATTGTGTAGGAGAGGAGAGGAGAGGAGAGAATGTGTTATAATAATATTGTTGTTATTCTATTATTATTATATATCATATTCCAAAACCAGAAGGGATTTATTGTATTAGTATTAAATAATTAATATTAAATATTGATATTAAATTAAACATTCATATTAAAATTATTTATTTATAATAAATGAATAGTAAATAATATCTCTATTATTATATATTATATAATATAATCAATAAAATAAATGTTTAAATTATTTATATTAAAAATTAGATATTACATTATTAATATTACTATTGGGTTAATAGTGGTCCTGCTGCAACTACTTTTCTTGGTTGTTTACTCAAGCTCTGTATGTGTATTGGTTGCAATATTTTATTAATTTAATTTAATTAAATTAAACTCCTTACAGAGCAAAAGGAATTAATTCTTACAGGTTATGATAAATCTTATCTTTTATATGTCAAATACATCTCTACCTCTCCTCTACAGCATTTTACAAGACATTACCCACTTGTAATTTATAGGCACAAAAATCTATTTTGTCATTGCAAGTGTGTAATATATAACTCAATTTAAACACAAATGCATATTTCTTTTCCAGAATATCTCTGGATTCTTTTCTTTCCATCAGTTATATTTTTCTTAAGAGAGAAATCTCCTTAATTACAAAACATTAATCAGAAGTACAAGGATATCAACAGGCTCTTTATTTTCCAGCACAATGTGCTGCCCGTGACAAACAATGAAAATTGTCATTATCACTGACAATGAATAGTTTCTGTATTAATAACAATACAGTTATGTCTCATGAAAACACTAAGTAGTAATAAACAGGAGAAAAAATTAAGTGACTTCTTTGATTTATCGTTCTGGGCTATCATTAACGGTGCGAGGCTGGATTTGCCCTTTTGAAGGGCAAACTCCATTAGGATTTTATTGCATCCTTGAATAAATAAAGCAAACAAAATATGCAGATTCAAAACCATATTAGTACTGATTCATCCAGTTTAATCTCAGTGCAGCCCGAATTTATTTAACATTATTAGTTTAAGGATATTTGAGTGAACACCAACCAGACGAGCCATGAGACTCAGGAGGCTCAGGGGGGACCTTCGGGCTCTGCTCCCAGGGAACAGGGACAGGAGGAGGGGGAACAGCCTCAGGCTGTGCCAGGGGAGGGGCAGAGGGGACACCAGGACGAATTTCTCCCTGGAAAGGGTGGTCAGGCCTTGGCAGGGGCTGCCCAGGGAGGTTTGGAGTGCCCAGCTCTGGATGTGGCACTCAGAGCTCTGGGCTGTGGACAAGGTGGGGATGGGGCACAGGGGGATCCATGGGCTGGGAGGGGCTTTTCCAACCTCAGTGTTTCTGTGGCCTCCAATAAAAAAATCTTTGAATTCCAAGGGAAATTTTTTTACTCTTACTCCCTGGCTCAGGTTCTGCTGCTGTGATTGGGGAATTAAAGAATCCACTACCAAGAAGATGTTAAACGNCACCCTGTTGGGAGTGATCAACATGAGCTGCAGTAGCATCACTCCAGCAGAAAAATCAATAAAAGTCAAGCCAAAGGAAAGCATTTTTATTTTTTTTAATTACTATTATTTTTGGTTTTTTTAGTAAAGAGATATTTGGCAAAGGAAATTCGACGAAACAGCGCTCTGAGCATTCTGGTGACGCAGTTTCTCAGTTTTGGATGCCAAGCCAAGGCAAAATTCTGTAGCAAGGACTGAACCTCGGATGAATTCTGCACTAAGAACAGGTAGGAAACACTCCCAGCTCCAAAGTGTTTGCAGTCTAAACAGCCAAGAGAACAGTGAATGGATCTAAGAGGCCACAAAGGCAGGAGGATTTAAGTTAGAGATGAAATTTCTCCATCGGTGCCAGTTCTAAGAATAAACCCCAGCCCTTTGTGAGCTCCTCCTCAGCGTTTCCTCTGCCTGCCCACAACTCAGATTTCTCTTTTCAGTGACTACTTTTTTTTTTTTTTTTCCAAGAAAATTNACATTGTTTTTTAATTAAAATTAACATTTTTAGCCTACTAGAAGTGAAAAGTCAGTAGAATAATCCCTGGGAGTATATTTGTGATACAGCACATTGTAGTTGATTCTGCTTTGTTGCTCCTGATTTACAGATTTCTAAAGAAATCTGAATATTCTGTCGGAATCACAAAGCACTTTTACCTCAGTTCTCCCCCAAAATTTTGCTGCAGACTCTGAGTCACTTCTATTCTGAGCCTGCAAGTGTCTTCACACCCACTGAATGTTTTCTGAATATGTGTTATTACATTAAATTTTATAAAATATTATTAAATACTGAATATGCAGAAATATATATATATATAATATGCAAAATCACACTTAGAGGAGTCATCAACACAAGCAGATCTTCCTTGATTACGAAAATACTCAATTAAAAAATAATGTAGGAAACTCCTGAGATAATTGGAATTTTTTTTAATCAGTAGATAATAATAATATTTGTACTCATAGTTCTGGAATTTTTCTGGGAAGCTTGGAGTGTCTTTAAGACCTTTACTACAAACTTTTAAAAGTAGCAAGAATGGAGTTGGTCAAAAAGTTCTTTTAAGGGAATTAAACTGAGAATCTCTGTATCCTCCCAGATCCATGTCTTAAAATCCATGAGCTGCCTGTGCCCCCTGGAATTTCGGGCAGAGTGGGGAGAGGGTGAAACCAGGAAAACTGTCACGGAAAGGGAACCTCACTCTGTTCAGCAACACAAGTTTGGTTACACTTGTGCTTTACAAAACACTCTCTTCCTGAAACATAATGCTTTCCTAAATAAATATTCTAAAAGAAAACAAAAAGAGGATAGTACCTGTTAAAAAATAAAGTCTACAGGGCTTATAGCAGAGCTTTAAAAAGTGGGTAAGATGGTAATAAAGCCCACTGTCCCAATCATTTGAGACACTCTAGCATATGGTGCAGCTCCAATAACTACAAGACAAAGTGTTCTGGAATGCACTGCAGAATTATTAATTAGTGCAGCATATTTACTTATAATTACTGGAAAGCTGCCTGGCCTTGAAATAGCAAAATATTTGAAGATCTTGCAAGGCTATTTCCTCCAATATTTAAAACATTTTTCTCGTAATTTTTTCATCGACTCTCTGATTTTTTTTTTTAAATACACAAAAATATTTCCCGTGGTATTTAAAGTTGGTGTTTCAGCAAGACACTAATTTAGCCTGCGTGAACTGAGGCTCAGAGGGGGATTACCTGCAGCACCAGAAAAAAAAACCCCTAAAATCCTCCCTTGGAGTTATTTTTCAGAGGGCCATAAAAAACCAAAGCCAGGATGAATTCAGGTGGAGTTTCGAATCGCTGTGTCCCCTCTCCAGCTGGGGAAGGGCAATGATGGCTTCGAGTCTCTGATGGAAAAATAAGCTATTTCCTTGCAGTCCAAGTACCAGGACTTGTTTCTCGCTCAACACTTCTGAAAAGGCTCATACCTGTACATCTATTGCTAGTTATTCAGAGTAACAGTATAATATTGCTTTGTTTTTTTAATAAGTACCTTCAAAATCAGTGTTTTCATAATATGAGCAAAGAATTTGGCTCTGGGTAATGACATCTTAGGGCTAAGTTGCTTTTTTTAAAAAAAAAAAAATCAACTGTAGGGGGAATATTTCTGGTTAATTTCCAAGTAAACATTTACATGTGTTTAGCATCTAATTTGACTTTCCCAGTCATTTGTCATTACAGCTACAGTACCAGTGCTTTCGTGCCATAATTGTGATTTATATTCTGACATCTCCCCTCTGTGTGGCTCCTGTGGGGTTTTCTTTCTCAGTTTTGCTGAAGTGAAACTGTGACTCACTGGGAAGCTCTGCCAAAAGCTGCTCCCTGCAGGAGGGACACCAAGCCAAGGACACGGAGCCCACTCTGCCACTTAACCTTGGCTCAGGTTGCTTTTTTTAACTGAGCTGTGGAACCTGAGCTGGGAAAAGGCTGCAGGAGGATGAGAGAGAGAGGGGACACTGGCACAGCTGGCACAGGGGGAGTGCCAGGAGCTCAAGGATTGCAGAGGGAAATCATCCACATGGGGAGGTGTTAAATGGTTACTGGGGACAAGGCAGGGAGGGCAGTGGGGACCAGGTGGCAGCTCAGCAACACCAGGACCTGCCCAGGAGGTGCAGAGGGACAACCTGTCCTCTCCTGGGTGCCTGCCTGGCCAGGCAAGAGTCTCAGAGTCCTTGTCCTGTCCTTTGTGTGTGTCAGGCAGTAAAAAAAGGGGTTTATTTTCAAGTCCTGCATTTCCTGCTTGCAGAGTTTCTGTGTACCTGGTGCCCTAATGAACGAACCCAAAAGAGGGGTGTTTTATACACAGTCACCTGCTGAAATTAGGAACAGAGTGTCCTGAGCTGGAAAGGACCCACAGGATCATCCAGTCCAACCCTTGGCCCTGCACAGACACCCCAAAAATCCCACCCTGTCCCTGAAAGTGTTGTCCAAGGAATGTTCCTTGGAGATTTTTAACTCCTTCATTTTTTTACCAGGCCTTGACAGTTTTCTGTTGTTAAAAGCAGGTGAGACATCACTAGTGAGTGTTTAGTATAAAAAAGCCCCACCAAAACAAAATAGCCTTTCACTATTACCTGGTAACATTGGAATATTCCACAGCCTTCCAGTGGGACACATTGGGTTTGGAGTTCACTGCAGCACATCCAAACTATTCCCTGCCCAGAATTTCAACCACTGATGCAGCAATTTCTTTCTCTCTCAACTCTTTTCTCCAGAAATTTCTTTACTATAGGAAATTCTTTGTTTTGACTGAAGCAA
>VXAW01011403.1:570068-600879 GCA_013399735.1 Tyrannus savana | reverse complement strand
TTTTTTCCATGAAGTACAGAATGTCCTGAGTTGGAAGGGAGCCACAAGGATCATCAAGTCCAAACCCCTGGCCCTACACGGACACCCCAACAATCCCTCCCTGTCCAAACCCTCCTGGAGCTCTGGCAGCCTTGGGGCTGTGCCCACTGCCCTGGGGAGCCTGTTCAGTGCCAACCACCCTCTGGGGGAAGAACCTCTTCCTACCATCCCACCCCCCTGACACAGCCCCAGCTGTTCCCTCAGGTCCAGCAGTTTGACTGTTTTAGCTGCATTTCCAGGGAAAACAAGATTTTTTTTCCTCCAAACTAAACCATGGTGAGAACACAGTAACAAATCTCTTATGATGGAGAACTCAGTTTTCTCTCGGTCTTTAACAGGAAAAGGTTCTTTAGGCAGTCCCACAAAACTGTGTTGATTTTTACTGAACAGCACCTGAATGCAATTACCAATTAGAAGTTCAGGTGCTGACCAGGTGCTGGCCCTCAGCTGTGATAACCAGGCAGGGTGTGGGAAACTACTTGGTAGGGACTGGGAAGCTGCTGAATGTCGGAAAAAAAAGCTTAAAAAGGCAACAAAAAGATCCAGCAGAGCTGTGAGAGGGGATTGGATTTTGCCAGCCACGAAAAGGATGGTTGCATGAGATGGCCAAGCTTCAGGGATAACTGAGAGGGGGCAGCTGGGGGCATTTTGGGCCAGTGAAGTCCTGCAGGGCCAACAGCACCAAGGACTGCACCAGTAACACCAGTTAAGGCCATGATTATCTTGGCACTGGTACTAGAATTTCAATGTACAGACCGAGCAAAACGAGGAGCAAAGAGGGAAGAGGTAATTGGGGGATTTCCCATCAGCTTATCCCCAGAGACTTCCCTAGCACTCTACCCATCCTTCCATCAGATTGTCCCAAAAGATTTTTATAACACATTATCCATCCTTTCTGGAAGGCCAAGAGGAAAAATGGAAAACGTTCTGGCTGTTTGTGGAGAGTGAAAGGCAGGGGAGGGCAGAGAAATGCCTTTGTGTTTCCTACCCTTTCTCTGTGATTGACTGGGAAGATCAGGGGAAGGAGCAGTGGATATACTAGAGAGAATAAAAAAATATGTTAGAAAGAATAAAAAACTTCCCCCAGCCCTGTCAACAAGCTGAGGAGCACAGACTTTGTTTCAGGTGCTCAGAGACACCGGCGTGCTGCTCATCCAGTTTTCACTAATGTTAGCGCTGGAAAAGCTCCTTGTTTTCCTGTGATATCTGCCTGTGCCACCTGACAAACCGCTAATCAGGGAGTGACAAGAGTTACAGGGCAAGAAATGTGGCAGCCCCGGTGTTTCCATGGCTCTTTTGAAAGGTTTGGCAGGCGGGGAGGATGTGGAGCAGCGCAGCGATTAATGTGAGCAAAAGCGGAGAGACTGTAAAAATAGAGGCATTTTACGGTGCTTTCCTGAGAAGAGACGTGTCAGTTCTGGAATGGGAGGCAGGGAGTGCCTTTTAGAAAGGCAAAAGCTTTGAGAAAATTCATTCTGAAGTTTTGGAGGGCTGGGTGTGAAAACAGCTCAGGCAAACCGGCGTCTTTCTGGGGTTTCAGAGACACCTCAGCAAACACCTGAGGGAGCTGAGCAGAAAAGGAGCCTCAGGGAATGCCAGGCTGGGTGAGGGAGTGGGATCAGAGCTTTTTATCCCAGTTCTGAAGTTTCACAACGCTGCTGAGATGCCCTAAAAGCACCCAAAGGGAGTTTCCAAGAAGGACTTCACTGGTGAGGGCGTGGCAGTCAATAAACACCTCTCATTGCTTCTTTAGTCGTCATTCCTGAACTCCAGGCTCACTTCTGGGGCTGTTGCTCCTAACTGGGTGGGCTCCTTGCTGGATTTGACTTTCAGGACTGCAGATTTCTGGATGTGAGGGAGGGATGCCACTGATGGCAGCAAAGGAAAATGGTTCAGGGCCCCTTGCTCTTGTTATTTTGTGAGCAGGTTCATAACACATAGAACAAGATATCTATTTTGTTCATTATTTTTATCTCTTTTTATTCTGTTTGTTTGTTTGTTTTCTCCTCCCCTGCAGCATTGGTTTGGTGATGAGTAGTTATAATTCTTTTTCTGTTCTCTGTTTAAAAACTTTGAGAAGTTTTGATCTGATCTGACCTACCTGTCATAGTCCTTGTCCACAAACACATCCCCCTTCCATGCTGAGAGGACTCCTGATGTTTTCTGCTGGTACCTTGTGTCCTCACTGTAATCAAGCAGAAGAAACCTTTAGCTGTGTATGGACTCAGAGAAACACCCCAACTTCTTATTTTCTCAGAGAAAATAATATACCAGATCAGAAACACGAGGCTTTATTTCACCAGGAGCAAGGGGCAGGTACAATTTGGTTCCTTCTTTACCTTTTTCACTCCAAGCTCTGCTCCCTCCTGGGGAAATGGCCTTAAACTGCACCAGAGGAGGTTCAGGTTGGGTGTCAGGGAAGATTTTTTCGCTGAAAGAGTGGTAAAGCATTGGAAGGGGCTGCCCAGGGCAGTGGTGGAGTCACCATCCCTGGAAGAGTCTGAAGAAAGAAGGGACATGACACTCCATGATACAGTTCAGTGGGAATGGTGGGATTCAAAGGCTGAACTTGACGATCTCCAAGATCTTTTCCAACCTTAGTGGTTCTCTGGCTGTGTGTTTTCCCCCCATGAGGGACTGCTGATGGTCTGACAGTGCTGAGAGCTCCCCCTTGCACATCACACCTCACCCCCAACCTGCTGCAACCCCTCGAGCACCTGGAAAGCAGCGGATGGGAAACGCCTGGAAAGGAGGGAAAGGAGTAATTTGTCTGGGGTTTCAAAAAGTCCTCAGCAAAGTCCTTCCCAGAAGGTTTTGTGGGAGCTGAACAGTCCTGAGGTGAGGGGTAAAGGTCTGCTGCGGATTAGAAACCAGCCCTGAGAGGCAGAAAAACAAAGCGCAGACATAAACGCTCGATTTTCAGCCCGGGGAAAGGTCAGCACTGAGGTTCAGTGAGTCTTGGAGACCCTTCAAGGACAACACTTACTGAACATGCAATTTACCAACAAACTGAAATAAGCAGCAGAGATTCTAATATAGATGGCATTTGGCGAGTGGCCTTTTCCACACGGACTTGGGCGCGCAGGTCGAGACCTCAATTTCCCTCCTCTCTGCTCCGAGGTTTGTAGGCACCAGACGTATCATTTCAGGCTCCCAAGGGATCTGCTGAGGCTGGAGCTTTTGGGAATACTCGAGGAAGGAGCAGAGACGTCACTCTGGAGCAGCAAACCCTAAATGAAGTCCGGAGGGGCTCTCATCTTTTATTGCACGCCGTCCGTTCGGTCGGACTCGTGGCGTGCGACCCTTTCGCAAGCGAGGCCTCTGCAGTTAATATAATAACTCTGCAACATAATAACTCTGCAGTGTAATAGCTCTGAAAGAAAGAGAAATGAGAAAAAGCACCTGGAAAAAAAAAAAAAATTCTTCCCCCTGCCTCCTGAAATAAACCCTCATTCTTTGCAACGTGTTACAGAAGAGTTAATTCAGGATTTTGGTTATCTTAGTCCAAAGCAGCTACCTTTGGATAGGTGGAAATTAAAGCATAATTAATCTGTATATTTTTATTTTTTCTGCAATCCCTTCCTTGGCAAGACCATGGGTAGGAGTCTCATTGCAGAACGGTGACTAAAAGTGCTGCAAGCGCTGAACAAATGGACAAGCTTCTTTTAGCTGCACATTTTTCAGGTTGCAAGCAGGGTGCTCTGCTCTGCATTCTTTGCAAGCAGTTTCAGGGTAAAATATTGTCCATGAATGCATTCATAGATGCTCTTGGAAAGAGGGGGGCAGGCAGAGAATAAATGAGCTGCCAGGATCGTATCATGACACTTCCCCCGGAGAAATATTTTAGCCCTAAAAGTGATTCCCGCGACAAAAAGTCAAAGCACACTCATCTCCTGGAAAACTCTGCTTGTCACAGGAGTAATGGAGCACCTGAGCAAGAGAAGGTCAAACTCCTCTGTGCTTTCTGGGAGGCGTGTGGGTGTGAGAATAAAACGTGTCAAACTTCAAGGTTAACGCGTTCCACGTCTTCTTTTACTGGGGAAAAAAATAAATAAATATAAATAGAAGGACGAAACATCACCCAAATGCAGAGGGCAGGGCTGGAACCCCTCTGCCTGCACGAGTTTTGCTCAACAAAAGGGCAGTGTTAGAAGCCAGTTTGTCTCTTGGTGAGGTGGGGAGGAGTTTTGTGCTTGGTTTTAGTGGAAAGTGGTGATGTAACTCATTTTGGTGCAGCCACCGGGACCAACAGGGCAAGCCTGGAAATCATTGAGTACAAATCTGACTCTGAGCAAATTGAACATTAAAAAAAAAAAAAAAAAAAGGGAAAAATCATTATTTATCAATCTGGCATCTTCAGATATTACCCAGCTGTGTTTTTATGGCAAGTGGATACTTGTTTAGTCCTGAGCATTTGGAACATCCAGCACCCAACCATTGTCAAACAGTGGGAAAAGCCTTACTTGTTATTAAAGATGAAATTGGAAAATTTGATTTAGGGTCAAAATCCCCTGATATGCTGCATTCTGCTGGCAGAGAGCAGGTCAGCATTTGGGCACTGGCCAGGGTAGGGCACTGCCAGCACAAAAAAATGGTTTTTTTCCTCTTAGATCTTTAAATAACCTCTATTCCTTCTTCCTAAGGATTGAGAGTTGCCTGAATTTATGTTTGTTTGGGGTTTTTTGTTTATTTGGTTTTTTGTTGTTTGGTTTTTTGTCTTGGTTTTGTTTCTCTTTCAATTAAGAGAAGGGACTTTTAACAATTTGTAAAATGTGGGGAGTACTGCCNTGGTTTGGTTTTTTTTCCTCTTTCAATTAAGAGAAGGGAATTTTAACAATTTGTAAAATGTGGGGAGTACTGCCATGGCAAGGTCATCCCCTCAGGTGCCTTCCTTGCAGGATGGAGCTGTGAGAAAAAAGGGTATTTCTCCACTTTAATGGAGAAGCAAACTAAAAAGAATGACTTTTTTTAAAAACATGGGTTTGAATAGGTTATTGCAGCAGGTCTCTGATGGACAGAAACGGCTGTACATTGATTTTTAATGAAAAAATACTGCTTTATCCTGGCTAGGCCATATTCTACAGAGGGCACTTGCCCTGCATGGTTATATTACATCTCATTAATTATATTACAGCTCATTAATTGTATTACAGCTCATTAATCTCTTTCTTTCATTTGGAATACAAACAACATAATGTTTTAATGTACTGTGTTTGTCACATGTGCTTAATAAGGTTTTTTATCACTTTCTCAAGAATAAACATGCCATGACTTTTGCTTCTGAGATAGATAAATTAACCAAAGTGTTTCCCCTATTTTTCCTTTTATTTTTCTAATTAAAACTGGAGGAGAAATACACCTGAGGTAAATATAATTCTGCTCTATTCTTAATACTAGGAAAGGATTTCATTGCTTCTAAACTCATTAAGCCAGTCCCTATTAAAATATGCAGGTTGCTCGTTATGTCATGGAAAATAACATTCTTATTTTATTACCAGTTTCATTTCCATGGGTAGCACAGGCAGACCTAATTACATTAGTTTTGTCCTAGCCTGCATTTTCATCTGGCTCTGCTTGATACTTATTATTTTCAGCTTATTATAAACTCTGTCACAAGTGAGAGGAGTCCCAGCAGCTTGAAGTGGTGGATGGTTCTAGAACCAGACACTGAGTGGGGCTTGCACTCCCCCAAAGTTTGGATTGTCACAGCAGAAATGTTTGAGTTAGAAGGTCCCACGTAGTGAAAACAATTTTGGAGCATTAGGGGGAAAACGTGCAAAATCAAGCAGGCAGAGACTTGCAAAGATCTTCTGTCTTGCCTGAAAAGCTTTGGAATCACTGCCCAGTTATAGAGCTCCGTCTTCTGAAGTATTTGGAGATGAGTTTGCTCTTCTTATGTTCTCATGAACGTGTTCCTGTATCCTTATGCCATGGGAAACACCAGATAAGGAAGGATCCTGCTTAAAATCAGGACAAATCAGGCCACTGTGGCCCTGACTAAGAGTTTAACAGGCATTAAATATCTTCCCCAAATAGCAGGTCACGTTTCTCTCTCAGTGGCACATCAAGAGGAGGACTGGACAAAAGGGAACACAGGAGTGATGGAAGATGAATGAGACACTTCATAGTGTTTATAGAGCTGTGGAATGGACTGGGTTGGAAGGGACCTTAAAAAGAGAAATCATTACAATCCCCTGCCACTGCCCCGTCCAACCTGGCCTTGGACACTTCCAGGGATCCAGGGGCAGCCACAGCTTCTCTGGCAGGGCAGCCAGGGCCTCAATACTCTCTGAGTAAAGAATTTCCTCCTGACATCTAATCTAAACCTCTCCTTTTCTGGCTCAAAACTGTTCCCCCTTGTCCTGTCACTGTAAACCAAAGGGCTCTTCTCAAGTTAGAGTTCAGCAATGAACCATCTGAAGACACAGTTCAATTGACTCCAGCTAAACTAATAAATACCAATAATTCTATCAGTGGAAATGCTTTTTCCTTTTTTCAAATGCACAGTCTCCTAAATTGTTGGTAACTGCTGCAGTGGCTCCATCATTTCCCACAGGTTTGTGAGATTTATGAGGAATTATGGGGCTGCCCCTGGATCCCTGGAAGTGTCCAAGGCCAGGTTGGAAGGGGCTTGGAGCAGCCTGGGCTGGTGGAAGGTGTCCCTGCCCATGGCAGGGGGTGGAACTGGATGGGTTTTAAGGTCCCTTCCAACCCAAACCATCCTGGGATTCTGTAACTCTCCAAAGCAAAGGTTTCATTCGATGAATAGAAATTATCAGTGCAGATTGAACTTCCGAATTTTAGCACACCCTGACACACACAGAGCCAGTGCAAGTGAACATCCATCAGCATCAGCTCATCCAGCTCCAATCACAACTCATTTTAGACTCAAAGGAACAGGTGATTTCTGCCTTTGTTATGAAGAAAGAGCAATCACATTAGAGAGCTTTCTCATTCTCCCAGTAATGAGCTTGATCTGACATTCAGGGAAGTGTTTTTGTGCCTCCCATAACAAGGCTGTTTGTACATTTGCTAATGGAAGCTGCACAAAGGTACACAGCACAAGTAGCTACTTCTTGATTTTTTTTTCTTTTGTTGTTGTATGAGCTGAAAGTGAGTTAAATGTTAAATTACAGTAATTGTGAGCTGCTTTAGTACTGCCTATTATGCACTAGGCTTCATTTCAGAGATGGCTTTCCCTTAACTGCATGGGAATTCTGAAGCTGTTCCACTACACTGCTCTAACAGGCCAGGGTGTTCAGGGACTGCTGAGCTTCACAGTCAGAATTCCAGTAGGAAGAGTCTCCAGGAACAAATAAGGACATTATTTTCAGTTTACATGTGGGGAAATTGGGGCATAGGAGAAACAAGAGGGTTTGTCCAGCTCATGGGCAGAGATGGAGAATGGGGGATGTTTTCCCACTGTGGATTCCCCCATGGCCTTATCCTGGGTAAGGAAAGGAAGCAGTTTCCACACTGGCCATTAAAGCTGAACGAAAATCTTTAAAGGGAAAGAAAAGTAGGCTTTTAAAAAGCTTTAAATACTCATGGACTGAACTGAAATAGAAACACTTTCCCTAAGATCCCACTTCTACCTTCTGGAGGGTAAAAGCTGTGAGCAGCCAGTGTGAGCCTGCTGGTGAATTTAGACATGGTAACACTCTATAAAACAAGTTAAGATTTACTTATTATTATTTTGTATAATCATTTCTGAACTTTTAAAAAATGTGTGTATTTCTGAAAGAGACATATGTGATCGCACAGCAGGAGGGAGAACAGACACACAGAGCTGCTGGTAAAGCTGTGGAACACATTTTTACCTCATTGAAGTCATGTCTAAAGATAACACAAGCCACTGGATCTATTGATTTTGCTTTGGAAGGGCAGTGATTTACAATTCCATCAAGGTCACTGACACGAGCAGTGCAAGTCCTGCTGATGGAGGAGCGGCTTGGTGGGCACCTGGTGACCAGCCAAGGTCAACCCAGCACACTGTCACCAGCAAGAGCTATCCCACTATTCCCAAGTGAGAGAAGCAGATTCAAGAAGGCTTTCACTTCAGGCACTTAAATGACTCTTGATCTCATAAGAACTCGTTTATATCAGAGTCTGATCAATGCAGGGGAGTTTCAGAGGAAGAGCTTTAAAGGCCTCTCACTGGGGCTTTGTTATTGGAGTGCATAAAGTTTTAACATGGAAATGCCTCAGAAAGCATCTTCTGACTTTTCTAGCCTTTTTCTTACCAGAGAAAGGTAAAGAGCTCATTAACTGTACTCATCCAACATTTCTGATGCCTTTATTGATTCACTCATTGCTATAGCAGCCTAATTAGTATGATTGATGTTGACATCTGCTACAATTAAGTGATTTTGATTTATTAGGAGTGCGGAAAAATATGATTTTACAGTTCCTTTTTGACTTTAAATGGGCAGGTTTAATTTTTTTTTTTTACAAGAGAATGGACCACTATCACCCATCCTTTTAAGTACAGGTTTGCTCTGGGGATGGAGGAGTGTTTGAGGGTTATAAATTCAGGAAAAGCTATATCAGAAATACACAGGGATGTCCACTGAGTTGTTAAGGATGTCTACAAAGAGCTGAGGAACAGGGAGTGTCCAGATGAGGAAGCCACAAGTCCTTGTATCTCCTTCCTCCCGGAGGCCACAATGACTTCTGTGTTGTTCTTTTGGCACCCAAGAGCTCTTTGGTCTCAGCAGAACGACAGGCTCAGCTACCTTAATAAAGTTAAACATCACAAAAAGAGCTGGAAACACCAGTGGAGGAGGAGACAGGTTGTTCCCTCCCCTAAAAAAAGCCCAAAAATCCAAACCCAGCATGCCAGGTGCTGAACTTCTGAAACCTGGGGTGAAGAACATCAAGATCCAGGTGTGACCTCCTTCGTAACCTCTGCCAGATTCAACCTGGGCAGAGGAAACAGGAAGGAAAAAAAAAAGTGATCCTGTGATTCTGGGGTGCTTTGGGGAAGGATCTGGTTTGAAAAATTATCTGTGAGCACAACAGCAGCAGAACAAAACCTTTGGGGATTTCTATGCCACAAATGATAGACCTGGGCACTGAACACAGGGGATCACAAGCTGTAACTGTCAAGTGTTTTGTATTTTTGTTTCATCATTCTGCTAAACATAAGCAACAATGTCTGTTATTTTTAAACTTTTTTTTTAAATATAATTTAAATTCCTTTTTAAATTTAAATTTTTTATGTCTTTATTGGGTCTTTACTTTTATGCTCTTCTTACGAACATGCCAAAAAAAATTGCCATGGGGCAGATTTGCCCTTATTTACTCTTTCTGTTGTCTTGAAGTAGCAAAACCATCATCTTTTCTATATGCATGTGTGGGTATCTATAAAAAAAAAGCTTGAAAAAGCATAAATATCTCTATTTATGGCTTCAGCACTGACAGCGAGTGGTTTCTCCCGAAGTTATGAAAATGAGTTCCATTAAGGCAGCAGCCTCGTTATTGGAATGGAGCTCTGTCCTTATCAAGTCACACTCCAGGTGTTCATTCCCACTCCAATCCCGTGACAAATTAGTGGCCCTAAATAGTGCTCAGATGGAGCAGCTACGGTGGCACAGCCCTTCCCCCTGTGGCCCTGGCAGTGCCACAGCCAGGCCCTGGCAATTCCCTTGATTTCCCAGAAGTAATAAGAGGAAGGGAGTGCTGCATTTCCATGGAAGTTTATTGAGCGAGGAGGACGTTAGGAGATACTTCTACTTAAATTAGCAGAGTTAAAAAGGCTCTTTCCACTTAGATGCAAATATTCCCCCCAGGACCCTGGAATGGGCTTACCTAAATTACAGGCAACTCCCTTGCTGCTCCTCACCTTAAAATGCATGCAAAGAAAAAGAGAATAAATGTTCCCTTTATGTCTACTGTAAAAAAAAAAAACACTCTAATTTGAGTCTATAGAATGTGCACCTTTTTATTATTATTATATTGTAATTTGAAGGCTTTCAGTATTGTTGTGAGGTGGAAATGGTGTGGCAAGGTCTATCTGCTGCAGCCAGAGCTCCCAGAGCCACCAAACCCCTGAGCTCCACCTGACTCTGACAACAGGTATCAAGAAGAAAACCATCAATATTTAATGCCCTCTTTAATGCAGAGGTGAAAAACTCACAAAAGAAAGTATCAATACCAAGTGTCATCAGAAAAGAGAGCACGAACAGGGGTGTGTGGGGAAGGAAAAAAAAAAAGAAAAAAAGGAGAATGAAAACTCCAAACTGATTGTTTATGCCCTGAATTAATCAGTTCTGACTTCTAATATCCTGCCTGCTTAATAAACTTTAAGCAGGAAGGCAGCAATGCACTCTGCTTATTACATATGGGAAATCAATGTGATTGCTCACCCCACTAAACGTTATTAGCAGGGACACAAGGCAAGGGCTCTGCCATTTTAGCAGTTGCCATCTGAGCACTCCTCAGGAATTAGTGCTTATCTGTCACACATTTCAGGCCCTGGAAATGAGCTCCAGGGGCTGGATGGGAGGAGGATGGAATTTCATCCTATTAATGTGTTTGCATGAACTTCGGAGTTAACAAAGACTCTTTTTTTTTTTTTTTTTTCTTTTTCTTTCCCTCCTCCCTTTCTTTTTATCTCTCTTTGGGTATTGTTAAATTGCAGGTTCTGGTCTCAGCTTTGAGATTTCACTGACCAATCTGGGATTTTTGGTATCTGAGGAGAAGATCCCCCTCCAAACCCTTTCTGTTCTAGAGGATCTAAAGAGTTCCTACCTCTAAGGCACCAAATAATGAGCCTTTATAAAAGCTGCCATAAGACCATCAGATGGATATTAGGAACTTCTTTAGGTTTCTTTAACAGGCATGAAAGAGGCCATGGGCCCAAGGATATTCCACAATTTTAGCACACAAAGATATGATGATGTTAAATCTTCAAGTAGGGGGATGTGGTGGTCTCCATTCCACCCTCGTACCATGAACACCCAGCACAGGGGGCTTGGTTTCACTGGATTTAAAAAATAATTTGCCTCTCTTGCTTTTGCTTCACCTTTGAAGTCCCTTCTTGCCTGTTAAACCTTCTTTTCCTGCAGATTCTCTGGAATTGTGGGGGCACAGACAAGGAGAAACAGGCCTGGGGAAGCTCAGCCTGTCGTGCCCCTGCTTTGGCGGGGCTGGATTTGGGAGGGGTCAGATCCAGAGATCCAAAGGAACTGGAATAAAAGGGAAATATCAGAAATGCTGCTGGGAATAACCGTAAAACCTTGAGTAAATTCATTTTACCTGGGCTAAATCATGAGAATGTTCTTCCTATAATGAGGAATTCCAGAATAATGGTGCCCTAGGAAAACACCTCCTACCAAAACCATTCCATGTTCATCCCCTGGGCTTCCCCCAGTGTGGAATTATATCTATAATTTTTAAATTTTTTGGTGTCTAGTTTCTTGTCATTTATTTTATTTATTTGATTGCTTCATTATGAGGGTTTGGTTCATGGTTAGTCTTTCCTCACCAAAGAAACTTTACCACTACCCTGAATTATCATGTCAAGCTTGTAGGATTATTAATATTTAATACATTAACAGATCAATCTGCCTTTTTTCTGTACAATTTATAAATTATTCACAGGTTCATCCTTTTTTTTTTTTGGCCTCTGTTTTCTGCATAATCGCTAGTGAAAAAAGGTATTTCTCAACCAGATCTATTTTACTGTTATAATTTTAAAAATACATGTATTTGAGAAAGGAAGCAGGAGTGCATCCCATAAATAATTGTTTAAAAGAGCATTCTGGAGCATTTTGCTGTCTTAGAAATTATGCAAGAAATTTATTTTTTTAAAAAAATCTGAACTGAATTTTCAAAATAAAACAGAAAAGGATAAAAGAGAGAGCACCAAAATCAGTGAAATCTGATGGTAAAACCTTGTGGTCAAAGCAGAGCCTGTTTCACCCATCAAGGACAAATATTAATATTTATTTGCTTTGATCCCCCAGGCATGAGGATAGTCACCTGGGAATAGGGAAAACCAGGGATTTGTGCTGGTGTTGCACAAACAGGATCCAGGAAAAAGAGAACAAGCACATCAGGAGATCAGAGCAAGGCCTGGGGCAGGTACAATGTCTGGGGGAACCAGAAGAATCCAGCAGAAAAAGGGAAAAAAAGAGCTGAATTCTGACAAAACCAGAGGAATCACAGAATCATTTAGGCTGGAAAAGATCTCCAGGATCACCAAGTCCAACCTTTGACCCATCTCCACCTTGTCATCACTTGGGACAGGACACGGACTTCGGATTTTCCCAGGCCATGGCAAAAGGAAAAAGCAAATTTTCAAGTTGTATCCACTTCATTTCCTTGGGGGAAACAGGGAGACATTTATATATAGATAGATAGATGACAGATAGATGGATAGATGGATAGATAGATAGATAGATGGATAGATAGATAGATAGATAGATAGATGGATAGATAGATGGATAGATAGATAGATAGATGGATAGATAGATAGATATGGAGATAGATAGATACAGATATGGAGATATATATGTACATATTTTCTCTGCTTTCTGTGACTGAATATTATGTCTTTATATAAATCCTTCGGAATTGTTGCTGCTTTTCCAGAGGTCAATTTTCTTCCTGAGATTCAGCTTTTGGTTACAGTTCTAGTCCAGCATCCCTGGAAGTGCCTAGCCTGAATTAAAGGGATGCAGGCGAGGGCAGCACACCCAAATCAGTGTCCTGACATGGCATTGTCTCCAGGAATGAAGGACAGGGAACCCCTTGGAGATGGAAAGAGGCCTTTGACAAGGTTGCAGGGCTGCTGAGTTAAGGAGGCTTTGCTGTTTGCCAGAGTCAAGGCTGGAAGGAATTCTGAAGATGCATGACAATGTGTTTTAAACAGACATAAATTCAGGCCTCAGCCTTGCTGTGTTCCACCTCCTGGTGGCTTCTGCACGCCAGGGCGCTTCTCCCAGGGAAAGGGAAGGACAAAGCCATCTATAGATGACATGGCTTGGCACAGCAAGGCCAGAGGAGGCCACAAAGTGGATAAAAGGACTGGAGCACCTCCCCTGTGGAGACAGGAGAGGAGAGCTGGGAATGCTCAGAGTGCAGAGGAGAAGGTTGTGTGGACACCTCACAGCACATTCCAGGGGCTGGAGGGGCTCCAGGGAACTTGGGAGGGGCTGTTCATCAGCAGGGACCTTACAATCCATCCCATCCCACCCCCTGCCGTGGGCAGGGACACCTTCCACCAGCCCAGGGTGCTCCAAGCCCCGTCCAACCTGGCCTGGGACACTGCCAGGGATCCAGGGGCAGCCACGTGGTTCCTTATGGGTCTCCCAAATCCGTGGGGAATGATGGAGCCATCGCTGCAGTTTAGGAATTTAGGACACTGTGCCAGCAACCACCGAGAGCTGCAGCTGTCGTTAGGACGCTGAATTGCCGGGGTGTGTTTTCTGCTGATGGTCAGGAATTTCTGTTTAATTTAATTTTCAGTTGATAAGTGATGGTTCTGCATAATTCGTCCAGATATGCCCGACTTCAACTGCATCCCTTCTGTTAATTGTCTTCTCTGCACCCTCCAGGGGTTCTTTGTTATGAGTTAAAAAAAATGATTTTAAATTTCTCTTTTATTTTTATATATGTTGGCATTAATATTTATTAGTAATATTTGACGTGGCTTATTATTAATATTTTATATGGTTTTGTTATTTTTTTTTTTTTTTTTTTTTTTTTTACTTCTAAGCTTTTTTATTTTANGGACAAAGCCATCTAATATGGACATGGCTTGGCACAGCGAGGCCAGAGGAGGCCACAAAAGGACTGGAGCACCTCCCCTGTGGAGACAGGAGAGGAGAGCTGGGAATGCTCAGAGTGCAGAGGAGAAGGTTGTGTGGACACCTCACAGCACATTCCAGGGGCTGGAGGGGCTCCAGGGAACTTGGGAGGGGCTGTTCATCAGCAGGGACCTTACAATCCATCCCATCCCACCCCCTGCCGTGGGCAGGGACACCTTCCACCAGCCCAGGGTGCTCCAAGCCCCGTCCAACCTGGCCTGGGACACTGCCAGGGATCCAGGGGCAGCCACGTGGTTCCTTATGGGTCTCCCAAATCCGTGGGGAATGATGGAGCCATCGCTGTAGTTTAGGAATTTAGGACACTGTGCCAGCAACCACTGAGAGCTGCAGCTGTCGTTAGGACGCTGAATTGCCGGGGTGTGTTTTCTGCTGATGGTCAGGAATTTCTGTTTAATTTAATTTTCAGTTGATAAGTGATGGTTCTGCATAATTCGTCCAGATATGCCCGACTTCAACTGCATCCCTTCTGTTAATTGTCTTCTCTGCACCCTCCAGGGGTTCTTTGTTATGAGTTAAAAAAAATGATTTTAAATTTCTCTTTTATTTTTATATATGTTGGCATTAATATTTATTAGTAATATTTGACGTGGCTTATTATTAATATTTTATATGGTTTTGTTATTTTTTTTTTTTTTTACTTTTGTTTACTTCTAAGCTGTTTTATTTTATTTACTTTTCGTTTTTTTGAAGGTCAGTTTTGTTTGCAGCTGTTTTTAGCAGCACCTTGTTCATCCCTCACCGAGACATAACTTAGAATTTGTGGGTTTATGTTTTTGGGGTTTTTTTGGCCACTCAGGTGTCGTGACTGATGGCTCCGTGGAACTCTGGGGGTTTCATCAGTTCTTTTCTTGCACGTGACAAATCACCTCTTGCAGCTGGAAAGTTGGGACAACAACACAAGCCTCTTGTTTTTTAATGGAAGGGTTTAAATTCCACGAGTCGTTGTTAAAGCCCAGGGTAAAAGACTGGGCAGAAAAGGGGATTGGAAGGGTTTGATGCAGCTCCAGTGGTCATTTTTAATGCCACAAATACAAAGTATTTGGGATTTTTCCACTGCTAAAAGACACGTTGCTTTTTCAGAAAGAATAAAAGAATGTAAAGAAACGTAAATAAAGGAAAATATAAATAAATAAAAAATAGAAACAGCTTGTGCAGGTCAATACAAACCTGGGTTTGTCCTCTGCCATAACCTCCAAAGGAAAGGTATTTAGTGATGGCCAAGTTTTGTGGCCAATTTGGCCAAATAGCCAAATTTTGAGCATTATATCATATTATTATTTTATTTAGAATATATTATTTAGNTATTATTATTTTATTTATATTATTTAGAATATAAATGTAATATAGATGTATATAGAAATAATATACATTAATATATACAATCTATATATTTTTATATTTTTATATATTTGGAATTTTTTTAATATTTAAAACTATAAAATTCCATTTAGTAATCCAGCATTTGACTTTTGATTACTTTGCAACACACTTTCAACTGCATTAAAGGATTTGCTAGTTAGTTTGCAGCACATGGAAGTGAAATGTTTAAATTAGCTTTGACAAGCAGCCTAATTCATAAATCACTGTCTCTCCTGCAGGCACGTGATCAAAGAGGTTCCCTGCTCTTTTTGGAAACACTGAATCACTCTACAGACATTTAACAGCAGAGTAAATATATTTTCAAATAGTTTATTTTGGCTTTTTTTGTTTTATTTTATAGTGATTTTGTACTGAACATTCTCGTGTAAAATGCTTCAACTGAGACACGTCTTATTCTCAGTAGAAAAAAAAGTAAAATCTTAATTTCTGTCAGGAATTTTGTTGTTTCCCTGCAATTTCACTTGTCAGTGTCTCCATGCACAACCAGGCACCCCCTTCACAATTTCAGCTGCCACATGAAATATTGGCTTTTTTATGGCACCAGTTTTGCAGTTTAATAAGCATTAAACTCATAACTACAAGAGAAACCTTGTATTTCTTCATCAACCTGTCGAGATTTCTTTGCCAGGACTGAGGTGACATTATCAGGATGAGGCATCATTTTTTTCCCAGGCTCTGCCGTGGTATAGAAATGCAGGGATGAGCCTAAAATCTTTCCTGAACCCACAAAGAAACGTGTCCAAAAGTTTGCAATAAAAAGCCTAATCCTGCCTGGGGTTGGCTGAATGATTTATGAGATGCTGTCGAATCCCCTCAGCTGCTGTTGGGCTCAGGACCTGCAGGATGCAGATCTGTGAATCCCGTGGATTTCAGTGGACATCCTATTAACAGAAACACCCCAATCTTTGGGATAAAATACCTCCTTCCCAAGGAAGAGGAGGGATCTGCACAGATGAAACTTTAGGCTGGGGCTTCACTTTCAGCTTTGACATCTAAAACCAGACTTTAGTAACTTGTTCTTTTGGTGCTGCTCTTCTTAGGGCACAGAGACTTTGGAAAGAGTAGGAAATTGGGGGTGAAAATCTCAATAACCATTTTGATGTCACCAAAAAGCCTGAGAGAGGATATTTAGGGAGGTCCTTAGGTGCCTGTTTGGGGTTTGAAGTGCCTCCACATGGGTCAAAATGCATCCCAGTTTCCTACTGGTACTGCCACTGAATTTGTGTATTTGAAATTCTTTGTTTTCCTCATCAGAAGATTCATAAAGTGGTTTATTTCAGTGCTTGCTCCCCTCTCCAGCTCGATTTCTTTGCCCAGAACAAGGTCAAATGCAATCACATACTGGGGAGAAAAGAAGTAAATTCCAAAGGCAGAGCATCCCTTTGAAGGTAAGTTGGAGTAAATCACATTTCTTTGCCTAAATCAGTTCACTAGTGAGTTTGCATCCTGTTACTAGAGCATTCTCGGTGTAAAATAGGTAACAAAAGAGGAGAAGAAAGGAGCCAGGATCTTATTTTCCTGATTTTCCTCCTTAAAGGAGGCACCTTTAACTTGTGGAATTGGTGGCCACGAGTGTTGGGGGCAGAACATCCACAAGGACTGAACCAAAAAATGATTTATTTCAACTGGCTTTAAAACACACCTGGTGGAAATTGCCTCTTTATCTCTTTACCTTCCCTTAGAGCAGTTCAGGGAATATTAGAAGTAATTAGGGATTTTCTAGTTTATCCTACCAAGCGTTCTGGTGTCATTAAAACTCTTAATATTAAGAGCAATCAATATCCAGGAGCTGCTTTTTGCTTTGCTGAGCAATCCAGCGAGTTGAGGAGCTGTCTGATGTCGTGAAAGATACTCACCCAGGGACATTAAATCTACCACAATTAGTTGCCTAAATATGGTTAAATGTGTAGAGCATCACTCAGAACTAAATAATGTATGTGTTACTCCGAAGAACATCAGTAACTTATGAATTTCTATTAAGCCTGTTTCACTCATTTTTCATTAAACATGAGAGCTGTGACCTATCTAGAGATTTCTGGTTAAATTAAGGTAATTGAAGACTGCAAACAGCCAGGGTGAGACAGGAGCATATGTAAATCAGTTCATATAAATCTAAGGTAACGAAGGAAATTAATGTGGAAATGTGATTTTTTTTTTTTTTTTTTAACCACAATATCACTTTGCTTGCTGGAAGGAATATCACCTCAGGGGATAAATAATTTAGGGCCCTACTCCCTCCAGCTGCAGTTTTGGGGTGTAAAATGCCTGGGAACGTGAAATACTTGTACCTTGTGCCATTTGCTTAACTCAGACGGCGTGGATTGTTGGGAAATAATTCACTTTTGGCAAAAGTTAAACACACAAAGCAAAAAAACTCAACAAAAAAAAGTGAACTTGGGAACCGTTTTTATCAGAGAATTTACCAGAAATTATAATTATAACACCATGGTGTGTATAACACTGCTGTTTCTCCCTCCCTGCTTTCGGTTTTCAAGCTTTTGAAACTGTTCCTTTCAGACCTTAATAAAAACACTGTAAAAACCAGCAAAGGTGAAGCAAATAAACCCCCAGCTGCTGATATTTTTCCTTGCTGCATCCCTTCCTTCGGGCTAAGAACGGTACGAAAAACTCTCGGTTTGACCACACTCAAAATTTTATTATGAGCAGAAAGAAATGAAATAAAATATAGTCTCAAAGTGCAACTGTGAAGACCATTTATGAAATCTGTTATTAAAATGTTGGCCTTTGTTTTTAATGGGATGGAAAATTTATTGTCTTTTTCCTCTTTCTAAGTCAGGCTGTGCTCTGTTCACACTGTATATGTGTGTATGCACAGGTATATGATGGAATTAGAGATTCCTGGGAATGGAGAGCATGTTGGAGATAGTAAAGGACCTTCCAAATGTCCTGAAAATATTCAGAATTCAGCCCAGAGCACGCTTTGGTTCCTCAGAAGTACCATCACCCACACACACATAAAGAAACCCCAAAGTTTAATAGGATTTCGCAGCATTTTCTCCTGTACAAATGTCTCTGTGAAGTAGAAAACAAGATTCCGGGGTCAAATAAAAACAACATCCCACCACCCAGGGCCAAAAGCCATTTAAGACTCCCACTCCTGCTTTCTGTAGCAATTCTGTGGATAAAATGCTATTTTATATCTCTATTCTCTGTCTCTGAGCACACATAAACCCCCACTATTCACTCTGAAAGCGAAAACCTCCCTTGTGGTCCCCCAGCATTTATTGCCCTCCACAGGACACTTAAGATGGGATTTTAGAAAACTGTTTATTGATGTGGTTGCTGGCAAAATTTATGCAATAACCCTCTTAAAATTCACAGGGAAATTTGCAGTTCCATGGTAGTGAGAGAGTGTGTATTTCATATAGACCCTCGAGTCACTCTCAGGTTGGATAAACTCAGTTTCTCCAAGAGGGAAGGAAAGGTTTATCACAATTTTTGGATTAAAAAAACAACCCTCTCTGATACTTTGTTAGTAAAACTTTGCTCTTATGTTAATGCATTTGTTTAAAAGGAAATAGGAATGTGTGGGACCCATGCCATGGAATTTAGAAGCTGAGGAAAGGGGTGGGTGTAGAGCAGTTATGCCAAGTTAAAAAGGCAAATAACACACAGCAGATGCAAAAATTACATTATTTAAATTGTAAATGATGGATGTTAATAGGACATTTTGTAGCAAACACAAAGTAGCTGGATTGTTGTACCTCACTTCCACTTATCAGACTGTAACTCCCTCCATACTCATAAATATCAAATATAACATAAAATATCGAATATTAGATATGAAATATAAATACAAATAAATATCAAATATATAAATATCTAGACAATAAAATATTAAAAAGAGGCATAAATAGGTTTAAAAACAATACTTTCATTTTCACCTAAAAAACTCTCCAGTGATTAATAATCCAAAAGGTTATCACTTTGTGGGAATTTATCACTTTGAAATTTAAAAAGCATGTAAAAAATGCCACATATAATTCCCACCTTTTTTTTTTTTTTTGGTCTAGTGAATCTCTCTGTGCAATGAAATCAATGAAAAATTAATATCCTCCGTGCAAGATGGTTTTAGATACCGGTACCTTAAAATATTCATCAATAAAGTCGCCAAAATGTTGCCGTAGGGCTTTATTTGCTTTGCTTGGACAGAGCAATAAAGGAAAAAAAAACAGATGCCAAAATGCATCCAGATGGTCCCAGTTCCCCAAAATCCTGGATCCTTACAGAGCAATAACTGACAAATCCCACGGTGCCACAGGGAGGAAAAATATCGTTCCTGATCTTTCAAGTGCCTTGTTATCGCATTACACCTAATTGACGATCATAAATATTGATTTGGGGCACCAGGGACAGGCTCTGGGTACTGAAAGCTGATCTGCAGCTCCTGCTTTCTTAACCCCAGCTGTTAATGTGTGGTGGCAACTGTTGTGGGAATGCTGGATGGTTCCAGGCCCTTTGGCTCTGTGCCAGCACAGCACGGGAATCTCCATCCAGGAGTTTTGTGCTGCCCACTGTGGTTTGATTTGGCTCTAATTAGCCCAGATCTGGGATTTCTTCCTGTGCACAAGCCTGAAAAATCAAATCATGGGATCCCAGAACGCCTGAAGAAAGATGGAGAGAGACCATTGACAAGGGATGGAGGGACACAGGGAATGGCTTCCCACTGCCAGAGGGCAGGGTTAGATGGGATATTGGGAAGGAATTGTTGGCTGGGAAGGTGGGCAGGCCCTGGCACAGGGTGCCCAGAGAAGCTGTGGCTGCCCCTGGATCCCTGGCAGTGTCCCAGGCCAGGTTGGACGGGGCTTGGAGCAACCTGGGCTGGTGGAAGTGTCCCTGCCCATGGCAGAGGTTTGGAATGATGTGATCTTTGAGCTCCCTTCCAACCCAAACTGTTCTGTAATTCTATGATCATGATGAGATTTATTGCTAATCCTGTATCTAAATAACAGGGGAGGTGGTTTTTATTTATAGAAGTAAAAGATCTGCAGTCTTTTATCCAAGCACCCTTCAAGTCTGCCAGCCTGAGGCTTCTGTAGTGTGAAGTCAGACTCAATCTCCACAGTTGGCCATTCTCTCTTTAATTGGCCGATCCAGAGCCTGAATCCTTATAAATGCCTTTGTTTCTTTAAAAGGAAAGAAGGAGTTGAAACCTAGAGCTGAGTTTTACAGCTTAGATTTATCTGTAAATTAGACCCAGATGTCTTTTTAATTAAGAGCTCACGAGGATGATCATTCCCTGTAATCCAATACATACAGAGTAGAGTCCCATTCCATAGACAACTGCAACAATAGCTTGACAAATCACAGGATAATTGATGTAGGGAAGGTAAAGACCTGACCCAGACTCCCAAAAGCACAGGTTTTAATCACTCAGCTTACCATAAAATTCCTCTAGGTGGTAACAGCACAGTTCTCCTACTTATTCCTGAAGGCCAGAGAGTCAAGATCACAGGAGCACTGAGGGAAATCATCCTGCCCAGTTGAAGGACTGTCTCCAGCCTCAGGCCCTGGAATGTCACAGGAGTTCAGGTGCACACACTCCACACAGATCAAAAGAAGGACCTTTATTTTGTGATTTCAGACTATGTGACCACATCCAGGCGCCTCACTGACCCAAAATTACAAACAAGGTGAATAATTATTTAAGTTATGGTGAATGGTAATTTAAGTTATAGTAATTTAAGAGAGTGTGGCAAAGAATTGGAATGAAAATTGTGTCTTTATCTATATTTTTAAAACTCCTTAAAATACAGAGCATTCCTGGCTCTACTGTTTGGGTTTCACCCAGCAAGGTGTGATAACAAATCCCATCTTGACACCAGAGAGGAGAATTGCCACATACATTTGTTTTCTCATCTCAGGGATATAGGGAGTAAATCCTGAATTTGAACATTTTTTTTTTCTCCTGAAAGACAGGAGAGCCGATGCTCTTGAGCCCGTATTTCTGACTTTTTCCATGTGATGAAATATCTGAATTTGTTGCTTCTGTCTTTTGTTTCCAAGACAAAAAAGATAAATAGAGGCTCACATGTGTGTTAATTAATGCAGCAAAATGGAGCTGCCCTGGGATGGAGTCACCAGCCAGTCTTTGGATAATAGTTAACATGTTTTGAACTTGATTTGTATCCTAAGTCAGATTAAAGATCTCTTTTCTGTTTTGCAGGTGGTTTGATGGCAGTAAAAGGATAAAATAGTCTCCTACAGGCTATTTTCCTGAAGATTCTCAGAATGATGACATAGGCAAGGTTTCCACGTGGCCATGTGGCTTCATTTGCACATGAAACCACAACCCAAAGCAGGACTTTAGGAGTCATTAGTGGAGAAACTGAGCAATTTGTTTCAAGTAATTTAAATTAATTTCTAATCGAGTAATTTCAAAGCTGGGTGGAACAATCCAGTAAATTTTCAGTTTAAGTCCACCTGGGGAATGTGTTTCTCTGAACCCCTCCTACAAGAGCTCATCAGAACATGGGCATGTTTATTCAGAGGTCGGACTTGATGGTCTTGGAGGTCTTTTCCAACCTCAGATTATTTTAGAGCTCTGCTCAGAACAGCTTTGGACTTCAGAACTGGACCCACTCTGGGCAGAGCATTTTGTGCAGGACTAAACCCTACTCAGTTTTATTTCTATAGACAAAAACCAGTGTAATGTTGTGCTCCAGATATTAATACACTCCTGAAGAGGAAATCTAATTTCCTTTGCAGTAAGAAAGGAAAATCTCTGTGCCAATAAAGTGGCTCTTCCCTGTTTTTGACAAGGATAATCCCTGCTCCAGAGCTCCAACATGGTGACCTTGTTGCTGCTGGCCTCACTAAGCTCCAAAATTCACGTGTAGGATTTGCTGAGTTATTGCAGGAAAAAGCAGTGTTTGATCTTCCTCAGTGTCTTTGAAGGAATTACAGTGATTATATCCTGCCTGGTGGTAATATCCCAGAGAAAAGCAGAGGGCTGAGAGAAGGCTTAACTTGCTACCACCTGTAATGGTAAAAGTCTTCAGGGCTTACAACTTCAATATTTCAAAAGGGTTAAAACCAAGCTGTGACAATTCAATCAAGACTAAGAAAGACTATGAACATACCATAGAAACAGGATTCTCTTTTATTGTCTTGATGGTCTAATGTAAGAAACCAGGACTGAACAACAAATCCATGATCTCTAAATGAATAGAAGGGCAGCTGTTGGTTTAAAAAAAAAAAAAAAAAAAAGTACCTTCAATTATAAAATTAATTTACCCTGAAATTAGGCTCAAGAAAGTACTGATTGTGTTTTCTCCCCGGGGAAGTGAGTTTCTGGAAAATTAACATTTCTACTGTTTGATAACTTCTTGGCTGGGCAGTGACCCAGCTCTGCCCAGGCTGCCCAGGGAGGGGCTGGAGTCTCCTCCCTGGGGATATTGCAGACCCCTCTGGGCACAGTCCCGTGCCATTACATTGCTGTATTTGTTTGAAACCAGGCTACAGCAGAGAGGAACCGGCTGCCTGGGTGCCCTGTGACAGCCTTTTTGTACATCCCCACTTTATGTCTCCCAGTATTTTACTCCATAGAGCAATATGGGTAAAGAATGGCATTGTCATCTTACCCCCACCAAATTTAATTACAGACATTTGGGGGTTGACATATTGTTAATTAAATATTGATTTGTTGGAGGATGAACTAAGCCATCAGTATTTTCCCTCCTAATTAGAATAATGACTGCTCCGCATGCCAGCAGTTATGAATCTCCCTGAACTAACTGGAGAAGTGGAAATGTAGAAAAGCCTTAAATAATGCAGCCTATTGCACCTCAATTATGATAAATAAATTAGATGTGCTATAGTGGCTGTGCTATTTAGCTAGACTGGCCACATTTTCCCCCACTGGGAGTAAAGATCTAATGTCTGATAGTTTGCATTTATCCTGGAGCTTTGTGTTCCTGTTTGTCATGACTAAATAGACTCACCATTGTGAAAAAAGTCCAGTTACACATTGCTCAGTGCCATCAATATTGTTCTTGGTGATTATACAAGCAGAGCACACACTGAACTGATAAAAAAAGCCACTCTTGGAGCCAGGATTTGTGTAGCATTTCTGGCATATTAAATACTCCAGGAGCTGAACTTTTTTTTTTTTTAATAATTAATTTTTGTGCTGCTTATGCCTCGTGGATGAAGAAGGGACTTCTATTTCCATTGCAATCAGTTTCTCCCTTTTTAATCAGCATTCATTTTAACGTTAAAATCTGATTTTCGGTAGCATGCTGACGTGAGAGATCTCAGGCTAATTTCTCCTGACTGTTCTCTGATTAGTGAGTTTAATGTGCAACTGTTGTCCCTCATCTACAAGTTAAATTTCTGCTCAGAAAACGTCTACTTTCTTCAGCTTTCATCTTAAACAGCACAGGATCGTTTCCCCCCCACAAAAACCATGTCAGCACATCTTCCTTATCTCTTTCAAAGTTTTTTCTCTTTGTCTTTCTCTAAGTTAACATTTCCTCCCTGCCCTAAAATTGTCGTTGGATCCTTTCAGTTGGAAAAGCCCTCCAAGACCATCGGGTCCAACCATTTCCCAGCACTGCCCCACGTCCCCAAGTGCCACATCCACACAGCTTTGAGATGCCTGCAGGGCTGGGGGCTCAGAGCATCCCCCAGCCTTTATTTCTGCCTTCATTTCCTCTTCGAGAATGATCCTCACCGATTTCCACGTTCTTCAGGGAGCCTCTTCAAAGTTTTTTACAGGGGAAACAGTCAGATCCAGTAATTCAGTGTCACTGTTTAATCAGCTTTTAATGGATGCAGAGGATGTTTGATGTGCTTTCTCTTTGTAGATTGTGGATTTCTACTAAGTCAACTGAACCTCATCTTCAGAGAAATAGAGCATTCTTTGCATATCATTTATTGCAAGGGATTACATCACAGGAAGATGGAAGTGCAAAGCACATTTTGGTGGTTTTGTATTTATAAAAAGATGATAATTCCTCTGCCTTAAGGGGATTAGCAGCAGCCCTCCAAGAGCCATGAACATATTAATTTTAAGGACACAGATAATCTGTAAGAGATTAAAGAGGCACGTTTGTTCACAAGGACTTTATCACACATCTGGCTGAAGCAGATGAATTTTGGGAAGGTCTCATTGGCTTGAAGATTTTGTGTTGACTTTTATGGGGTCCCAGACTGGTTTGGGTGGGAAGGGACCTTAAAGTCCATCCAGTTCCACCCCCTGCCCTGGGCAGGGACACCTCCCACCAGCCCAGGTTGCTCCAAGCCCCGTCCAACCTGGCCAGGGACACTGCCAGGGATGGGGCAGCTTCTCTTAGAGATGGATTAGGGTTTTTTTTTCAAATCCTTTCACACTTTCAGAGCTGAATTTCTCTGCTGCTCCAGAAGTTCATCAAAAGAAATTGCAATGAGCAGGAAGCCAAAATTCACCGGCCAGTGCCTTGGGACAGGCAGAGGAAATGTAAAATTAAGTTCACACTCTTTCCTTTTATTGCTGCAGATTAAAGATTTATTGCCATGTGGAGATTTTTAAATGTTCTCTTTTACATAGTGCTGAAATATGGTGGTGTCTATTTTACTTTAATGTGTTTCAATCCCTTCTCTCAGAGTGGAATTTAATTTGGGTTTCTAGCAGGTTTTCTTGAATTATCTCGGGGTTTTGATACAACACAATCTTTGATTTTTAAAAAAATAAATTATTAAGCAACTTGGAGAAATTAAACATGAGAAATCTATGGAGGCTTTGGGTTATTTAATGTTTATATCTTCCACCAAAAAGAGTTCTACTGGGTCTAAGTGTGAATCAGAAAGATAAATAGACCAGAATCACTTACAACAAGGCAGGAATCTATGCAAATGAATGAACAATTACATGTAGTAAAAAGCAGAGCACAGAAAAAGGCTGTGGGAGAGTGAATTTAGCTGTGAAAATAAGAGGTCTGGGACACAAGTTACTCAGCCTGGAGGGAAGTCCCTTTGTGATTGTGTCATTCAAACCCACACAGATGTGAGGTATGGTCGACACACTCAGTGAGTTGACTGCAATCAGTAAAAATCTGGGTTTAAAACAAATCCAGAGGTTGCTCCCTTCAATATTTGCACTGGTGACACAAATTCAAAACCAATGTTTACTTACAGTTTGTTAATTTGATCACTGGGGTGACAGAAATTGAAATAAGTGGCTGTTTTATTGATTTCATTATAGATCAAAATCATCCTTCAGGTGATCCATCCTCTGAACTCCCCTCAAGCACAGAGATACCAAATACATTAGAGAAATATTGAATTTCTCTGTCTTCTTGTATCAAATGTGCATGTCATTACCTTAAACTTAGCTACAGAATATGAAAAAAAGAGATTTGCTGCCTCCCTTCTCACTGGCCCAGGGTTTGGTGTCATTTTTGGGGGTATAAATTTGAGCTGAACCAGGTTCAACCTCGAGTCCTGGGAAAACAGAAAGCTGGTTACCCCTTAACCTCTCTTCTGCAGGGGTTTCCCTGAACATGCTGCTCCCTCCTGCTGGTCAACACCTTCTTTGTTCTTAGGAACACATCACTGGTGTGAGCTCAGCCAACACACAACGAGCCAAAGGAGAGGGATCAGGGAGGTTTTTGCACACTGATGATGCCTTTGGGGGCTAAATAACAGATGGGGTTTCACTCTCCTGGCAGTGGTGTACAGTAAAGCCATGAAATCCAGTGTTTTATGGGAAAATACACATTTTAGGTAGTAGATAACGTCATCCTCTCAGCCAGGAACCACAGAGATATTTCACTGCAGCTGGTTTTTGCTCCACACCTTTTGGTTTGCAACTCCTGAGCAGATCTTCCCAGGGAATCACAAATCAGGGAAAGTCTTACCGTTTCCAGCCTGGAATAAACTCAAATCCTTTCCACTTACAACCATTTGCATAACAGAGGTTCCCAGCAACCTCTCCAGTGTGGTTCCCTTATCCTGTTTGAGGCGTGTGGGAGGATTCTCAAGCATTCCATAAACCATCATAAAGGAGTATTTATGATTTCTTCCCGATTCCATCAGCAATTCACATCTCTCTAGGAAAGATTCAGCCGGCCCTGAGGCTTGGCACTGGAATTCCTCCTTGCTTAATCTTTATGAGCAACATCATTTTTGCTGTTTGACATGAGAAGCAAGTCCTGTGATTAAAAAAAATAAGCTTTCCCCTCCACTTCAGCCCATATATTTGGGACTAAGCACAGCTGGGGGAGTATTTGTAGACGACCTCTGTTTTGTTGAGAATAATCTGCTACAGGATGATGTGAAACACTATGGATGCTGTGAAAAACGTGCAATTTATTGTGTTGTGGGAACTTAGATAAGTGTTAGGCACTGAAAAGCAAACAAATCCCCAAAGGAAAGTAAAGAAAAAAAATATAAATATTCCATCCAGACATCTTCTGATCTGCTGGCAGGTGAGCAGGGCAAACGTTACCATGTCACACCCAGCAAAAACATGGCATTTGTCTGCCTTGAGGGGGGGATATTTCTGCACCACCACGTCCTAAGTACAAGGAAAACAAATTTAAAAATCAATAATGAAACAGAGAGAAAACCCTGCTCGAGTCAAAGACGTGGTTTCTTTGTTTTTCCTTTCACTGTTTTTATTTACTTATCTGGGTGGGTTTGGTTTTACTTTAAAACCAAACAAGGCGTTATTTTTTAGGATGTATCTTGCAGAAAACACAGTGGGCTGGGTGTCCATGCAGGTCATGGCTAAGGGCACAAAGGCTGTGACATTTATTCCCACAAAGTAAGGAAGGAAAAATTTAAATTATATTATTATTATTAATAATATTATTATCATTATTAAATTTGTATTAATAATGCATAATATTTAAGAAGCCTGCTGCTACTGATTATGGCACAAATAGGTTCTCTGTTTAACATTTCCCACAGTCAGGACAAGAAAACCAGGATATAGTTCCTCTCCTGAACTGCTTCTCCCAGGAATATCTATCCCACGGTGAATCAAGTTGTTCTTATCAGCCCAAGTTCTAAACCCAATTTTGCTGTGCATCGAAACATTTCATATAAGATATGAAGCCAATTTTTGATCTTCTAAATTTATTGTATCAAATAGAAATTATCCTCCAGCAGCATCACTTGGAACTATGATTTATATGTTTGAGCTGGGTTGATATTTGTTCTAACCTCACACTTACTAACTTTGCCTTGCCACTTTTCCTTTTCTGCTGCTAAAAACCCTGGAAAATCTGGTAGTGGAAATAAGTCTGTAAAAAAGACTTCATTGTGCTCTTCCAAGATGCACCAGCTGAAAACTCAACACAGAAAAGAAGGAAATGAAGCCACGTCTCCAGTCAGGAAAAGGAGGATTTGTGGAGAAAATGAGGAAGAAATGTAAGATTTTCCAGTCTTCCACTAGAGGTTTTGTCAGCAAACAGCATTTTTTTCTATATAGCATAATATTAATATATGACCCATCCAGTAAACTCTGGGTATGAGACCCCAGTTTTTGCTACGAGTGTCAGGTTTACAGAGGGGTGAAGGAAACCTTTACCTCAATGTTCCCTAAATAAAGAAATAAATACATTTGAACTCTATCCTTTTCTTCCCAGAAATATCATTGATTTCACGGAATAATATTGTTATTGATTTTTCTTTTTTATTATTTTTATTTCAGTCCAACTTTCCTCACACAGAGAATGTCAAGATGATGTTACTTGGGGAGATGCTTTTGTGAGCACTGAAAACAAAAAAGCAAGCTGATATTTTTGAAATTATTATTATTATTTATTTATTATATTATTAGTATTATTTTCCTAAACATGCCTGAAATTACATGCAAACCCAAACATTTTATAAGGAAAAAAAAGAGAAATACCCAATTTTTTATTGTTCAATATTAAAGCTCCCAATCCAGGGGCAGGACCTTGAACTTGACCTTGATGAGCCTCATGATGTTCACTTCTAGACATGAGAAACTCAAGCAGCACAAATCATGTATTTTGTTGGAATAACAGAAGAAAGGATACACTTGTGGTGTGTGGAAAACAAATCTTACATATGTAAGAAAAAAAAAATCAACGTACTCTCCCTTTCAAAGGACTTATTTGCACACAAATGACATGAACAAAAAGCTCTGTCCATTGAAATGTTCCCCTTTTCCAGCTGGTTTTAATGGAAATCCATCCCTGGAAATTGCAATAATTGCCTTGCATTTGTATTGCAGCCACAGTTGCAGGCATTTCTTGTGCTCCAGACATTTCCTTGGAGGCAGCACAGATAAATATATATAAATATTGTCTTCGTGCAGGATGCTGAGTATTCATCACCCCAGGACTGGAATTAACCCTGCTGAGGTGCCTGGCATTGAGCTGGGCTTTAATGTTTGGTTCCAATTTCAGCAAAAATAGAGATTTTTTTTGGGGGGGAAAGGCTGTGCAGAATTGCCAGTGAGCAGCACAGGTACCTCAGCAGAGCTTTGCACAGGCCAAGGAGGTTGGAGCAACAAGCCAAGCCAGGAGGGGGCAAGGGCAGAACTTTGAAGGGCACAGAAGGGAAATCTGCACTTGAAACTTTTAAAAAGGAAAAAAAAAGTCTCATGGAAAGCAGCTCTTAACCTGCAGGAGGGTAGAATGTGTTCCTGCATGCAATCCATGGGGTGGATTTACACTAGAGGAGAACTCAAGGTGTCTTTGTTCTTGGGAGGGGAATTCTTTTCCAGCTGGGGAACATCAGGCTGGCCCCAAGCAAATGGAAACGACAACAATATTCAATAATGTGTTATGCTGCCATAACCATCACTTTTCAAAGCCTCATCCCCCCTTGGCCCTGGAGATTACCTGCATGTGACAGGTGCTTGCAGTTTAAACCAGTCACCCAAAGCCCCCCCAGTCCCACAAACCCACCCTTTGTTGTGCCAGACTTGCAGAGATGGGAAAAAAAATGTGAATTAATCTTATTTCTTCTCCCCAAATCTCTTTCTTTCAGAACCAGAACAGGCTGAAGGTCAAGGAGCCCAAATCAGGCAGCTCTCTGTGCTGTGGAGGCTGCTGGAAAAGAAGCCTATCCCAGGTTTTACAGGGATATTCTTCCCTGTAACTTTAACCCTCTGTAATTCAGTTTTAGAGCAACCCCTCCCCTCCCTCTGAGAAGTTCAGGCAGGCCTCAAATATTTCCACTTGGTCCTGCTGGAACACCTGAAGTCCATTAATCATAACTGTCTTATCAAGGTAATTATTAATGGGTGTCCAAGGCAGCAGTGACCCACTGGAATTTTAGGAGGATATTTCCTCCAAGATGCTGTTGTTGCTGCATTAGCAAAGGGCAGCTCATTTTGAATTAAAAATGAAGTAAAAAATCCTCTTCTTCCTTAATCAAGGGCCATATGGCAAGACATAATTACGATTTACTTTGCCTTTTTACCTTCTTTTTTATGGTTCCTGCTCTGCAGATATCCATAAACCCATGGCAAACAGAGTGGTTTTCTGTAAATAATATTAAATATTGAGGCCATGTTATTAAGCTCTCATAAGTGGAACAGCATCTCTTTGTAAATTCTCCTTGCTGCTTAGAAAATGAAGATGATGCACAAGCCAGCTTGGAAAAATAGCTTACAATTTTCCTGGAATAGTCCTGTAAAAATCAGGTGTCTGCACAACAATGGGTTGTTTAGACTCAGTCTGTTGATGGCTCTGCTATTAATTTTCCTTCCCTTCATTTTTCTTGTAAAGTATCAGCTCCTTTAATGACATTATTATTGTAAGGCCCCTCTGTTATTGTTGGTGCTGTTATTACACATCATGTTTTCATCAAAATTGCCAGGAAAACATCTTTATTTCAGATAAGGGCTGGAGCACGTGCAGTGCTTGACAGCCACTACATCTCCCCCTACCCCCACCCTGCAGATTAGGGTTGAAAATTACCCTGGATAAAAAGCCAGGGATTGCTGATATCACCACGTGTGTGGGCACAGAAACCTATTTTTCAAAAGGTGCAGAAATTCTAAAATTGCCCAGCACACACAGAGCCATCTCCATCATATCTGTAGCATAAAAACATTTTTATCTTCTTGTCCCAGGGAGCAATTCTGTTCTCCCCGAGAAGGAGAGACAACAGGTGCAAAGCAGGTTGTATTTTCTGGACCTTGGACAGTTTTCACGCCCATTTCTATATTAAAAACCAACAAAGCAAATACACAAATTAACAAAACTCCCCTCTAGACATGGGTGCTGTAACTGAAACATGGTCAGATGAGTCACGGCACTAGAATATTAATATTAACTAGTTCTGCAAAGGCAAATGATTTTACTAATTTACAATCTATAATCAGTTCAGTGTTAGCACTTCCTGGAGCATCCTTCACCTCATCCAAAATTCATATTAATACATAATATACATTTCTATATATAAGTATAGAATTCTATAAAAATAACAAATAATAAGAACATTAGTGTTAAAAAATTAGCAATTGCAACGATTTAACAATTTTAACACTGAAAAGTGTAAGTGTTAAACTTAGAAATTTATAATAAAATAATAATGAAAATATAATACAAATATTTAAATATAAATATAAA
>VXAW01011403.1:507931-570042 GCA_013399735.1 Tyrannus savana | reverse complement strand
AAAATAATAAAAATAATAAATAATTTAAAAAAATCTAGTATTACATGTAGAAGTGTTCCAATTTTGACAATAAAACCATTAGTGTTTAACAAGCCATGCACAAGAATATGTGAGTCAAACAAAAGGAAAGAGGTTGGTGGGGTTCTTTTTTTCTTAATCTAAGTAGACTTTGTAAGGAGGGGGTACAAAAGATGGAACGTGATGTTTCAAATGTGAAATCTTTGGTTCTTGGCACTCTGCAGAAGGGGATTTGAATCAGGGGCAAACACTGAGGCATCAAAAAATAGGTGTAGTTCAAAATAAAAACAGGAAGACCCACAACACCTCTAAATAAAGATGTGTTTTGAACAACAACAATAATAATAATAATAATAATAATAATAATAATAATAATAATAATAATGATGATGTTTGAAAGAAATGCCAATCTATTTTGGTGAAGCCTAAATATTTAATTTCAGAAACGATTTCGCTGATTGAGCTGGAACCGAACGACACTGAGTTGTAATTTGGAAATTAAAATCTCACGTGGAACGATTTGATAGGAACAAAACTCTAATGCTGTGTCATTTACCAAGATTGCTACCTGTGTTTGCAAAATGGGTTCTGTCAAAGCTGCCACATCTCCTCGAGAGGCTTTGCTGTTCAGAGAACAGCATCCCTCATCAAGGAAAAATGACCAGCTGTGATGTTTTAATCTACTCCTATACGATGCAGATGGGAAATCAGTGTTTCCTTCTGTCCACTTTTTGGGTTTAGTCTCACATCTCATCATTTTGAGGTGTAGATATTTTATAAGGGAAGGATTTTTAAGTGGCAGTTGGGGTCACTATAAGGACGATGATTCTCTGGGGGGGTTTGTTGCTGGGGAATTTATATGTTGATAAAATCAAAGAATCATGGAATGGTTTGGGTTGGAAGGGAACTTGAAGATCATTCAGTGCCACCCCCTGCCCTGGGCAGGGACAGCTCCCACCAGCCCAGGTTGCTCCAACCTGGCCTGGGACACTGCCAGGGGATCCAGGGGCAGCCACAGCTTCTCTGGGCACCCTGTGCCAGGGCCTGCCCACCCTCACAGGGAACAATTCCTTCCCAATATCCCACCTAATCCTTCCCACCTTCGGCTGAAGGCCACTGTACTGACATCAGTTCAAACAATAAAAATGTTTATTTTCAGATTTTTCTGGGTTGTACTTCGTTTACAACCTGGAAAAATTACACTTCCAGTAGCTGTGTTTTAAACCTTTGAGGTCAAGTCAGTTCTGGATACTTGTTTTATAGCATTATATATTATTTTTTTTTATTCTATCCAGAGTGGAGCATTCATCCCTGAGGAATGAGGTTTGCAGGACCAGCAGCAGGGAAAACTCTGCCTTTTACTCCTTTCCAAGTGAGTCAACGCCAGACTACAAGGAACAAGAGATTTTCCTTGGTTCTGCTGTGGGAAACAAACGCAGAACAATGGTCTGACATTTAAAGACTTAATTTCCTATTAGCAGCAGCATGAATGATTAAGTCCTCTACAACAGGGAGAACTTAAAAATTCAGGTTTTTTCCCCCCCACAAAGTTACACTTTGCTGTTCTTTTCCATGCCTGAGTGATCTTAATCAGTGGGACTCCACAACCAAAGCTGGCTCTCAGCACAAGCAGATGTTTGGCATTTCCAGCAACGGGGAACCTGCAGAAGTTCAACACCATTTCAGAAATTGTTATGCTACAAAACATGCCCACCAGCTCAGCTGACCTTTAAGTTTCACTTCATTCTCATTTAAAGGTTAATTATTCCTTTTTTTTTTTGTGTATGTGTGTTTGTGAGGCTTGTTCTTCTCTGAGCATGTGGAGAGATGGTTTTACTTACCTGTCAAGCCACCTCCACCGCTCTGGACAGCTGAAAACACAGCTCTGCTCGTGCTTTCTGCAGGCAGGAAAGTCAAACTACAAGTTTTTTATTAGATGTCACTGCTGAAACACCATTTCCTCAGTAGTATTCATGGAGAATTGTGAAATTAGCCCCTGAAAAAATCTGTGTTGTAATATCTGTTTTCAGAGGCAAAGCAAATTGCGAGCAGAGACGCGGTGATGTCAGTGGTGTCACAGGATCTGACACTTCTCATAAAGCTTGAGAAAATTAGATGTTATTTAGTCAGGGGAAGGTTTAAAACTTCAAATAATAATGGTAGACTGAGACAACAAAGAAAACAGTTATTAAAGTTTATGCCACCATCTTTTATTTATTAATTTATCTGTGAGTAATAACTATCCCTGGGTTAGGGATCTCAACTACCCAAGAAATAATTTCTGTTCAACTTCAGAGTGGCACCATAAAAAGGAATAAAAGACCATCCATTCCTGCAAGATTAAGGACACTGCAGTATCTGCTGTGTCTGAAACAGAGAGTTCATAGCTGTGGGCAGTTCTGTCTCAGTAAAAACAGCTTTTCTAAGTGGAGGTGCAGGGCAGAAGGTGGGGCGATGCCCCAGCCAGGCCTGGGGTTCCCCTGTGTGGATCTGCCAGGCCAAGGCTTTGCCTGCTCAGCAGGAGCTTGGCTTCTTCCCAGCCCTCTTCCCACTTCAAACAGTGCAGACTCTGCTTTGAATTTCCCGAATTCCAGGAGCCTCTCAGCCCTAATTTCGCTTTTCCCAGCTGTTGAAGGCTGCAGCAGCGTGCCCTGAACAGTCAGTGCTCCAGAGCCACCAGCAATCTCCTTACTGGGGGGTTTCTCTCCTTCTTTCTCAGGAGATAAAGACTCAATCTGATTTTTTTTCTTTGAGTGAATGATAATGATGCATTAAAATAATCACTGGACATGGAAATGCTTGGCTTTCCTTTCAAAGACGGGAAGATGCTCCGGGTGCAAAATGACCTCACGGAACATCAAAAGCAAGAGTGGAACTGCTCAGGTGTCCCTGGATCACAGAAGCTCTGACTTCTCTTCCCTTCTGCAGGAAATAACTTTGATTTCTTGCTTTTTCTGCACTGTTCTTCACTGGCAACAGAGTGTTTCGTTCCAGCCTCACGACTCCTTTCTGTTCTTAGGAAAACCAGGCACGTGGCTGACATATTTATGTTTTATTTCCCACGAATGTGTGACTAAATAATTTAGCAGGGCTGAATAACTTGGGGGGGGGATGAAAGGAAAAGAGCAAGAATCTATCAATGGGTATAATCTCTTTCTCTCCATTTTGTCTTCATTATTTTTTTTCCCCAAATTATCTGTTCAGTCCTTCTGTTGCCTTGTTATTTGGATAAATAAAACAAACAGAACAAGTTCATGCAAAAATATCAGAATATCTTAGAACTTTACAAAGAGAGGCTATAAACCTATATATTTTTAAACTTATTTATTTTTAAAGCTAGCAGCATCTTTACTTGAACTTGAACACTTTGAATAAATATAAGTATAAATGTAATGTCTGCTGACCTTAAAGCTCTTTTAGAATAAGAATAGAGGGTGAACTATGAGTGAAACTTTTTTTTTTTTTAAAGTGAACCTAACATTTAGATTTTATTTAATGTTGGACTCCATTTTTTCCTAGTTCAAAACTATAAAAAGTGGTTTTACCAGCGGGTTAAACCACTGTGGTTTCCTTGTTTGCAATTTTGCAACCCAAAGGTGACTTGAGAGCTTGTAAATAGCCCAAAAAAAAAGAAAAAATAGCATATTCTTGCTGGGCCCTGAGGTGCATTTCTCCAATTGGATTAAAGCTCAAAAAACAAATGGCAGTGCTGGATACCAGGAGAGCTAAAAGAACAGGCACAGAGGAGCTGCTTAGTGTGATTTTCAGGGCACTGGAACAGCATAAATCTTGTTATTTGCAGAATGGCAAAGGCACAGAGTGTCCATAAACATATTTTTCCATCCCAAAATTTGCAAGTGTCTACGTGGAGGAGAAAGATGAGGCAAACAAAAGAAAACTACTACTACAAAAAGGGGGAAAATAGATTAAAACTGGAGCTCTGGTTGAGAACCCCCAAGGAGGTTTCACTTTAAATAAGTGTGGAACACACACTCTGGCCCTGGGCTAAGCTCCTTTAATTCATTCAGCTAAATAAGTCTATCCATCAGCCCCTTCCCTCCTCACACACAGCTATTTTATAAAACATTCCCTGAATTTCGGGGAGAAATAAACAGGGAAAAGAGAGACTGCACTCAGGAAAGGGTTCCTCACTGCCAGTCCCTCCAGGGCAAGAGGAGCAGGATTTTCCCAGGATGTGGGAGACCTCTGCTTTAAATCTTTCCTCTGCCTAAAGAAATTCAAAGAGAGTTTTTTCACCTTCTGAGGGAATATTCTGCATATCCTGAAGAGTCTGTTAAAGAATTTAAACTGTTCTGTTGTAAGTATAACCATGGGTTATATAAGCTTGAAGGTGACCAGAGCCTTGAGTGAGGTGACAAAGGTGACCACAGAATCATCCAGCTGTCCATGAGCAACCACAGGTTATTTCTGTGACCCTTCCTCTTCTCCACAGCCTGACTCACTGCCAAACCTTCCACTTTCAGGAGGAGATGTGATTTATGGCAGTCACTGGAAGTCCCTCTTCTTCGAGGGAAATAAATTCTTTGTTCCCTTCAGAGCACATTAATTAATCTGAGAACGCCATAAGTTTTTTTTTAGGTAGACTTAGAAAGGTGAAGATAAGGTCTGTAAGACTTAAAAACAACAACAAAACTAGTGGGGAAAATACATTATAAATCCATTTATGACTTTCCCTCCCTGTCTTATTTCCATTCCTTCTCCTCTACAGTTTACCATTTGAGCATGGGAAGGTATTGTAAACACCTTCCACATCTCTCAAACACCTTCCCTTTCTCCATGTTGTGACAGCTTTGGCTTCAAACCTTTGACCTTTGGACACCTAGTAATGTTATTTAATTTTTTTTTCTATACTTCCAATGTCCAATCTCCATTCCCAGACTACCACATAAGCAATTAGCATTTAAAGGGCAGTATTTTATATTTCTTTATCTGTCATAATAGGTTCAGTAGCCCACATGTGACATATTAATCTCATTATTGATAAAATTGTGATCTGCAGAAGTTTTCACTGGTGAATGAGATGTTTTAGAAATCCCATTTAGACTGAACTCATCGATACTGTTGTTTTTTTCCTCCTAAAAAATTCTCTGGAAAGATGCTGAAGGGGCATTTCTCTCCTCCTGACTCCCTGCTCAGAGCACTTTTTATTCCTTCTGCCCAGATTTCCTGGGCTGGGAATTCCTACAGACAAATGTCTGGATCACTTCAGTTCTGCAGGACAGAAATACTTCGTGGGTTTCTTCGTGGACCCAAACACTGAGGATGCATTTCTGCTGGAGAGAAAGAGTGCTCAGAAACCTCCACCTACAGCCAAACCCAGGTGTTTCTGTTCCAGGCTGTCCTGCTTCTCCCTGTGCCTGGAATATTTGGGTCCAAACCTTTAAAAAGTTGTCCAACTAGTTATTTGTTATTGTTATATTAACAAGGGTCGAGGAAGGACTACTGAGATCCAGACAGACATGGACATTTGCTGCAAAAAACCACTTCCTTTCATGTTATTTGCAGTTTCTCAGAACTCCCTCTTTAATATTTCTGCAAACTTGTGGAGCTTTCTGTGTTCCTTTCAATATTCCTCATCTTCACCAGGCTTGTCCAACCACAGCTTGACAGGAGAGATGGTTCTTGGCTTTCCATCTAAATTCAGGGAAAAATGGCTTGGCAAGTTCTGCTCTAACAGGGGCACGACTGCAAATTAAATCAGAAACTCACCCAGATCCCAACCAGGTCTTTTATAACACAAGAGAACTTTTCCTCCTGGATGAAACTTGTCAGGCACCGAAAAAAAATGCTGCCTGTAAATGAACTTGGATGTCAGAATGATGAAGCTCCTTGTAAAATTCCTCCCACATAGCAAGAAAATGTACTTTATCTGAGGTTGGTTTCTTTTTTTTTTGACTGAATTAATGGCACCTACTTTTTGGACCAGTTTTTCCATATGAAGTCAACAAAGCTTTGTAGTGACTGAAGGTCGGCTCTTTTTAAAAAAATATCAATAAATAACCCAGAGCAGGTTCCTAAAATTAGATATCATCATTAAAATGTGTTTATTCTCGCACAAAGATTCTTCAGTCTCATCTCTTTGGAGTCATTACACTTTGTTATTGTTATTTCTCCTTCTAACCACTCTTTCCACTTCCTTTTTAATTGCAAATTGTTTTTCCAAAGAGTTTTCCTCCGAGGACTCCACTCTTGGTTTTGGCTGTATGGAAAGGGAAAGGATTAAACTGTAATTCATTCCCAATTACAGTAAAGAGAAGAGAATGAACCAGGAGTGACGTGTATATATTTCTCTAGAGGTGTGTAAGGAATTGAAAGGCTGTGTCATTACTCATGTCACTTGATAAAAACAAACCAAAAAGAAGGAAAAACTTCAGTGAAATAACACCACTCCTTATACCCAACTCCTTGAGTCCTACAAAAATCATCCCAATTACTTGCTAGGGGAAAAAAAAAACAAACCAGATGTATTAAATATTCCATTTGTCTCATTCTGTGACCTGGAGAAAGTCAGGAGCATATCCCAAACTCAGGCACATTCACCATTCAACAGAGGTGGGGTTTTAGCAGACTTATGTCATTTTTTATCTGATTTTTTTTCAGATTAGTTTTGAAAACCTGAAAATATATTTATTTGAATATTTATTTGAATATTTATTTTAATATTAAAGCCTAGGCCAATTACCTTAAGAGCTTAAATATGCACTGCTTAAAAAGAAAAAAAATAGCTCTTTATATTTTTGTTCTATATTCCTTTTTTTGTTTTCTATTCCTTTCAGTTGTTGACTCCTCTGAGACTTCCTTGCAAACTATCCCTGTAAACTTGAAAAAAATTTCATATTACCAATTTCTCAACTAGTTTAGAGTTCCCTTTCTGAGGAAACTAGTCTGAGAGTAGATTTTTCTGAGTAAGAAGCTCAAAAATCATAAATATTTAGAGTTTAACTTATTTTTTTACCCTCAGAAGTGCCTCAGATGCTTCTTATTAGTAATGAGTATAGTAATTAGTGCAGCAAAATAGTAAATATATAAATTTTAGCTGAACATTTTTACACTCAAAAATGCCTAAAATATTTATTAGTAATTAGTGCAGCAGAAATGCAGAAAAATATTCTCCATGCTACCAATATTTAAATTAATGCCTTAATTTTTACAGAAACACGTTGGACAGTGTAAATATTTTCTCCATTAAGAGCAGTATTGGTTGTTTATTGACTCTTAATTCTTTATTTAATCCTTTTTAACAATTTCAGATGAATGTGATGGTTCATCACTTTTTTTTTAATGTTAAATTGGTTAATGATAAAGTGCTGCTAAATCCTTTTGCACCCTTAGCTTCTGTGTCCAAATCTTTTACACCCTGACCCTTTTCCACCTCCAGCCCCAGTGTAAATCATTCCAAATTGATCCAAATCCCATTTTCCTGTATATACTCCATTGATGGAGTAAGTAATAGAGTGAACCTTGCCACTGAACTCCATTAAAATCTGCTTTCTGCCAATACCTTTGATGGTGATTCCTTAAGCAGCAGAAACTACTCATTTGTGGTTAATGAATTAATATCAAAAAGCCTTAATTTTTAGCCCCAATCCCTTTCATTCAAGCTATATTATTATTATTTCCCTAGCTGTCCATTGCAGGCTTTCTTCATAATAGCATTTAATGTGTATCTCTGTTTAATTCTCTTCCCTAACATAAGAATTTCTATAAACATAATCTATAAACAAGAATTTCTATGAACACAGGTATTACCTGGCTTGAAATGCCAGATATGAAAAATCACAGCCTGTGAATATGTTGTATTTCCAAATTTCCAAGAGAGAAGGGTGTCTGTGGTTATTTGGTTTCGCTTAATAAATTAATTTATGTAGCTTAAAAATAAGGGAAAGGGGACAAACATGCAGTGCCAAGGGACAATGACATTTTCCCCCTTGGATTAGGGATATAACACTGAATTTTTAAGCTAGATCTGCTTGTAAACTCTACTCTCTTTATTGCTCTAAATTCCATATCTGCACAAGAATCTTTATTTACATAATAAAAGACCTTGCTGATTAATTGCAAATAACTTGGTTTAGTTGTTTGAAATTGATGTCTCTACAATGATTTTTGTCATTGAATTAGTTTAATCTCTTTAATTCACCTTCTCTTCTCCTCCTCAGGTTACAAAACCACAACCCCCAGCCCTGCAACTCTCCAGATTAAGAAATATTGTTTTTCTGAAGAAGCCCATTGATAATAACAGGATTCCTCTTATTAAATTGCCTTTTGGAGTATCTGTGGAAGTCATTTCAGCTGGAACATCCTCAGTTCCTCTTTGTAATTATTTCTCTGTTCAAATCCAGCTGTATTCCAGTTTCAGCTCATCTTTTTCTTTTGGAAAAGGTAAAAGCAGCCCCAAGGAAACCTGGCTGACCCAAACAAGGGGTGCTGGATGTCATTGCTGGTCAGAGGAAGGATAAAAACATCCCAGAGTTCCCACTATATTCCTGATATTTTCCAGAAGGAGGAACCAACAGAAGAATTTCGTCACAGGGAATTCCTCCTTCGGGCCTGAGGTGTGAGCACCCCCGAGACAGTGGGTAAAGAATAAAAGCTGGGTGTGTTTGTAGGGTGATGCTGCTTCTAAATCCTTCCCTTCTGGGCTGCTCCCACAACCCAAAGAACGGACCCAGACTTTAATCCTGCTAGTAGCATTCCATTTTGGAATTTTTTTTTTTTTTTTTTAAACTTCAGGAAGATTAATAAGATTCTTTTTAGCCTTTGTTTATTTTTTCCCCCCTGCCCGAGTTAGTGGAATGACTTACACATCCCTGGCAGAGATACACGGATTTAAAAACTGCCTGGAACATTTTGCCGTCGCTGTTCTCGGTGCTGAAGTTTCTTTTGGCCTTTGTTTTTTTTTTCCGGAGGGCTGTGATTACCTGATTTTGTTTGTGAAAGCAATTACCGTTTAAAAGGAAAAAACAGATAATATTCTTTTCTTTCTCTATGAAGGCTCTGCTTCATTTTGCCGTGTCCTTGAGGCTACAAAAGCAGTGCTTTGCTGAATCCAGGCCCAAATGAGCAGCAGCAGAGAGCGAAAGAAAAACACAAAACATGTTTTTTAAAGACCTGCTGGTGGCTTTTTACTCACCGAGTAACCAAAGTGAGTTCACATTATACTGAATAGGCAATAAAAGTAATGACCACAATTGTTTCTTGTGAAGAGGATTCGTCGAGTTCCTGGCTTGGGAGGGACCCACAAGGGTCATCAAAGTCCAGCTCTGATATGAACAACAGTTTCCCTTCAAACTGAAACAATCACAAGTGATGCTGATCCTTTGAGTCCCAGCAGAGCCATCGATCACGGGGGCTTGTTCCCATCCCTGGAGGACAAAGTGCATTTATTACTTAAACATGAAGGCATGATGAGGGTGATTTGTTACAGCCAGACAGCAGAGATGCATTATCACCATCCATGGATCTCAGCTTCTCCATGGAAAGCTCAATATTAACAGTGAATCTGGGATTCATGAGGAGTAAATGTAAATCACTGCCTGAAAACATCCCCCTAACCAGCAATGGCAAGAAGTGGCCCAAGTTGTCACTTTTCCCCCCCTGTGCAAGAGCCAAAGATTATCACTATTTGTTACTGAAACAATTTGAGATTTATCTGGAAAGGTTATTTATTTGGAAGGGTTATTTGTTTGTAAAGGTCAAACAGCAATGCTGGGCTGTGGAACGGAAATTATAACATAACACCAGTGTGTTATAATCTCAAACAGTGCTTCTGTTTGAGGTGATTTGCATTAAGCCACAAACGTGTGTCTTCAACCTTTATGCTGCAAGGAAAAACAACCACCCTGAGAGCCAAAATCTCTGAGATAAACAGGTAGGACAGTATCTAGGAGTAAAAAGCATGAAATGTTTGTTTTCTTTGGATGATGGAGCATGGTGCCCTGACCTGCTGGAGTGAAAACCCACTCAGCCCAGCTCACCTCTCCAGAAACCTGTTTGCTTTCTACTTCAGCTTTAAGGAAAAGTCTTTGTTTCCTGCAAACACAGCAGAAGAGCAGGTGATTGTAGGCACCTAAACTGTGTTTGCTCAGAAAGCTTTGCTGCAGAGGAGCCTGTTCCTCACAGTCTGAGCCCAGAATTTTGTGAAAATCAAAACCTTTGGTGCCTCAGTTGGAGCAGCTCAAATTAAATACCCCAAACCACTTGGAGAGGGGTTGCCTCGGGATTTTTCTGTTTGCTTGCTGCTTGTTCCTTTGCTTTTGCAGTTAATGGAATATTCACATTAATGGAATATTCACAGTAATGGAACATTCACAAAACAAGCTCCCAGCTCTTTGGTGTCAGTAAAAGTGCCATCATCACCTGGCACATCAATCCCAGGCTGAAAAAGAAAAAAAAAAAAGATGTCAGAAGTCATTTGCTCCAGTAAAATAAAGCTGTTTCCTTGGCAATTTGAAACATCATCTTGCTCTGTTAGATGGAATATTCATCTGCCTGGTATCTAACCCTTTAGAGGAAAACATCAATTTAACCAGTAAATATGAGAATATTAGCAAGTTTTAGCTCTTCAGTCATTCTCCAGAACACACCAGAATGTCTGTGAGCAAATCTATTCGTGCAGAGATGGAAGGTCTTTCTTAAAAATAATGTTTTACTTTGTAGTAGAAAGAAATTGGAAGATAAATATAATTTCTAGTCAAGAACTTCAACCACCAACCCATTTTGGTGCTTCTTTTTCTCTTTGTCAACTTTTTTTTCAATCAACTTTTTTTTATCAACTTTTCTTTCCATCAACTTTTCTTTCTCTCTTTATCAACTTTAAGCTCCAGAACTTTTTATACTAATTTTTTTTTTTTTCTGACTAAAGAAAAACTTTTTTTTCTTTAGTTTTTTCTTTTTTCCTTTTTTTTTCCTCCACCTCTTTTCTGGGTTTTTGGTTTTTGGTTTGTTTTTTCCCCCTTTCTCACGAATCCAGGTTANTTGGTTTGGTTTGGTTTTTTCCCTTGCTTTGTTTTTCCCCCATTCTCATGAACCCAGGTTCAATTTATCTGACAAATGAAGGCAAGAGTGGAAGGGGCTAAAGAGAATTTTTATAAAGCTCTTTTCTGGGGGGACATAAACGACATACACCCCCTCTTTACCAGCCCCAGGAATAAAGAGTGAGACACATTTCTCTTCCTGCCTCACTCCTGCTCCTCTGAGCAGAGATTTTTGCCTTTTTAGAGCTTTTTTTTTAGTTCTTTTTAGAACTGAAACCCTTGCAAAATCAAACCGTGGGAATTAACTGTCCGAGCACACATTTCCATTGATTTCTTTGGGAACTGCAGACAGTTGGTTCATGTTTAAACTTCCAATTTTTGGGGTGGATGAGGCTTGGTTTAGGCTTGTGGCCAGGGCTTTGCCACCATCTGGCAGCACCAGCCAGTGGCTGAGAATTGTAATTTTCTCTTCACCATTTCAACTTCCATTCGTTAATTCTGTTGATCAGTGAAAAGTCCGGGAATTGTGGAAAGATTTTACACACCCTTGTGGCAAATCCAGCTGACATTTCAGTCCCCTTCCAAAGGAGTGAGGCTGCAGGGGTGGATTCTGTGTGCTCTGACCCCCCTTTGTGTTTCTTAATTAAAAAGTTGAAAATCCTAATGATCCTCCTGCAAAAATGCAACTTTGTTGCTCTTCCACGTTGGAAAATTATCGTTGTAATTAAGCCGGTCAAAATGGTACAATTAGTGAGGATGTGGAATGTTATCGATGTTGGAATGTTACAAATGTTACAACTTAGTCCCTTTCAGTGAGTGAGTCTCATTTAGGATGATGTAATTAGTGCAAGTGTCAGTTTGATCTCTTTTTCCTCTCTCTTTAACAACCTCATATTGCTGATTTTTTTCCTAATAACTCAATAAATAGTCCTAACAGCTGTTTCTTACTTAAATTGATACTTTAATCAATTGGCTATTGAGAAGGGGGAAAAATAAACCAAAATCCCAAAGAAAAACACAAAAACTCTTGGAATTTCTGTACTGCTTTAGTTATCAGTATCCCTTGTGGTTTATTTAGTACATCTTTGTCTTCCACTCTAATTTGTGCCACCACCAAGAGAATGGGAAATAAAGACAACAATATGGGGATTTGGAGGTGATTTAAAGGAGCATATCTTTCATAAAACCCCAGAATGCTTTAGGTTGAGAGGGACCTTAAAGATCATCCATTCCCACCCCCTGCCATGGGCAGGGACACCTTCCACCAGCCCAGGCTGCTCCAAACCCCGTGCAACCTGGCCTTGGGACTCAGTGCCTCATCACAAAACTAGAAAAACTCTCCATGGAGAGATTTCTTTGTCAAAACTCTGCTAATAATTGCTTTTTTGGTCAGTTGTGAGGCTCTTTTCTGGCAGGGTTCAAGATGTCTGTGATCTGCAGGAAGACATCCAGCAGAGGGCTGCTGCCATCCCCTGCATTTGCTGTCCACACTGATGTTTTCAGAGCTCTGCTCCTTGGTGCTTGGCATGTCTGACCACGAAAGCCAAGCCTGTTAACTGCCCTTCCTGACAATTTGTCAAAAAAGCACATTAAAAAAATAACTGGGGACAAAGCACAAAGATTTGGGAAATGGATTGAGCCATTTTTCTTCGATGTTCGACTGGGCAAGTTAAAAGACACCTTGGCCTGTGCTCTCAACAACACACAAGTGCTGCTTTAACAGAAGAAATATTGCTGTCTCCAGCATCTGGGATTTACTGTTGTTGGCCTTTGGTTTGACAGGTAAAAGAGCTGCAGGTCAGGCTTTGTGGTTTTTTGCCTTTTAAAAAAATTAGGGTGTTTTCTGGCTGTGCCACAGATGATCAAAATAATAAATAAATAAATAAATAAAACTTAAATCTACTCATTTTATGACAGTTTTTGAAAAAAAAAAAAAAAAAGGGATATTTTACAACGGTTTGGAGCAAAAGAAATATTCAATTACACTGATCAAACCTCCCATAATGGGGGAGGTGCTCTGGAGGAGGAGGGAGACCTTAATTCATTGTAGAGAACAAAAATGCTGAGAGAAAATAACCCCAACCTGCCATCCAAGCCAAACCCTTTACAGTACAAGCCCCAGAATGATTTATCCTCCCAAGAACTTGGCCTGATGTTGCTGTTAGAGATGGGAGGATAGATTAGCCCTGGTAATCACCACAACAACACAAACATTCAGTCAGGGCCTTCTCTCCCAAGGATTTATGGGCCCTCTCCCCTGATTTCTTTATTTCTCATTATCATTAATAATCAGAATGGACCCAGAATTATGTCATCAGGACGCAGTAATCAAACAGAGGAGCTTTCCAGCAGGCATTTAAATCCCTGGCAAAGTAAAGGAGGGTGGCACGAAGAGAACAAATGTGTAGGTGCAAATCATCCTCATCTTTGACACAAAAGGTATTGAGGTTTGGGGTTTTTTTTTTATGGCACCTCTGCAAAACAAATTTTGGGATGGACATGTGAAAGATTTTGGTTAATAATGGGGTTGGAAATCAGGATATTATATAAAATGACATTATGATCTTCCTCTTGGGATTAAACTTTGTGTTAGTGTTGTGAAATTCAATTAAATGCATCCCCAGGTAAACTCATTTGTGTTGGTTGGAGAATTATTCCAGGTCCTGAGGAGGAAGAAACAAGATTCTCAGTTTCTAATCCCAGAATATATTGCCAGTTGGAAGGGACATGGCTTCATAGTTGCATAATTTCTACAGTAACCCATGAATTTTCTTCCTTTACCTGAGAATTCTGCTTCACATTCAACCAATCATATTTTGATGGCCGAGATATTTATTTTGGGATTTTGGGATTCTGCTCCTTATTCACTCCCCAGGCTTTTGGTATAGATGATCCAGTGTCTGAAACATTGATAGACATTGCATTTCTTTATTTACTAATTTATAATAGTGCTTCAATTATTAATCTGGCCTGTATCCAGATGGCACCAAAATGGAATTAATTATTAAGTGGTTTCCATCAAGGTTTTCTTTGGGAACAAGTACCCCAGAAGGGTAGGGAGAAGATGAATTCAGACACTTCTCAGTGGTCCACACTGATGGAAGACGTGATGAAATTTGACTTCATTATTTGACTTATACAATTAATTGATTCGGTATAATAATTTCCTTTTTTTTTTTTTAATTTTGAAGAGGATCAAATATTGGAACAGTTTGCACAGAAATCTCATGGAATCTCCACCCCCAAGATTTTCCAGATTTGACTGATCAGGTCTCAGAGCAACCTGATCTAATTTTGAGCCATTTTGAAAGAGAATCTGGGTTTTATGAACTCAGAATTTTTCAAATTAAATTATTCAATTAATTAATGACACACAGATGACCCTGGATAAGCTATATTTACTGTTTCATATTTTATAATGCATTTTAAAAGATTAAAAAGATATTTCCTACCAGTTGTTTTAATGGCAAATATAGATCACGGAGGACATTAAAACAGAAATGATGGAAAATGAGGATAAATACTTTCTGAGAGTTTGAGTGTTTCCTTTTCTCATACACAGGCACATAACAAGTTTTTCAAGGTCTTGAAAATTGAAAAAAACCTGACACAAACCTGAAGATCTGCCTGGGAGAGCTTCAGCAGGACGTTGGGGATGGCTGTAAGCTCTGCCTAACTTGCAGCTGATTTATTTACTGCTATTTTTTTTAATCTTAGATCTTACAGAAGAGTAAATTGATACCCCAAATTGGGACACTATTGTGCAAGAAATTGGAAAAAAAACCCTTTGTGAATCAAGTAATGTGGAAAAAAAGGAAGCAAATATATTGACATTAAGCTGCTTTTTTACTGTGCAAAAAAAACTATTTTGTTGCCTCTTGTGTTTAAAAGCATTTGCCTTTATTAAAATGATGACATGAGAACTTCTTTCAGTGCTTCAGAAGGATCAGTGATACAATAAAAACCTTCCAGCCCAGCTGTATGGGGCAGCAGAGTGCACAGAATAAACAGAATCCCAAAAATGTGGCTGTGTGTAATTTTATGCACATCACTTGATTTCACCGTGGGTTCATTTTTGCTCCGAGATTTGAAGTGGTTTGAGCACCTGGGGAGCTCTGGAATTGGAAAGACCCTTCCTGCAGATAGATTTATATTGGGAAAGCTGGAAAAGGCTGGAAAACAAGAACACCCCCCTGCATTTTGCTGTGATTTGGCTTTGGGGAGTTAAAAACCTCTCCTAAAGTGCTTAGACAGGAGCTGTGGAGCCTTTACAGGTACCAGGGGAAGGGTTTCTATTACCTGCTCTAAACTGGCGGGTTTATTTTGCCTACACAAGGCTAATAAATTCCAAAGGGAATAATTACCAATAACCTGGAATCCAGGAAGTGCAGATGTTTGCTTTCAGCCCCTTTTACAGTTATTATTGCCTGAGTTTAAAGGGATTCTCTGCGTGAGCATTTTTAATTAACAGTTTTCTGTGTGTGCTGCTGCCTGAATTAAAAAAAAAAACAAACAAACTTTATTTTAAAGGAACAGCAAATATTGAACAGCACATTGCTTTGAATCTCCTGCAGGGGCATGTGGCCTAAAATATTTCAATATGAAACATTTCAATATTTCGAAATGTTTGATAGTTTTTAGGACTGAGCCCTGGCTTTAATTTTCCTTTGAATGGCTTTTTTTTTTCCACCTGCCCATTCAGATGCTTCAAACCCAAGTGAATTCTCATGAACTCCATTCACTTTTCATTTTAATTCACTCATGGAAGCAGAACTTACTTCCTTTTTCTACCAAGTTCTGGTGCTGTCAGAACTATTCCATTTGTGTCACTTATCCAAGGATAGAAAAGGTCTCATCTTTACAAAGCTGTTGTTTTAAAGAAATCCAGTAGTTTTAGCACACAATAAATTCACTTCCAAGGGGACTTCAAGTTTCTTCCCAATGCAAGTGAGCTCCCTAATTCTGAAGGTACTACAATGACAAAAAGGCTGAATTCACTGCAAAAGTTTCTCTTATTTACTGAAGAGACTTTTTTTTCATCCTCAGATGCTCCCAAAAGTCATTTATTGTTGGAAATCAACAGAAGTCCTTAGAATTGCCCTCTGTCAGCCTCAAAGGGAAAAGTGGGGTGATAAAATTATGCACTTACTGGCAATAATTTTTCGAAGTGGCTCCTGAATTGAAGAAATGCTCCTGAAGTGCAGCTGAATTGGCACTTTCTCCACTTCCAGGAGTGGAAAACTTAACACAGTTTAGCTTTTTTTTAAGTACATGTTTAATTCAGTGGTTCCATGTGAGGTTTTCTTGACCAGTAAAGACGAAATCAGGTTGAAAATACCAGGATTTCTGCATACAGTTCATGGAAACAGGGCTGGAGATCTCACGTTCCCAGCCTGCCTTCTTTGGCTCCATTCATCTGACTTCTCTTTGGGGACAAATGTCACTGTGCAACATTTATTCCCCAGCTAATCCCAGTTCCCTGCCCCTTTAAATCACAGTTTTTCAGTCCCTTTTTTTTTTTTCCTGATTCACTTATTGCCACCCTTTATGTCCACGGTGTTTTCCATGGGCTTTGAACCTGATGGGGCCATAAATCCACAGGCAACAAACTTTAAAGAGAACAGAAGGAATGGACTGATAGTGGGTTGCAAACCAAAATGTGTCTGTGCATATAAAAGTGGAATAATACATTATATAGATACAAATGGAATAAAACATTTTCTGTGTTGAATTGAATATACAGCTCTGAGTCTGTCCATATTACATATGAGTATACAACACTCAATTTAATGAATGTTATTTACAAGTGGCTATGTGATCTTCATATTGAAAACCACCAGATGACTTTGTAGTCTCTGTATTATTTCAAGAGTTACCCAAAGAAAGCAAAAAGCATTTTGCTAATAGGTTTTATAACAGCACTCAAATAACTTTGCCTCGTAGGTAAAACACATTATTCCAGCCCAGCTCCCATTTTAACTCTGTAGGTGATGTGTTTTCCTGGGGATATTTAGGCTGTCAAATTCCAAACAAATATTTGGCAGAAGACATAAATTAGGATTAAATCTGCAGCAAATCTCCACCAGTGCCATGTGGCCTATCAGGTGTAAAATCATGGCGAGATCAAAGCCATTCTCAGGTGCCAAACCTTCGGGCTCCCTGGGTTTTGATGCACTTTGGGAAAGGGATCAAATCAAAATAAAGGGCTGGGAACAGGGAGCTCCCATCACTGGGATAACTGGGAGATCAGCTGCATTTGCTGTCCCTCCTGTTATTTTTAAAAAGATGAGTTAACAGCGACAGAAGGTTGAAAATGAAAAACTGCTCAAGGTCTCAGCCTTGTCAAATGTTTTTTTCAGTAGAGATGGGGTGGGTTTTTTTACCCCCAAATTGCTCTTTTAGTGACTTCCAGTTTATAATTTAATTAACCCATTTTTGCAGTTTTCAATATGTTCATTAGGCATTCAGTGTGAGTTACAAAAAAAACAAGAGCACTCCAAGTGTGGCAAAAAAACAAGGACTGAGGTCACACGTTCTGGGAATTACACATATATAAAATGAAAAAAAAAATAAAATACAGATGGTGGGTTCTCTGATACAAATGGACAGAAGGTTTTATAACTGTCTGGAAATTCTAAATCACTTTAAGTAAGGTTTTTATTAGCAAGGGAAATTAGAGTTATGAAGTGTTCTGGTTGTGGTGATAAAATGATTGAGCTTCTCAGTAGGCAAGGAGAAGGAGAGCTGAGAACCATGGACAGCCAACAGTTGCTCACAGCAATTTTTGACTTGAAAAAATGAGGATCCAAAAAAAAAGGAGTATTCCAAAAAATAAAAAATTAATGCAAGGAAGTGGTTTGTCATTAATTAAATTTATATATATATTTTTATATATATATATATAATGTGTGCTGCAGGATGCTGAGAAAACCTTAATTTAGAAGCAATTTAGAAAGAAAAAGAGAGAGCTGATCCACATTTTAAGACAGTGCAGATTTAGGAAGCTCCTGAGAAGGAATTAGTGCAGCTGGGAGGGTATTTTATGGGAATAACACCCCTCTCCTGCCATCAGCTTTTGCTGTAGACAGGAATGTGGTGTAAGTGGACACCAGATCCTGCCTTCATGTTTCAGACACAGATTGCCTAATTATTCCATGAAATAGGAATATTTTGGTGTATCTGTACAAATTTAATAGAAATTCTGTTTCAGGGCAAGTGGGAAATAGAATATTTCTTATTCAAAGCCATAGAAAAATATAAAGTTCGGTAAGTTCAAGGCTTCTATTTCAATAGTATAGATGTGAAGTAGAATGTCTGATAGCCCTGCTTTCCTACTAGAAAGCAGAAACTTTTCAAATTGGAATATAAAAATGGAAACCTGTGATGACACTTTATGAACTCCTGTTCTTTCAGGTCCCTCTCACCTGGTTGGTTTTCTCTATGAGACTGAGAAAATTCAGGGGGTGCAGCTCCTGGAGGCTTCCTAAGAAAACAAACCTTAAACTTTATATGTGATACAATTTCTATGTTATATATATTAAATACTTAAAATATATATTTTATACGTTATATTAATATATAAAATATTATATAGATTTCGAGTCATAATAATTAGTGTAGACCCTGTATTTATTTCAGCATTTACACTTTTAAGTAGATCTATTTTGCCTCACAGAACACACAGATCACATTATTTTGCATTCCAGAGTGTGTTGTAGATGCAGAAAAATAACTTTTAATCTGTGAGCAGTGATCATTGTCTCCCCCCAGCCTCATTTTTCACATACACGGGGGTTCCAGGTAAAAAAAAATAAATGGTTTATAGCAGGTTCTACCTGCCCTGATCTCTCTGATCGAGGCTTTGTGGTAATTGGTCTGCTGGGACTCATCCCTGCTCAGACAGGAAATTAAATTGAATTCTTTTGGCCCCTTTCTCTTGAGAACAATTCTCAAAGTTACGAACTGCAGCTATTCCTGACGGTGTCTCAAGTTCAACTCAAAAGTTCCCTCAAAGAGTTTGGAAAAGTTCAGAAATTAAAGGGCTCTGAAAGTCTGGTGATTTACAAGAGATTCAAGAGCAAAAACTTCTCTTGGCTGGTCTTTGTAGTGTTGTGATCCAGGCTGAGAGTTGCTTCCAATTTTAAAATATTTCCCTTGCAAATATATTTTGTGGCCAAAAATATTACAGTTAAGTCATAGGGCAAACTGTCACAGAAAAGTCAAAAAGTGGTTTTAAGTTGTGTCCTTTTATGTTTACACTCTACTAAAGTCAATTAAATACTAAATAATTAAATAGTTACATTAAATTAAATGCTAAAGCATTAAGCACTTTATATATCACTTGTCTTCAGGGATCTAACTCCTTCCTTCCTTCAGTGCTCCTGAAGATTGGGGACGTGGGAATCACAGCCAGGGCAGGATCCTGTAGGGAGCTGCCTAGGAGTAAATTCTGTAGTGAGGAGTTTGGACATGGCTAAAACCTGATATTTCCTTGGATTTCTAACACAGAGGGATTTCTATTTCCAATCTAAATGTAGCTCCTGTAGCTTTGCATTTCTTTGAATAACACCAGGTTACTATTGCTGGAATAGAAGGAAGGGTATTATCTAAATAAGAAAATCTAAATAATTAAAACCAAAGCCAAACAGGCCTGGAAGAGGCATTTCATTTCAAACAAACAAGCAAAATACAAAGAAAAACTCCCCCAAACAAACAAAACCAAACAAAAAACCCACCCAAACCACTGGATGCTTCCGTTCTCTCTTGCAAATTCCTCCAATGTTTGCAAACATGAATGTATAAATTATAGAAATCTCTTCACTGCCGTGGTTCTGAGGTGTGCTGGATTGCACAAGACCTTAAAGTTCCATGGGCAGGGACACCTTCCACCAGTCCAGGCTGCTCCAAGCCCCATCCAACCTAGCCTTGGACACTCCCAGGGATCCAGGGGCAGCCACAGCTTCTCTGGGAATTCCATCCCAGCCCCTCCCCATCCTCACAGCCATTTTCCAAAGCCATCAGAGCAGGGAGATGCCTCTTGCTGTGTGGCAGGGCCAACTAAGATGCTGCTCCAGCCTGAAGATGCAGAGGACTCATTATTTTGGCAGGACCTGCCCTATCAGCTCATCTCTGCTGTCAAATCAGAGTGTGCCCTGCCTCGGAGAACAAAGAAAATCATTACCAATAATTATGTCAACTTTTGCAGGAAATCAGCAATTAGGACCTGCACACAGGGCAAAACACCCCCAAATCGATGGTGCCACTCAACTTTCCTCAACAATTACCATCTGCAAGGCAGGAATCCCGACAAGGAGGACCAGCCTGGAGCTGCCAAAGCTGGAATTCTTAATGGAACAATGAGGGGAAGGGCTGTACTCCATCTTCTTTATTTCTTTTCTTTCTTTCTCTTTCTTTCTCTTTCTTTCCTTCTTTCTTTCTTTCTTTCTTTCTTTCTTTCTTTCTTTCTTTCTTTCTTTCTTTCTTTCTTTCTTTCTTTCTTTCTTTCCTTCTTTCTTTCCTTCTTTCCTTCTTTCCTTCCTTCCTTCCTTCTTTCTTTTTTAATAATTTCCATAGCATCAAGAGCAATGATGATTTAATCTCAGGTTTTCATTTTTCATGGCTGACCTTTCTTTTGGACCAGGACTGAGATTTCTTCTGGCCAGAGCTGCTCTTCTTTTGACCTCAAGACACGTCATCTGTTCATGCATATTCACACCCCCTCCACTTTAAAAATATTTACTCCCACACATTCATATCCACACACCAAAAGAGAAAATTATATAGACAATACTTAATTTAAAAAAAAAAATTATATATTTTGCCCCCCCTTTTTTTTTTCTTTTAAATTCTGATCAATAATTAATTAGGTTGGTGTTTACCCTTTGGATTTATTATTTGGCTGAGGGGAAGGTGAAGGGAAGCAAGCTTTTCAAATCACATCCAGCCTGTGTATTTTAGAATTATCCCAAGGTGAGGGAAGAGCTGATGGGAGCAGCTGGCACATGCAGCTGAAGACATTCAGATTATTATATTTTATTAGACTGATAAAGAAGACACAAAAATTTGGTCTTTAAAGCAATAAATCGATGGCCATGAAGAATATGAAGTATTTTGATGACTGTGGATTTCTAAGGTGCCCCCATTAGCAATCCCTGTCCAGGAGGCTTTCACTGGATATCAGGTTTTCTCTTTCACCTTGGGAAAAAGTGATTTTATAAAAGGACAAAGTTTCTAAAATCAATTAAAGAGGCATAGATTTTAAAGGCAGTCGACTGTGCAAGGGGAAAGAACAAGGGGGAAGGCAGAAGGTGAAATGTATCATTGCAGTGAAAATTTCAGGCAGTGTTAGTTCAGGAGAACAGTCAAGAAATCTGCTCCAAACTGAATTATGGCTTTGGATCCCACTCTGGACATTTGCCAGCAATGAAGGAGACACTGACCTGAATTTGGGTTTATTTGTCCAATAAATTTTCTTTCCCCTGTTCCCAACTGATTTTTGTCAAAGGAAAAAGTGTTCAGCTGAAAACAGGCTCTGAGCTCTGGGCCAAGGCAGTAAATGGAAACAGGTAGAGCCTCTATTTATATAACCCTTAACTCTGATATCCCATCTTTAATAAATCACTAGGCCAGAATAATGCCAATTAACATCAATGAAATAAACTTCTGTCCTCAATTCTGAACATCAGCTCTGGCTTAAGAAGCACTTCAGATTATAAGAGGAATATTTTGTAGGGTGTCTTCAGATGACAATAGGTTTGGGAATGATGTCCTGAAACCACCTCAATTTTTTCACTGAAGGCAAACAATAATCTGTAAACTTGCAAAAGTTTGACTTCTGTCAACAGGAAGGAAATATCTCCTGTTAGATACAGGAATATTTTGCACAGGGACAAAATATCTATGAAGTATAATAACACTCAAAATTATATTTTCTCTTAAAATTCAGGTTGATTTTTTTCTAGTTTAATTATTCCCACCAGTAAGTCTTCAGGTTTTTCTCTACAATGTGCAGTGATAAAAAAGAGAACTGGGGGGCAGTTCCTGCTCTGCTCTGATTGGAGTCACCTCTTCCCCCCTGTGCAAAACTGGAGAGTCTGAGAGAGCCTGATATGGGAAATCTCATTCTAATGAGCTGAATTTCTTCATCAGCTTGAAAGTCTATTATTCTTGTGGGGTTTAATGTTTTGGACACTTAAAGTAATTAATCTCCCTGCAGAACTGGAGGAGAAAAAGGAATGATCTGCTGCACTGAATAACTGTTAAAGGTTTTATCTGAGCTCTTTCTTTCTTCCTGACCTCCATGGAAATAGAAAAAGTCATCTGAGAGCTGAGATTTGAGAAAAAAAATCATTTTTAGGAAGAATCCCTATCTGAGATGCTTGGAAGAAAGTTCCTTTGAGGCATTTAGAATGTCACATTCTTCTTTAAAGAGAATCATGTTCGTGGCCTGAAATGAAAAGGCCTCAAATCTGCCAGGAAAGGTTTGGATTGGCCAGCCATTGGAAAAGAAATGTCACAGAAAGGGTTGCCAAGCATTGGAACAAGTTGTCCAGGGGAGTGCTGGAGTCCCCACCCCTGGGAGTGTTCAAAAAGCACGTGGATGTGGCACTGGGGACATGGTTTGGTGGTGAACGTGGTGAGGGTGCTGGGCTGGTTGGACTCAGGGATCTTAAAGGGCTTTTCCAACATCACCAATTGTCCATTGCAGGATAGCAGAAAGGAAAGGGATGTGGCAATAGCAATGCCCCTGGAATATTTTTAGCCCCATTTCATTAGAAATCAACTTTCTCGTAATATTTTTCTACGGGAAAAGAATTGGGTTTATGTCTTCCCCCATCACCCGAGGAAAATAGTTCCAAAAGGGATGTGCAAACAGTTCTGAATTGTGGAAGAACCAGTTTTGCTCTAGAAGGGAAATGTACAATTGGGGACAGGCTTTCTTTTTTATTACACAGCATTGTAGGATCAAGGACTGGTTTGGGTTGGAAGAGACCTCAAAGCTCACCCAGTCCCACCCCCTGCCATGGGCAGGGACCCCTTCCACTCACCCAGGTTGCTCCAAGCCTGCTAACAAATATGTGTAAAAGAGATTTTTTTCAGTGAGCTATCTCTAAGATATTTATATTTATATCTATAAGCCATCCTGACTTAGCTGTGCAGTTTACTGTCCATTTTTCTCCTCAAGTGATATGGATCCTGGCCATTAAGGGGAACACTACTATACCTTAAGTAGAAAACATGATTTCTGCATCCATTTATTCACTGGCAGTGTGTTTTTCAGCAGACCAGAGCCAGTCAGCACTTCAAACCCTTTAGCAGACATTTGCTCTTTCATCACTTCTCCTTGTCAAATCATTATATTGAAAAAAAACCCACCCAAGAATGTGGCATGTCCTTGTCAAATAAAGACCTGCAATCTCCCAGTCATGAATTCCCATTTCTTCTCAAAAAAATCTGATATCTCAGGGTTTTTCTGTTTAGATGTTTTGGCTTGGAACAACCTGAGAGTGTGGGAGGTGGTGTGGTCAGAACTGGGTGATCTTTAAGGTTCCTTCTACCCAAACCATTCCCTGATTATTATTCTATGATTAAAAATCCCCAAACAAGTTGGGAGAAAGAACTGCATGGAGTTTACAGAGTCAGGTTTATCATGTGTGATCAGGATGAAGCTCATTCAGCACAGGAACAGATGGGAGAACAGCCTCAAACTGGCACTTCCCATCTCACACAAGTTGTGTCCTCCCCTGCCAGCCCTGCCAGCAGTGTTGACAGCCCAAACACTGTTTATCTGACTGTTCTAAGTGCAAAAGCTATTTTCCAAGAAACTCCAGCAGAGCCTGTTGCCAAATTGCACCTTTCCCTCCTCACCTTCTGTCTCCAAGGCCGCCCTGTATCCCCAAACCTGGGGATTGCTCTTTCTCTTTCTGCACTAATGGTCACTCCTGTTTGTGTCATCTACCAAAAATAATACCTGGTCCCTCCCATCTACACTTCTGGATGCAATGGAGGAGTGTTTGGGTGTATGTTTGGATGTGTCACCACAGAACTGTGCATTTCCCACAGGCACAGATGTGCCAAACCTCCAGCTAAAGGCTTTGCTGAGTCTCCTGTGCCAAATCTCAGTTGCTGTGGGTCCCCCACAGCTCTATTAACAATCTCCTATCACCTCAAGGATCATCTCTCTGGTGCTGCAGGACTTGTTGGGCTCTCCTTGCCATCTCCCAACTCATTTTGGTGTGAGGACTCTCTGCTGAGTGTCACCAACGGGCCCAGAATGCAGGGAGCACTCGAAGGAGACAGGATCCCTTTTGTCCCTAAATTACTGTTTACAGATTATTTTTTCCTTGCATAAGGTCTAAGGGGTAACATCAGGAGTACCACCATGTNTGTCCCTAAATTACTGTTTACAGACTATTTTTTCAGGAGTATCATCACGATTTTTTTTGATTCAAGAAATGAGAAAAAAATCAAAAGAACTATTGGAGCACAAGGATTGAGAAGGGTACTGGACCCAGTCTGTCTTCAGACATCCAGAAACTTCCCATCCCGTTCCTTGGAAGCTTGAATTCCAGGCTGGACTTAGTGGTTACTCCTTGTTCTTTGTTTTCTTGAGCTCACTGAATCATTAAGGCCCTTTGCCCTTGTCCTGTCATCAGTTCTCTGCAGAAGAGCCCGACCCCACCTCACCACGACTTCAACATAAAACTGCCCCTCTGTTCCTGAGAACCAGATATCCTGCAGAGGAATGAATCCCATTTCCATTCAGCTTTCTGTCTGGACACACTGGGTTACAAGCACCTAATTATCAGCTCTGCTTCCTTACTATTGGCTCAGTTCAGGACAGAGAAAGGAATCACTCAGGGGAAGGAATGAGCTTTTCCCAGGCACAGTTCCCTAACAAGGTAGAGCTGTAGAACATTCCTGAAATGCCTCTTGGCAACTCAACCCCCTGAGACAGTGATTGCTGTCCCAGCATCACCACCCTCAGACAATTTTCCTGGTCCACAGGGTGAATCTTTGATTTAATGGAGCAGCAAATTTAAAAAGCCAAATTTGTCGTGTCCTGCTCTCCCCAGCAGTCTGAGGCTCGTTCACTGGAGTTCATTTTCCTCTCTGTTCGAATGCAATGAAATATCAATCTGAAATGGAAGGTAACAGCAAGAAGGAAATGCCTCATTTTCAACCCATGGAAACTCGAAACCCAAGGACACAAATTAATTGAATCCAGAAGTGTCTTTCCCAAAAAGTGTTGGAATGTTTCAGTGGTTGTTCCTCCCCAGAGAAGATGCTTTGTGCTATGAAATAAAGGGAAAATTAAAAGAAAAAAAAAATTAAGAAGACTAGGGCACTCTGGGAATGTATAAACATATATGTGTACATCTAAACATGTATAGATGTTTTTTTTTTCCCTTCCCTTCCCTTTCCAAGGACAGAGTTTATCTCCAGATGGGGATTTCTCAGAGGCAGTGACTGACTGTGACTCTCAGCACCCAAATCAGGGCAGGTTTTGTGTCCCTGTGTGTTTGGCTCCCTGCTTTCCCTCCTAATCCCAATTTGACAAGGTTCTTAGTGAGATAATCAGACTGCAAAACAAACACTGGGACACCTCCCCATCCTCACCAGTCCCTGTGACTGAGCAGGTTTGTTCTGCTCTCAGCTGGGTTTCTGTCCTGAATGTTCTTGTTTATCTCTTCCTTCTTTTAATTGATTATTTTTTGCCTTGCAAAGGTCCTTGACCAGATACTCTTAAGAGAGCAGACACTCTCCTCCCACAGTTATTGTATTTTCTCAACAGCCACTTAGGGAGAACCTGTGGCTACTTGACTACTTTGAACAGAACTGATTGTTTTATTCCTTTGTTGCATTCATGCAGCTCAATAAAATCCTTGCTGACAAAATCCCTTCATGTACAGACTCGATAAAACACAGTGTAAATGACTTTTTTCCCCATATTATCTATCAAATTACATTGTTTGAGTCTAAGACACCCTCTGATAAAAAAGAAAGGAAACAAAAAGAAAAAAAAAAAAGATAATTCACTTAATCTGTACTTCTTTGATACTGGAGGGATACCTGGAAGACTCCCAGCTGGAGGGAGTTCCCTCACTTTTCCTGTAGGTTTGGGGAGAGAGGAAATTTGACAGCAGACACATGTCCAACATCTTTGAATTAAAATGAAAAAGAATTCCTTTTCATCCATGATTCAAGTGTGAGCTATTTTTGTGAGGAGAACGAGTCCCTCTTCCATGAGATCTCTCTGCCACGACACAGGGTGGATCCCTGAGGATGGCTCAAGGATGGAATTAATTCTGAAAGAACTTCTGCAAAAGGTGTGCCACGAGAAAGGCTGGGTTGTAACCTGCAGAAATTTAGGCTTTCACAAATAATCACCTCACAGAATGAAGAGGCAAATTTTCTGTGGCACCCACAGTTAAAATGACAGACTCTTAATGGTGTGAAGTGCTAAAGCTTTGCTCATGATACTGCGTGAGTTCTTTAAAGCAGGGAAAAAATACTCATTTGACCACCATCAGGGAATGTATTTTGCAAGAATTTTGGGAAAGGCAAAAGGAATTGATCCCGTTTAATTTCATTTTTCCTCATGTTTTTCTGGTAAGGTAACGAGTTTTGATAGCCAAGATTCTTACGGTACATTTACACCAGTCCTTCAAAATGAACACCTGTTTTCCCAGCTTCCTGGTGTTCAGTTCCCAGTTTGGAGCATCCAAGACACTGGGCTGGATTCTCTTCAGGCAGCAGGGAACCACAAGATGTTCTTCAGAGTGAAATGGAGGTGCTTTGCTTTGGGCATTCAGTGGACATCGCCAGGATGGAGATGGACCAAAATAAGGGGAGGTTCAGGTGGGATTTGTCCAAAAAATGAGTAGATGTGGCACTTTGTGATGGGGTTTAGTGGGAACGGCGGGATTTGGTCAAAGGTCAGACTTGTTGGTCTTGGAGATGTTTTCCAACCTTAATGATTCCACAAGATCTTTCAGCCTGTACATTTTAGAGAGGTAAATTCCTCCCTCTACAGCTGTTGTATTACTTAAATCTGCTCCTGTTGATCAATGCTGCCTAATTTGAGAGTCTTTGCATTTCTAATCAAAACCAAGTCAAATGCAAATACACCAAAAAAAAAAGCAGAGCACACACATAAATCAAACTTCAGCAAACAGCTCCCCTTTTGTGTTGGCAGAATCAGAACCTGCCTGAGGACTGTTCCTGAAAACACCACCAAATAAAAAAGCAGATGTTCCCAGATCCACGGAACGTTGCCCTGGTAGGCAATGGAATTTCGTGAGAAACTTTTAGTGCTGATAAAAAAAAAAAAAAAAAAAAAAAAAAGGAAATTCTGCTGGAAGACAAACACAATAATGAGTGTGCTGTGCTAATGAATCACTGCTTGTAAGAGGCCATTCAATCTTGGCATTAATGATATCAAATGAGCTGTGGAATGTATATGAATTAAATTGGAGTGTAATGACAGCTTTAGTATTTGGAGTTACATGACTCACTAAACGAGAAAGGGAGAGGTGAGAAGGTGGATTTAGGCAGAGGAGGAGACAGGAGAGGATGCAGGGAGATGAGTCACATTCTTGCAGCCATGATATTTTAGCTGGTTGGGTAATAGGCTGTCAATAGATGGAATGTGTTTCTCTCTTAGTCAGGGGTGTGCAGGGGTGGTAACAAGATGCACCTTCCACTCAGCTGCTCTGGCTGCAAGTTTTTCAGCTTCTGATTTTCTCACAAGTGCACAGAAAAGTTTCCCAACCAGTATTTTAACACATGGAATAAAGTGCTATATTTAAAAAAAAAAAAAAAAAAAAAAATGCCCCCACTTCAGTGATGAGATAAATTAACTTAGAACACTTAAATATTTCTCTTCACAAGGTAAGTGCTGGTAACCAGGAGAAGGATTTCTAGCAGAGTGCGATTTAGGAATTAGAGATCCAATTTTTTTTCTAGCCTAATAATTGCTTGTGATCACTGTAGAAAAGAAGCACCCTAGGAGACACTGAGAGCTGAGTACAAGTGCCATCAAGGAATTCTGAGGATCAGCTCACCTTAGTCCTGTGGTTTAGTCTGGTTTCATATTGGACAGAATATTTGCTTTATGGTATTTGTATATGTTTCACTTATTACACACGCTGATCATTGGAACACTTTTTAGTCTCCAAATGGAATTTTCTTGGATATTAATAGATATTAAAGCATAGGGGAAAAAAAACCAGTCTTGACTGGAATTGGAATTAACCTCATTCATGAGCCTGACAAAGAGACTTCACTCAGCAGTTTGAGTGAGACACCCAAGAGAGTTTGCATGTCCTTTTAAAGCATGTTTTTAAAATAGAGCTTATTAAAAACTTATTAAGCAGCTCAGACACTTAAAGTTGTTACTAAAGGCTTAATAAGCTGAAATCTCAATACTGCAATGCACTCTGTGGTGACTTTTTAACCCAGTGGATAAGAGTACTCCAAGCTAGTGTTTGATCATGGCACCAGAGCATTTTAATTCTCACTTAACTCGCTTGGTTTTGCAGGACAGTTTTAATATCTGGTGATAACTGACTTTGAATACCACAGTAATTCTATTCCAAAAGTTCTCTATCAAGCTATTTCAGCTAATGAAATTTTCAAGTGCTTTATTTGATTCTGTAGCAGGAACAAAATGTGTACAATAACTACTGTACACTATTAAATCCTATTTACAGTACTCATCCCCCCCTTTTCCAAGAAGATATTGTGGAATGTGGACTGTCAGGAAAGAGTGATGGGAGCAATTCCTGTGAAGAAATGCTCATCAGGTTAATACAAATCATAAAATATTAAGAAAAAAATAGTGTAAGTATAAAATGCTGGCAAAGAAACAAGGTAAGATGGCAATGAACACTGTTAAGAAGGAAATTAAGAAATAAGGAAACTGAAATTTGCCTCACAATTCCAGCAGTGGCCTATTTATCACTGAGATCTTCCTGGCAGGGTAAGTAAATCTCTTTAATTCTCTGCAAATATGAAGCAAGACAATTGCCAAATTCCAAGCCTGGCTGCTCAGAATCAGTGCAAGGGGAACAAGAAGTTTGCTCGGCGTGTTCAGCAAAACCTTTGGTGTGAAAAGAGCTGCAGGGATGTGAGGAATGAAAAGAAATTAAAACTGAGTTATCTGAAAAAATACAATGGATTATTATCTCTTATTATCTGTATATAATGATAATGATGATGACAATAATGATAATTGCAATGAATGATAAGGAACTTCGTTCCCAAGTAGTGCTTTATAAAGGGAACCTCTCTGAGGTGAGAGCAAGGGGCACCAAGGCAGAATTAATATTCCTCTTAGCTCTGTAATTTATCCCAAAATATGGCCAGTGTTGCTGGGAAGACTCAGCAGAAGAAGTTGCCTTCCTAGCACTAATCTCCAAAGGAATCCTTTCAAGCTGTGGAATTAAAACCAGTGCCAGGGGAGATAAAAAGCAACCATTTTGTTTTAAGTTAATCTTGCAAACCTCAGAGATAAGGCCTGACAAAAGGATGTCTTAATTGGAGTCTGGTATCTCCATCCTTTAGTAGCTGGGGGACTTTGTTCCTGCTTTCATTCCTTCCTGTATACTCCACTTTGGAATCCCAATTACACTGCTAATGTAAATTAAAATGTAAATTAATCTGTTTACTAATGCAATTATGCAAAGGAACTCCACTTCCACTTTAATGCTCTAAAAGGAGGCGAGTTCTTTTTAAATGTGTTGCATATGTTATTTTTTATTACCCTGCAATAAATAAAAGCTGGTTACACTGAAATCAGTGAGAAGCTGCTGCAGCAGGATCCAGTTCTGCCTGATGATTGACTCCAAAGGAGCACAGGTTGGAAAGTGATTTTTCCCCTCCTTTAAATTGCACATGTGATTGGCTTCAGTTAACGAAGCTGTCTCGTCCACCCCCATTTCTCTCCTCTGAGGAGCAGTTTATATCTCAGATTCAAAAGTCAAGACGTGATGATGAGGGCAAGGATGCAGGTCAAGCTGTTCAAGAAATAAATCTCAGCTTGGGATATTAAAAACAAGCCATTCTAGAGGTCTGTTTTGAGGTGTTACAGAACTTTATATCTTTTCTGGTATAAAGCAAATGCCAGCAGGTGGCTGACTACACATCCTCATTCTATTACTGTTACACACTCTGATTAATTTTGCCTCAAAACAAGAGTTTTCTTGGTTTTACAGGCACTTTTTATAGCCTCTGATTGATTTTGCCTCGAAACAAGAGTTTTCTTGTTTTTCCAGGCACTCTAAAACACAGCTGCCTATTCCCCAGGATCAGTGAGTGTGAGCAATTGTGAATAATTTTCTTACTGAGGCTTTTAATTCCTTAAATTTAATGCCTGTATTATGAGATAATTCTGTGTATCCTGCCCTTTATTAACCTATTACATTAATCAGCATTTGCACTGCTGTCCCAAATCCTCCCTTCCTGGCCTCCAAGGTAATGAGATAACCTCTGCCCTGCTCCCATTAATACTCCTTGACTTTTTTAAGAGGGAGTTCTGCTCATCTTCAGAATGCAAATAAATGATTTACTCAAAACACAGAGGATCTGCCTTTAAACAGGGGCCTGGTGTCTCCAGCTCACAGCTTTGCTCCTGGAACTTCAGATCTGGAGGAATGAGAAGACATTTCTCCATATATTTCATACCATGATAGTTTACTCATAGAATTTATAAAGATTAGGGGGCTTAAACAGGTGTTCCAGAGTGGTATTTTTGTGCTCTTTTCGTTGATGTCTTTGCATAAATCCTTCCCTTGCCTAATGATGATCAGTGGAACATGTTTCATTAAAAACTGCCTTTATAGGCAAGGAAAGAGCTGAAGTGCCCTTTGCCATTTTGTCTGTGCTGCACCAAGGGTTTGGCCATGTTTGATAGTTTTGGGGAAAAAAATAAGTTTAAATAGCTCTGATCTGACCCCATAATTTTGATCAATATTTGTAAGCAACTTAAAACGTAGGCACAGGTATTAATTGTATTCTATCTTAGGATTAGATGCTACATTTGATGCCAGAAATTTTTTCCTGTTGGAAGCACTTAGGAATTCTTAGTTTTACCAAAAGCTGGGGCACATTTGTGTGACAGGTATTTGTGTTTCTGAGCAGAAATTCTAAGTAAAATTTGGAAGCAAAATGAAAGAAGAACTAATAATGATTCTTGGATTAAAGCAGAAGGGCTTCGTATAACCAGGCAAATTCTTGTCTTGGATGGGAGCTGTGTTCCTTTAGCTCACATGGATATTTTATCTGGATTTGGCCTCTTTAATATTTAGATCTAAGTGGAGAATTTGGACAGTCCAAGCTGTAATTTCCAAGGCAGAGCTGTGCCATAACTCTGCCTTTGATCCTGGAAACAGCTGCCTTTCTTTTGCCAGCCCCCAGCCCTGTTCCTACAGCCATCCCAGCCCCAGGACTGTCCCCTGCTCTGTGACACCCAATATTACTTCAGAAATTCAGCTTTGATGAAGTCTGGAGCACAGTCCTGCACACTCTGCCTTACCTAACCCCGGGGTTAGACAAGAACTAACTTCACAGCTGCTCCCCACTTTGTTTCTGAGCCTCCCCAGCGAGCCCAGATCTCTGATCCAGAGAGGTTCAGGAACACTGTGCCCTCCAGAAAGCTCAGCAGCCTGGTGTGGTCTTTATGATGCACTGCCAGCTAATCAAAGTTTAATAGAAACTCCAGAAACACTCTTCAGGGCCAGGAGCAGAGCAGCATCACAGCATTCTTGCCTCTGGGTTTTGTCCTGTTCCTTGTGTTTTCCTCCTGGATCACATTAATCTTTCCCTGCACAGCTGCACACAGAGAGGCTGCTCTCCCCAAAAGCTTAATGAGCAGGGCTTTGTGCACTGAAGGTGGGGATGCTGGTTTTCATTCCCTCAGGTAGATGAGAAGGTTTATCTCCCAGAGCAGACAGTGGTCTTGAGAGTTTTCTGAAAGCCTCAGAGAGGCTCTTATAAAAGTAGGGCTGTGTCTAGAGCTGGGCTTTGGTCCCTCTTTGCCTTGGCTCTGCTGCCAGTGCTGTCCTGTGTCACACAGTACTTGATGATGAACCATCACATTGCCCAAACCCTTCCTCCAGTCCATTCCATAAAGCTGGGCTTTACCTGGAAAGCAATAAAATTAGCTGAATTTCGGAGAAGGAGACTTATAAGAGAAAAACAGTCGGGCAAAAAGTAGAGAGAAATTCGTTCCCTATGAAATATAGGAAAGAGAATCCTTGAGAAGATCCCATAACCCTTAAAATGCTGACAATAAAACTGTCTAAATATGAGGCACAGGTTGCCCAGAGAAGCTGTGGCTGCCCCTGGATCCCTGGAAGTGTCCAAGGTCAGGTTGGAGCAACCTGGGCTGGTGGAAGGTGTCCCTGCCCATGGCAGGGGTGGAATGAGATGAGTTTTAAAGTCCCTCCCAATCCAAACAATTCTGTGATTCCATGTTTTACTATTACTCTATGAAAAACAATGAAGAATCATCTCTTAGTTCAGTCCTTGGGCTTTTTTTTTCTTTTGTAATAAGGTTTGATTCCTCAATTTTTCTGAGCAAGTAACTGGTTAAAGCAATAAAGTTCTAATCTGGGGAGAGGCTTATGAATTTCACAACTCATACAGTTTTTTTCTAAGCTTAAAAATATTTGTAGCACAGTTTATCCTCTTCTAAAATGTGAGAGACTGGAGGTTTTCTACCACTTGTTAGAAACTCTCCAGGAAAGGAGTCAGCAGAGAAGCCTGAACGAAGCACCAGGGCATTGAAAACAACTGAAGCTTAAGAAAAGAGTAAAAAAATTGCCAAGAGTAGAGCTTTTCCTATAAATTAGCAAGCCTTGCAAGGGCTGGGCACAGCTGAAGGCTTTGTTCCAAGTGGATGCATCTGAAAGGAGACAGATCTTGCTGCTTTCTGAGCCTCCAGCCCTCCCTGTAACCTGTGCTCCCTGCACAGCAGCCAAGTGGTCTAGAGAGGTAACCCAGTACAGATGTGCCTTTAGCAAAATCCTCTGCCATCTCTCTGCAAGTGTGCTGCCTTCCCCCAGAAAACCCAAATCACAACAAGAGTTTTCATTAAATTCCTGTGTTCTTCCGAAAAGAGCCCTGCGGTGGGACTGCTTTAGCTGAGCAGCCTTGGAAATTAGGGCCATCACCAGAGCTGCCTTACAGCCTCCTCTGCTGTAAATCAACATTTCTTCCTCTTCTGTGAACCAATATTTCTCATTCTGCTGTAAATCAACATTTCTTCCTTTTCTGTAACCAACATTTCTCTGCCCCCACCTCCACGTGTCCCCCCCGACACAAGCTGTGGGCAGGCTGGAGCCTCCAGGAAAAGGCAGCCTCTCCTCAGCTGTTGTTTATCCTGCTTGTCCCCCGTCCCTGTTTGCTCTGCCTGTCTGCCAGGCTGTGCTCAGACACCTTGCAGGCACATTTAGCAGTGTTTTGCTTCACCATCTGGAACAGGCTCTCACCCCGCCCTGGGCTGAGCTGCTTGGGTGTCCCATCTGCTGCCGTGTCCCTGGGGTATAAACAGGGCAGAGAAGCCCAGTTTGGGGTATGTTCAGAGGGGAAGGAAACCCAGTCATGGTTAATAATAAAAACAAGCAAAAAAAACCCCTCCCAAACAGTAAAATGAGCGAGGGTTTTTCAGAGAGTGCACATGGTTTGCAATAACCATCTGCAAGCAACGCCTCTATTTTGGGCACGTGGTTCTGTGTCTCCTCTTCCCATAGAGTTGTCCAGCCCTGTACAGCTGACAGGGATCGAGGATCTCATTCACAAATAAATCTCAAATAATGTATGCAGATTACTCGAGGAGACAGAATTAATCTCTCCATAACTACACTGGTAAAATAGCTGCATAATTACAGAGTATTTGACAGCAGACAGAGCAAAACAATCCTTTTGATAACTCACATAATGCAATGGAGAACACTGGGAACAAGCACAAAGGCCAAAATCAGGGAGCAGTATCCTGCCCTGGTCTCTTACAGAAAACACTGGGGTTTGTTAAAATCAGCTTATCATAAAAAATATATAGTAGGTGAATTATTTACATCTTTGGTGTTTCCTATCAACAATCTGCTCAGTGGTTTAACATGACTCTGATTATGTCACAACCTTTTACTGCCTTAGACTTGATTTTAGGAAGAGTTTTTGACTCTCTCATGTGCTTCTTGCATCCTGTCCTAGAAGATATTACCATTCCCTCCCTCTTCTCTTTAATTCTCTTTTTGTATTCCCACGTCAAAATGATTCTGCACCATTAACAGCATTCTTGGTACAACCTAACTAGAAATGCATGGAATATTTCCACTAAAAGAAAGAGCCACCTGTGCCTATTGATGGAATCTCAGAATCCCAGAAGGATTTGGGTTGGGACCCCAAGGAAGGGACCTCACAGACCATCTCTTTCCACTCCCACTGCACCTTCAAATAAGTTTGCAGTGAAAAAATTTAAAAGTAAAAGTGTCTTTACTCCAAATTTGAATATGTCAGCATGGATTACAGGACTACCCAATTTACTGACTTCAAAATATGGGAAGCAGAGAAGAGTTCCAGATTTCCCAGTTTTGTTTATAACTTTAAATCTCCGAGAGTTCCAGCACAGATTCTTTCCCCCATTCTCGAAGAGGTTTCTGTGAGTCCCTCTTGCTGGATTTCTGCACAGGGATCATCACAACAGGGCTGTGCCACACCTCACCTGACCCAGATTTTCTATCCCAGTGTGCAGTGGAATCAGGAAAAAGTTGATTGAAATGTTACAACTGATGAAAGAGAGGCATTAATTGTGATATCCTGTAGATATGCTAGATATGCTGGACTCATTGCTTGGATAACTGGCCTTCAGCTACTACCCCATTTATTCAAGCTGTTCCAAGTATATATGACATTTCTTTCTGTGTATCACCATTTTAATGTACACTTGTGACTGCAGACAGTAAGTGTAGACTTATTACAACCAAACACATGATGTGACAGAAGAGTCTGGAAAACCCAGCCACAGAATGTAAAGAAGAGGATATTGTCCAGTTTGTGGTTTCCCCTCCTTTTCCATTTGTAATTAGAGACAAAAGCTCATCTGGTCTGTACCCAATGGTCAGGGTTGCCAGAAGAGATAAAGAGTTCAGAGTTAAAAGGTAGGAGATTCCACCTTGTTTTCAGTTTTTCTCTGTCAACCCCAATCAACCCCACTGGGTCTTGGCTAACCCTGCAAGGGCCCTTTTGTGATTGCCCTCAAGCCATTTTCAAGGAATGGGACAGCCCCTTTTCCAAGCTGCTTTTAAAAGTCACTGCTCCCAGCACAGGATTGAATGCCCCTTGATGCAGAGCCCCTGGACCAGCTGATGTGTTTTTCAGTTTTTTCGTGATTCACAGGGTGAATGATAATTATTCTTGGCCCTTCCCTGGCACTGCACACCGGATCTTTTCCATGAAAGGTCCTCCAAGATGCTTTTCACTGGAAAGAGAGAAGCACCTGATGGATCTGCAGCTTTAATGTTTACTGTGGGGCCTCTCCAGAAAAGCCAATATTTGCTGAACTTCTGCAAGCAGGGCTTTTAGCAAAGGGCACACATTAAACAGTAGGAGTTAATCATGGAACTCATTCAAGCTGCACTAGAGGCCAAATTCTGAAATCCAACCCTCCAAAGCCAAGGTGACACTAACACTTCCTCCAGCCTCATACAGGATTTGTTCTGCCACAGTTGTCCAGTTCAGACTCTGATGGAAAGTTCCTCAGTGCCCTCAAAAACCAGCAGAACAGACTCGAGGTTGGCACAGGAAACTAAAGCAGAAAAGAGCTGGAGGAGCAATCACTTGAGTCCTCAAATTTAATGTTTCCCTGTGAGCTGGAAAAAGGACATGTCTCAGATATCTCAGAGCCTGGTGCTCAGTAGGGAAATAGAGCCCCCAAACTGAATTCCTTAGCAAGCCACAGGGAGAAACAACTCCTTCCTGGAAGAGAGGAAAGATAATAAAAGACCTCTTAAAACACTTTATATTCAGCTTCCCTGCCCTACACAGCCCAGAACTTCACTGGTAGGACCATGGCTATCAGATGAAAGAATCCTTCCTAATCCAGATTTCATTGGCAAGGATGAAAAGGCATCACAGATCAATGTTTTAGTATTTAGTTGACCCTGATTTTGCTGCTCAATAATTTTTTTTTTTTTTAAGATTTTGTACACTTGATCAAAACTTAAAACCTTGAGGATTATTAGAGTGGGGTTTGTTTGTTTGTTTGTTTTTGGGTTTTTGTGTGTGGTTGGTTTGTTTGTTTGTTTTGTTGGTTTTGTTTTTGGTTTTTTTTATTCTGTTTTTACTTACTAAACACAGAAAATCCCTGGAATCCCTCCTCCTGACTGTCATCTTTGTCAATTTGTATCCTTTAGAAGAGGGAGCAACTTTAAGTTCTTGTGTACTTGTCAACCTCTTATTTCATCTTAAAATGCAGATTGAGTCAAGGAGGAAAAGAAAGTCAGACACTGCAGTGGTCTTTGATAGAAAACACACATTTTCTAATTAAAATGTCAGGTTTGCATTATCAGAAAATTAGAGATATGCAGCCTGTGGGTCTTTTTTTTTTTTTTTTTAAATCCATTTATTTAGGAATGTTCTATATTTTTATGTTCCAATGTGATTAGAAGCAACAATAATACGCTTTAAAGTGTGGGAAAGGGATGAGAAATACAAGAAAACTTCAAAATAAACTTCTGGCACTAATTAATAAGTCATTACTTTTTATCTTATGCTGCACATAGGAAAGAGCACCTTGGGACAGACATTTTGGCAAACATTTCAGTCCATGTGAGCAGAGGTGCTGGAGAAATACTTAGATTATTAAATTAAAAGGAAAATTATTTCTTTTCTGTTTCTTTTTCTTTTCCAAATGACAAATATGACCGGAGTCACAAGTGTGTTTTGTTACCCGTGGAAAATCATGTGAACTCCAGGGAGACCCTTCCATTTCTAGCCATCAAAAGGTATTTCCAGGAAATTTATCCACTGTGTTCCTCCCCAGGTGGATCCTGCACTTTAGAGCAGCCCTCTTTTGATAATCCTGGCAATAATTTATTAAAAGACATCCCCAGAATGGCAGGAGCACGAGTGAGGCAATGAAAGGAAATGTGGAGCTCATTTCATCCTGGCCTCCTTTTACCACAGTTCATCTGAAATTCCCTATCTGAGAGCAGATTCAATGCCCATTCCCACTCCTGGGTGTATTTGTTGTCAGCAAGGTGTTCAATGTGCAGCAACTTCCTAATGTTGATATTCATCAAAGAGAATTCGGGGGAATCTCCACCCTTTAAAGATTTCATTTGTTTCATGCTGCATTCATAGCACTGAAGTCACACCACACTTTCACTGCCTCACTTTTCACACCTTTTACTCTGCAGCTCCTCAGTCATAATCAACACAAGCCAAAGGAAAACAGAAAATTAGAAAAAACATGGAAACGAGGCGAAATATGGGGATTTTTTACTATGCACTAAGTAGTGGAAATTTTTTATTGGATGCAGAACTTTGGAACATGTAATGAGAAAAAAAAATGGTAAACAGGAGATAGAGTTCACACCTTAAGGTGTTGCTTCAGCAGTAAGTAATATTTTCTTGCTTTGTAAGTCATGCAGAGGATTCTCGACAGCAGAAAACCTTCAAATTAAAATTCAGCCCCCCACATCTAATATCTGCAGCTCAGTAATCTTTATTTTTTTGGAGTGAGGATCTCATTTACTGAGAGGTGCATTTCATCTGCAAACCCACAGATAGGCTGCTGAGCCCAGTGGACTAAAGCCAAAATGAGGAAGATGGATAGAAACTGGAACTTTTACCAGCTCCTCTTTCCTCCTCCAAATGGCATTTATAGCCTGTAGTATTAATGAATGCAAGAAGTATTTTCTGTGCTGAATTTCAGCTGTGAATGTATTTTGTCTTGCTGCCTCCTTCTCTTGCTGAGTGCATGCAATAAGCCACTTCAGAAGGGAGGAGGGAATGAATTTGAACCATTTGAAACAAGCAGGACTGAGAGAAATGCAAAAGCAGCCCAGCACAAAAGCAGCAATAGTGGGTTTGCTCTTTGGAACCCCCTGAAGATACAGCAACCCCACAAGGTTTTAAAACATGGGGTTACTGCCTAAGCAACCACTGGTAGTGGTTCTGCCAAATCAGGGACACTTCCACCAGCCCAGGCTGCTCCAAGCCCCATCCAACCTGGCCTGGGACACTTCCAGGGATCCAGGGGCAGCCATAGCTTCTCTGGGCACCCTGTGCCAGGGCCTGCCCACCCTCACAGAGGAGAATTATTTCCCAATCTCTAATCTAAACCATCTCCCTTGTCCTGTCAGTGCCATTCCTGATGAACAGCCCCCTCTCCACCTTCCCTGGAGCCCCTTCAGCCCCTGGAAGGTGCTGTGAGGTCTCCACACAACCTTCTCCTCTCCAGGCTGAACATTCCCAGCCTGTCTCCATAGGGGAGGTGCTCCAGTCCTTTTCTCAGCCTCGTGGTCTCCTCTGGCCTCACTCCAACATTTCCATGTCCCGCTCATGCCGGGGCCACCACAACTGGACCCTGCTCCAGGGGAGGTCTCAGCAGAGCCCCTGCACAGGTAACAGTGTGAAAACATCTGCATTTACAGATAGAAAAGCTGCATTCAGTGTGCACCTTGCTCAGCCTCTTGACTTAAAAGAAGTGGAATAGGCCATTTAGAGGCAAATAAATTAGCTTTTATTGAAAAACTGACCTCCGGTTCAGGCGTAATTATCAATCTCATCTCCGAGATTTTTCTATTTTGCTTTTCAATCAGAACAATTTGGTTTTGAAATCCCCAAGGACACCAAGAAATGACTATGCCATCCACAGGCTGTATTTTGACTTCTGGTGAGGCTCTGATGGGAAGCTCTTGAAAGCGCTGTTCCTTTATTCCTACATTTATTTTGCCTCCAGGAGCTCACTCTTCTCTTCAATGTGTCACAATCAAACATTGTTAAACAAGGTTCCAATATTTCCCTTGAACTCAAAGTGATTTAAAGGGCAATTAAGAAGGTGGAAAAAAATAATAAAAAGTTTTTTTTTACCCGACACCTGAATGAGATAAAACAAGGTGAAAGGAGAAATGTGAAAGGAGAAATCTGAAAGGCTTCCTTCCCTTCCCATTCCCTTTCCCCTTTCCCTTTTTTCCTCAGAATGGTGGCTGGACCATGAACAAGCATGAGCAGACCCCACTGGAGTTCATGTGGGGTTTGTTACCTTGTTGAAAGATTTTCAAGTTATTTTCAAATGATCATCTAGCTCTCCTTTTTTTTTGTGGCTCGATCTGCCTTGGAAACACCTGCCTAGTTTGGAAACATGGAACTGGTGTTGCCATCACAGGTAGGAAAACATGCAAGGAAAAGATTCCTTTTCTGTGCCTTGGTAAGGAAGAACCTTAATGGCATTTGTTAATTAGATCCTCATCTTGATTGAACAGTAGAAAGGGTTTAATCCTAAATAATCCTGGGAATTGCAATGATTTGAAGAGGTTCACACTACAAGGAACATTTAGTGTTTTCTGTTTCTTCTACTTAAAAATGTCATTTTTCATATCCCCTGTAAAAATTTCAGCTTTCACATCATCACCCACTCACCAAGATTTACCTGAAGGACGAGCGCTACCTGGAACATCTGGGTTTGAGAAGAAAAATAGACATTTCTTAGACAAATCCAGTTTATTTCTCATTACTCCTTCACCTTCCTGTTATTTGGAATGTCATTGAACTAAAATCTCTGTTGTTTGGTTGTTGTTTTTTTTTTTATTAACTCAGGAAATTATGCCAAGTGGAACAAGTTATTTTATCACTGAATGAGTTGACCGTGCTGAAAAGAAACATCTATTTATCTACTCAAAAATGTCACTGAGCAGTGAAGAGGAGCTTGTTAGAACCATTTCAGGGTTCCTTTAAAATTCTTTCAAGGCTTTAAAATGTGTTCTTTACACTAATTTGTTAATGTCAGTATCATATGAACTTTTATTGGCGACTTTGCTTATATTGAAATATATTAATAGAAAACCTTGTAATTAATGTATCACTTGGTGTATTAATAGAATTAATAATATGAATGTATTAGTTTAATTATGTTGCTATCAGAACATGCCATTTGCTCACTGTGAATTCACAGCTTTTAATTTAAACAAACTATAAACCAACAAATCGATGCTCAGCTGGAAAATCTGGACCACAAAGAACTTTTAAGCAGTGACAGATTCAGCTGTCATTTATCCCAGCCAAAGTACACAATTCCAGCTCAAAATAGATTCAAAGACTTTAAAGACACCTCAAAGAGAGCTGCTACTTTAATAATAATTAATTATAATTATTGATATTATTTCTAAGTGCATTAAAGTCTGTTTATACTGGAAGATTTGTGGTGGTACTAATAGTGAATCAGGAGCCACCTTAGCTCTGAGGAACAGATGGTTTTGATCCTGGAAAAAACAACTCAGATCAAGAGAACAACCCGAAAACCTGAGCATTTCCGTTCCTGTGCAGTTGTTCTCCCTGCTCTGTTCTTCCTCAGGATGCCCAGGAAGGGTCTAAGCAGTAGAATCCCAGAATTTTAGGGTTGGAAAAGACCTTGAGATCATCCAGTCCAGCCCCCAGCCCAGCCCCACCCCACATTCCCCACTAACCCATGTCCCCAGGGCCACATCCACAGGTTTGTTGGAGGTTTGCAGAGCTGGTGGCTCCTGGGCAGCCTGCTGACAAACCCTTCTGTGAAGAAATTTTTCCCAAAATCTGGTTTTTACCCTACCCTGGTGCACCTTGAGACCATCTCCTGTGGAGGGGGAAGGCAATTTTATGGATCACCTTGAGCCAGCTGGACAGGGAATATGGAAGATGAGTCAGAGGCCTTGAAAGTGGTTAAAAAAGGTGGAAATCAGCAACTGCTCATTGAATCTGTCCAATTGATTATCCATTTCCATGGGAAAACAACAATTTAAGCTATTCTTAGAGGGCAAAAATTGAATTCCTCTGTTGCTTAAAATCCACTCCAGGTTTAACTGAGTTTGTGGAAATTCTAGTGGGACNGCTTTGCTCTTCCTCAGGATGCCCAGGAAGGGTCTAAGCAGTAGAATCCCAGAATTTCAGGGTTGGAAAAGACCTTGAGATCATCCAGTCCAACCCCCAGCCCAGCCCCACCCCACATTCCCCACTAACCCGTGTCCCCAGGGCCACATCCACAGGTTTGTTGGAGGTTTGCAGAGCTGGTGGCTCCTGGGCAGCCTGCTGACAAACCCTTCTGTGAAGAAATTTTGCCTAAAATCTGGTTTTAACCCTACCCTGGTGCACCTTGAGACCATCTCCTGTGGAGGGGGAAGGCAATTTTATGGATCACCTTGAGCCAGCTGGACAGGGAATATGGAAGATGAGTCAGAGGCCTTGAAAGTGGTTAAAAAAGGTGGAAATCAGCAACTGCTCATTGGATCTGTCCAACTGACTATCCATTTTAATAGGAAAACAACAATTTAAGTTATTCATACAGGGCAAAAATTGAATTCTTCTGTTGCTTAAAACCCACTCCAGGTTTAACTGAGTTTGTGGAAATTCTAGTGGGACATAATGTCAACGTCAACATAAGGAAAGGGATTTCTGTTTTCTGTGCCATTTTATTATTAAAACAATTTGGTGAATTTTGTAGGAATTAGGAAATAATTTAATCCCCCTGAAATGGCATTTTTGACAGGGTCAATACACATCAAATAAGGAACTGTATTTTTAAATAAAAGTTGTGAGGAAAAAAATACAATAGTTTGAATAACTTGGGTGAACTCTGACACAGCACTTTAAGAGCAGAATGAGGCACAAGGATAGTTTCTGGAAAATAATATCTAAACCCAGCATGCTTTTCCTTTTTAAATCTAAATATTTTCACACTGAGTAACTCCAAGTCACAGAAAAAAGAGTCCTGAATTCTTCTCCAACTTGTCCATTCCCTTGACTTGACTGTTTTCAGTGCAATATTTATCACTGCCACTTCCCCACAGCCAAATGTGCAGAAAATGTGGAAAGAACAGAGGGAGGGAGAAAATGATCTGCTTAGTCTGGTCATTGAATTAATTAATTACCTGCACTAGTCCTGTCAGCACATCTATTACTTAAAGAATCAGTAATTTATGAATTTTTGTTCTTTAATGCTTTACTTTTATGATATATTTAGGGTTACTCCCTTTATTTCTCTCTCTTTCCCTCTATGACACTGGGAAATTTTTCAAATCTTCAATCCATTGTGGGACATGGATTTAGCTGAGATTTCAGTAGGGAATATGTTCTAAAAGAAAAAAATAAATGAGTTCCTGCTTTCCAAATTAAACTCCAGACAGACAGAATATTTTGGGTACTGATGCTGTTCCCAAAATAAATTTATTTTGTGGACCAGCAAAGAGGATCAGGAAATGCAGGATGCTCTTCTGTCCTGCCTCCTCAGCCTTCCCTGGGCATCAGGATCTGACTGAGGCTCCTTCCTGCCACAGTGGAAAATTCTCCTGAGCCCCACGTGTGTGCTGCACCTCGAGATTATTTTCCCCCCTGTTTCCTTCTCTGGTGCCTTCCTGGATTGTTTGTCTCGGTGCCACCTGAACAATCCTTTGTAATTTTGGCCCTTTGTTTTCTTATCCTCTATCAGTTTATTTTCTTCAGCAGCTTTTTCCCTTCTCCTTTCCACGGGACTGCAATTTTAACAACCTTTTCTACCTGGTACTCTTTTACCACGCTGGAATCCAATGCCCTTTTTAACTATTCACACTTAATGGGCTTCATTTCCCTCGTGTTCTTTGTGGTGCTTTATTAAGTATTAACTACTTTCCTGCAGTAGATGGCATATGCAAGTCACTGTAGGATTCCAGTTAACATTTCTTCAGGTGTTCTGCACTCCCTAAAAACATTTGCAGCATTAAAAACAGGGAGAAAGAAAGAAAGAAAGAAGAATTCTGAAAGATCCCTTCCCTTCAGGAAAACCCTCTCTCCCTGGAGCCTTTCCATCTCCATAATCTCCCATCATTAAAGACTCTGAGATAATCTTTTTTTTTTTTCAAGAGAACCAGTGTAAGCCCAGATTTCAACCATATACCAATAAAAGTGGTTCTATTTGGCTTATTTAAACTGTTTTAAGTCCTTTGAATGAAGTATTTTCTTCACTGTGTGTTTGGTGTTGAGGCACCTTCAAAAAGACTCCACGTTCGACATGGAGGTGAGGTCATTTTTTTATGGGATCTTTGTGGATGGAAGTTGCTTGATACTGTAAATTTGAGTTATGCTGCTGTTCTAAAACCATGATTTAAAGACAGCCAGTGAAATGTTGTCTTTCCCTGCAGCTCCTGCCAGGAGGGTTCTGTGGCCTGCAGGCAGCTGTGGGTATTATTGCAGTGAATTATCTGCTGCCTGGAGAAGCTCCACCACTAAGCAGGTTTTCCAGAGTTGTTCCTGAGCTTGGAGATGCCTCTGATTTCAAAAGATGACCTCATGGCTACAACCAGAGGGTCAGGAAGTATCTGCAGAGCAGACCTTCCCAAAATTATTTTCATTGTGTGTGACATCCAGAGGGCTTTGAAATCCCTGCAGGGATGGGAGCTCCACTCCTGCCTTGGGCAGCTGTACCAGGGCTGGACAACCCTTCCTGTGATGACATTTTCCCTGTTCTCCAACCTAGACCTTCCCTGGCACGGCAGGATAAAGATCAAACTTTCACTGACGCTCATCAGTTCTGGGGATGCTGCTAATCCCCGCCTTTCATCTGCCTTTCCAGGGTGTAATGCTGCTGTAAATCAATATTTCCTGGGAGCCTGATTGACTGATGGTGACATTTGGTGTGTTTGCAGCTCAGGCAGCGCCCTGGGACGCTCAGGAACTGTCCTGATGACACTGAAGAGATGGATTTAGGCAAAATCCAGAGTACATATCTATTGTGTTAAAGAAAATGTTGTATCCCATCAGCTGAGACCACTTTGAAACAATAAGAAGGTTCAGGTTATGAAGACTTTGGGGGCATTCAAATTTTATAGAAGTGACCTCCATCCAAATTCAAACAGTTTGTATGAACAACTTCTTTAATAAATACAGATTTATAAATACACACAGAAATAGTCACTGGTGTCTTTGTCACTGATCTTCTTATAAGATGAATTAAGCTGGGAATTTTTTATTGTTTGCTCATTTGTTTTTTGTGGTGGACACACTGTGGAAATTATAAAAAATTAGTCTATGACTAAAAAAAAATGAATTTAATCTGATTTCTGAAAAAAACAGGTGGCTGTTTGAGAAATGATTTGGGATCTAAATGTAAAAAAAATTATAAGTATTATTAGTTATTTTTATACATTATTATAGAATAACAGTTTAGTTATTTTACTGTGTACATATGCAATATAGAAAATTAAACTTAGATAATTTTCATAACTTGTCCAGTCTATAGATAATTATGTGGTTAATCCAATGATTTTCACAATAACTTTTATCCCCCAAATTAAATGCAACCATGTGCTCTATTACTTAGTCATTTTAACAACTGCTTTGCATTTAATTTTCCCTCAAACTGCACAACATGTTATATTCATTACACTTTTTAATTTCTTGTGTTTTCTGCAATTTAGATTTTAATATTACAGAATGTACTCCATAATGAGTTTTTACTCTTTTTTTTTTTCAGCAGAGATGTTATGATAAGTGAAGAAAATCCACCAGATGGCTTTTTATTTCCAGACCTCAATGCAGCAACGTCTGAGATGTGATTAATCTGTGTGTGTGTGTGTGACCACCCCACTTGGAGAAGGATCTCAGGTTTCCTTTCATTTCCCACTTGTTTAGACACCAGATCAGTGACTCTGTGATGACTGATTAATCTGCTCCTCCTCTCTTCTTTCTCTATTTGTTTCTCTTTCTCTTCTCTTTTTCTGATGCTCTGGGTGGTTCTGACACAATAATCACTGACCTGGTGTCTGGCACCTGGAATCCAATCTAGGAATGCACATACAGTGCAGGCCATCATGGAAACCATCAAGGAGAACATCATGGAAACTGTCATGGAATCTATCATGGAAACTGTCATGGAATCTATCATGGAAACTGTCATGGAGAACATCATGGAAACCATCATGGAATCCATCATGGAAACCATCAGGTAATCCATCATGGAAATTATCATGGAGAACATCATGGAATCCATCATGGAATCCATCATGGAAACCATCATGGAATCCATCATGGAATCCATCATGGAATCCATCATGGAATCTGTCATGGAATCCATCATGGAAACCATCATGGAATCCATCAGTGCCCTGTATGAAGCAGTTGTTGAAACAATTCTATTAAAGCTGGGAAGAAGGAAATAATTCTTAATTAGAGGTGGATGTAACAGCATCCCCAACTTCAGGTGTTTTCTCTGATGTTTATCAAAACTGTTCTGATGGACTCGAGATAAAATAAACACAACAACTCCATAAAACACAGGGGTTTGCAGGTGCTCTGGAAGATGGGGTGTGCTAAACCTCTCGTGAGTTTGGGTGAAAACCTCGCAGAAAACGTCTTGAAATTTATGACCAGGAGTCAAAACAAACTTTGTGTCGCGTACCAGAGAAGTAAAACAAGCAAACAAACCAGCAAAAGCCAAACAACCTCATAAATAAGTATGTAAGTAGGTTTCTAAGAATATCTGTTGCATCAGGAATAATCCAGAGAAAGACTGAAAAACTGGCTAAAATATAAGTACCTGGGAGCATGAATATTTAATCCTTTACTCTTTTAAAATAATGCCTTTTTTTTTTTCCCCCTTCACGAAGAAGTACCTTACAGGAAGCATCCTTAAATGACCAATTTCTGGATGACATCTTTGTGATTGAGACTGAAAGAAATAAATATATCAACCAAGCTGAAGACATACTGGTGTTCTTTTTCAGGCACAGAAACCCAGGAAGCAAAAAGGTTTGAAATACACATTACAAGGTTGATAATTTCCAGAAAGAGGTAGTCATCTTTCTTGGAATTGGGGATTATTAAGATGCAGATTTTGTTGGCAACAGTTGCTCAGTGAAACGCTGCATGACAAAATGGGCTCCCATAACTCAGAGGAGATGAAAGCTTGGAAACTATTAATTTGTTTCTTGACTTCTGCAATTTGATTTAGAATTGTTCATTTTGCTTAAAGGGACAACCCAGGAGTTACAGCTCCATAATAAACTTGGTGTGAAAATATCAAGGGTGGTTTAAAACATGTACTTGGTGATTTTACAGAGGAGCAATGAGAACTAAGAATTCTATTTATCCCACACAACCCACTGAAACTTTCAGGCACAATGGGGGAATAATTATTATCCTTTTTTTTTTTCTCCCATAGGATAGCTATGAGAAAAGATACAGCCCAGGGAGAGAGGTTGGACTTCCCACTCTGTGCATCCCACATGCAACAGCAGAAATAGCAAAATATCAAAAATATCCTATTTTTTTTTCCCCCCTAAGATCCCTGGGTGTGGTAAACAGGTTGTTGCTGTGTGATAGAACACAAAGCAGCTGCTTCTGAATATGCCAAAGTGCTGACAGGCTGTTCCACTGCTGAGCTTCACCATTTGGGAAGCTTTTCCCCTCAATTTCTCACCGACCAGGTGGCAGTGATTGATATATTGATTTACTTGTGCCTGCACTCTTGGCACAGCTGTGAATTTGCTGTCTCAGCTCTTAATTGGCACAGGGTGCTCAGAGAAGCTGTGGCTGCCCCTGGATCCCTGCAAGTCTCCAAGGCCAGGTTAGACAGGGCTTGGAGCAGCCTGGGCTGGTGGAAGGTGTCCCTGCCCATGGCAGGGGGTGGAGTTCTACAGCTCAGAACTGTTTGCACATTCCTTTTTAAACTATTTTCCACGGGTGATGTGGGAACACATAAACCCCTTTTCTTTTCCCATAGAAAAATGTTACAAGAAAGTTGATTTCTAGTGAGGTGAGACTAAAAATATTCCAGGGGCATTGCCATTGCCACATCCCTTTCCTATCTGCTGTCCTGCAATGGACAATCTAGGAATTTTTTGAAACCTTAGAGCTTTCACTCCCAGGTTCCCTGGCATCTTCCAGCAAGGAGACATTTCATTTTTCCCTTTGCCACTTTTCAAGAAGGACCAAAGAACATCCACACTCTGACACTTCAAGAGGGAGAAGCTGAGGCCAGTGGACAGCATGGTCACAGAATCATGGAGTGGTTTGGGCTGGAAGGGACCTTAAAACTCATCCTGTGCCACCCCCTGCCACGGGCAGGGACACCTTCCACCAGCACAGGCTGCTCCAACCTGGCCTTGGACACTTCCAGGGGTCCAGGTGGGAATGCTGAGTGCAGTGAGCTGGGATGGTGTCAGGGCTGACCCTGCAGAGCTGGAATCCCTTCAGAGACCTGCTCCCTTCTGGGATTAAATACAATCCAAGGCATTCAGCACAGGGATGGAATCAAAAGGGCCAGTTCTCTGCAGGAGCAACCCAGGTGTGGGTTGAGCTCCAGAGATCCAGCCCCTCTGCCGAGGTTTCATGTCCACAAACCCCATGGATGGCAAGGAAAGGAGATAACCAGGCACTCCTGCTGCTCAGGAAAGTGAGATTTCTGCAAATCCCCTGGAGCCAAGGGATGTGCTGAGGGGATGACAGTAATTCTGGGCCTTGAGATGACAGCAGGGCTCATTTGTGTACCTGTCCTGCTTTGCCTGAGCCTTTTATTCTGCACTGGCTTAGTGCAGGCATTGAGTTGTCTGAGGCATCTGACATGGATCAAGAATATCTGATGGAAAACTGGCATGGTTCCATGTTAACAAGTGTAATTTGAATTTCTGCACCTTATGTTCCCTTTTAATGCATAAATAGATGTGTGGTGGGTTTTTTTCCCCCTTACTTTCTAAGGAATAAAATGTAACCCTTTATATGCATAAATATTATCCTTACTTTGTATGTACCCTTAAAATTTAAAATGGGCATTTCACGAATTATTTTTCAAATTCATCTACTGATCAGTCTGACATCTTCCTGTTCCTTACTGGGATGATCCTCAACATCTCCCTGTGCAGTCTCATTGTGATGAGGATACATCACCTACACTGAAATAAATCCTCTCCCAGTTATCCTTTTCCCTCTCTTTCCCTGATCACTGAAAGTCCCTGCTTTAGAAATCACCTGAAAGTATGTTTTGATATTATAAGTGTGTTTCTTCTTGTTCTTTCAGGTAATGTGACTGTGATGTTTTATCCATGATATCAGTTTGGGGGCACTCAGGTTCATTTTGTGCCACCCTAACTCTGCAATCATTCATTGCTTTGAACAAACACATTTTCAGGGTTTTATTTCAGCTATTTCTACATCTACTGAAAGAACAGCTTAACATTCCCTACATTTTTCCTCTGGGAAGGTGAGCAGCTGAAACCTGGGCATTGCCTGCCGTTTACATGCATTTAGAAATCTCCCTCTTCCCGTGGTTATTTTCTCAGCAATCACAATTTATTCTTATTTACAGCCACCCTAAACTAAATGTAGTTAAATATTCATGAATTAACTTGCTGGCTCAACATGTATTTGTAGGAGGAAGAATTAAACCAGAAGAAATCAAAGCATTCTGCGTCATGGGACCGCTCATACTTATTTTCCTTCCTTGGTAAGCAAATCCCAGACAAATCTTAAATAGGTTGGTCTGCAGGGGGGGAAATTTTAGAGTGAGGAGTTTACCCAGTGAGGAAATGATCACACAGCTGAGTCTGTGTGTTATTGGAATTAATATCCTCTTCTGATTAGCCTTGAGAAGGCTCAGACCGTGCTGAACTCTAAAAGCACTGCAGCAAATGACCAAACTGGGGGGGTTGTTGTTTTTTTTTTTTGGGAGGGGGGAGGGAGAATTCCTTGTCTTTTTTTTTTTGTTTTTCTTTTTTTTTATTCAGCAATTCCCCAGAGAGTGGATGGGTTTTGTCACACAGCACTTCTCAGTCCAGCAGCTGCTCAATTAACAAACACCTCCCATAAAGCAGGCTCTGTGTTATCCTAATGAACATCAGTCACATTAACTGTGTGATTACTCAGAGCTGGAGGACTTACCAACAGGAGATTTCACGAGGGCTCCCCATTAGGAATAAAAGGGTAATTATTATGATTGGTTTATCTACATAAAGTTACTCTTTGGAATTGTTTCTGTTTATTAGAATAATAAAACGGGGCAGGAAGGAATGACTGCCTTTGATATTTTACGGTGTGCTAAGACTTTTATGCCTCATCATTTCTAAAAGCTACCCCAGAACTATAGAATGGCAATATTTATAAGCTTGTCTTCCATTTCTTCTTTCTTATGCAGAAGAAATAAAAGAAGGATCTTCTTTTCATCTTTAATAGGAGATTATCAGTACAAAAGAACAAAAACTGTGTTCTTCAATTGGAGTAATTCAAGTTTTAGGCAACGTTTTCCAAAGTTCCTTCTTTCCCAGGGAGCAGTTTCAACACACACAGTTCTCTCCCAGCACTTCATACAGTTCACCCTCACTCAAAATCAGAAAACAGTTTAACACATTAAAAACACCTCATGTGGTTATAAACAGGAGGATAGGAGGAGAGGGAATGGCCTCCAGCCGTGCCAGGGGAGGCTCAGCTTGGACAGCAGGAGGAATTTTTTTGCTGGAAAGGGTGGTGCCCAACCACCCTCTGGGGGAAGAACCTTGTCCTGAGATTCACCCTGAGCCTGCCCTGGCACAGCTCCAGCCATTCCCTGGGGGCTGTCCCTGGTCCCCCCAGAGCAGAGCTCAGTCCTGCCCCTCCTCTGCCCCTGCCCAGGCAGATGGAACTGCACTGAGGTCTCCCCTCAGTCTCCTCTGCTCCAGCTGAACACACCAAGTGCCCTCAGCTGCTCCTCAATGGCCCCTCCAGACCCTCCACCACGTCCATGTCCCTCCTTTGGACACTCTCCAGCAGCTTTAGATCTTTCTTTCGTTGTGTCACCCAAAACTGCCCCCAGCACTCGCTGCCCCAGCTCAGAGCAGAGGGGACAATCCCCTCCCTCGCCCAGTTCAATTCCTTCCAGTCTGATCTGAAACAGGTCCTGAGCCATCACAGGGAATTCTGAACCCCGTGGTTCAAGACTTAATTTTGTGCTGATGTGTTCAGTTTGTTCCCCTTGCTCAGCCAAAAAATGTGAAGTGTTGTTTCTTGGCTCATCTTTAGAATCTGCTCAGAGAGCTGGTGCCCAAACCTCTCTCTGCTGCCAGCGGGGTGATGTTTATTTTCAAGAGAGCATTTTTCTTCCACGCCCTCCTCCAGTTTGTTATTTCTTCTATTTTGTAAACAAATCATTGGATACTAATTTTTTTTTTAAGTCATCTGAATAAATCCTGCATTAGAGAATTAACCACTGTGTGCACAAATCCCCGAGAAAACCAAACAAAGAGCAGAGCTCACCAAGTTCTCATTTCAAAAACCAATGGAGCTATTACTGGAGGGTAATTCTGATTTTAATAAAATCTCTCTCCTATTCTATAAAATTTCAGCAAATGTGCCACCTCTAGAGTAAAAAATTAGTAGGTTTTTACCAAGTACTGAAAGTTGTCTCACAAAAGGAACTGTAGAGTTTAACAGACCTGAAAGACATTTGTGTTGTAATTGTAGCTCAAAAAGCTCACAGTGTTATGATCCTGAAGGTTCCAGAAACACCAACCCTTTGAGGTAAATAATGGCCAGAACTAAGCATTTTACTGAAAAATAGGCCCCTCTTCCCAAACTGAGAGGCACTAGAATTACCTTCCAATAAATTGGTCCAATTCTTTGATCAGTTCTTTGATAAAAACCAGAATTATAAACCGGTGATGGGAGGAATAATGGAGAACTGTTGTTCTGGAAAGGATTCCTGAGGCCTGTGGAGCAGGCAGCTGATTTCTAGGTGGGGAGTCTGTTTAAAACTAACATTTTTCCAGGTATTTTCAGTCTTCTTTCCTTCCTTTGCTCTCATCCCCATTTCCCAAGACTCTGCATCAACTGGGGCTGGAGAGAATAAAATAATTCAGATTCCTCAGTCAGTTAAGTGAGAGAAACAAGTATGTTGTTGACAGAATCATGACATAGTCCTGCCTAATTATGGTTGGAATCCTACTTATCCCTGGATTTCAGTTATCCTGTTGTAAAAGTATTATTTTTTTTTTCCTAAAGTGTTGGCCCTGACCACCAGCATATTCAGGTTCAGTAGTGGATAAACAACATTAAAAAGAGGCCACAGAAACACAAATATAAGATGGAATTGAGCTCCTCAAGAGACAACAAATTCAACAGGACAAAACAAAAATAATAACACGGACTAACATAAGAATGGCTGAAGCTAAAATCAAAAGAGATTTTTAATCCTTCACCTCCAACATCTTCAAAGAACAATCTCTGCCAGAACTGGCAGTTGATTGGCATTATTTTTTTTTATGCCACACACTTCTGCACAAACAAAGAATATTCAAAGTTAGCAAAACAGAGAACATTCAGTAGTTCTGCATTCCTGGCACTGTGTATTCAGCACTGACTCCTTTGTCTCCCTACCTTTATTCTTTCCCATAATAACAGCACTTTGCACAGCTTATTTTGATAGATTATCCAAAAATCTCCTTGCATTTTGCACGCTGAAAAACAAATTGAAGAAACAGGCTTTTATTTTAAAAGAAAGTATATATTATATTTTGCTCAAATCTCCAGGGGAATTATTACCAGGAAACAAAGAGCATTAATGCTTCTTTTTCTTCTTATCCTTCTCACCCCGTTCCTTCTACTAAATAAATATATAAATACATAAAAATTACTGCTAAAGTTTGGTCTTGCAAGGAGTTTCTGGAGACTTCAGAGGCTCCACCAAACCTTCCACCACCTCATAGCCTTTGTCCTTATTAGACACCACAGAACCAAGGCAGACCTAGAAACTCATCTAAATGAATTAAACACTGTTTTCATGATATCAAATGAGATAAAGAGGCGGTTGCTGCAGACAAAACAATCAGCCAGGTCCTTTTTGTCAGTGAAAGTACAATCTCAGGTCTCCCTCTGCCTTTGAACATCCCATCCATCTTCAGGCTGGATTATTTTAAACCCGTGTTCATTTTAAAATAATTAGTTTGAATATTTCATATGAAAAGTAGGAAACATCTCCTTAATGAAGGAAAGGCATTTGCAAGAGATAACATTGCCATTAATGAAGTCTAATTAGAGATTCATTTAAAAAATAATCTCCTGTGCTAATTTAGCAGGGAAAGCTAATAGAGTTCTAACTTGAGACCAAAATAGTTCTTTGGAGTTTTACAATTGCTCTTGTCTAAGTTAACCATTTCTATTATTCACAAACATTAAATTGGCGTGTTAGAAACCTGACTATTAAATAAAATCATTGTATGTTGTACAACGCTTTTTTTAAGTTATTTTTGTGAAGGGGCTTTTTGTGTTTTTCACCATTGTGGGTTTTGAAATTAAATCCTCACTGTGGGGCTGTGGAGGTGGATGGAGATTAATATGGGATATAGGGATGCTCCATCCCTGCAAGAGCCCAAGGCCAGGCTGGGCATGGCTTGGTGGGAGGTGTTCTCTGATTCTGTGGTTCAGAAAATGGGCCAAAAGGTGTGGAAAGGGGAGGGACCAAGGTGGTTTGGCAGGAGCACAGGAGGGAAAAGAGAGGGATAAGGGGTTCAAAGGGAGCCGCTCTGCTCCTGCCAAACCACCCTCTGTGATTTTCTGAATCACAGAATGGGCTGGAAGGGACCTCAAAGCCCACCCAGTGCCACCCCTGCCCTGGGCAGGGACACTTCCACCAGCCCAGGGTGCTCCAAGCCCCATCCAACCTGGCCTGGGACACTGCCAGGGATCCAGGGGCATCCAGATATCCCAGATTAAACCCCACTCACCTGCACAGCCCCACAGTGAGTTTTACACACTCCCCAGAAGTTCCTCCCTGGCCCCTCAGAAGCTCCGTAACAGTTTTTGATGTGACAAATTGCTGTGATTATATCAGAGTTCTGCTCAGCCTGGCTGGTGTTTTCTGAATAATTTCCATAATAATACTGTCTGGCAAACAATAAAAAAAAAGGTCTTGAACATCCTATTGATTATTTCTGTCTGATGCTGAATTATCTTCTCTAATGGGCCCTGAGGTTCTTCCTGATGTTACAGGTTTGGGATATGATTAGTACATTATTAAGAAAAAAAATGTGATAAACAGCCTTCTACAGAATACAAAATGAATTTCAGGATACATCAACATCTTCATTCTCAAAGTAATTTTGCAGGTGAATAATTTGTGTTGTAATGGGAAGGAAAAGGAGAAAAACATGTACTGGCATCTGACAGAACACACGTGAGGTGTGGATCTGTGCATTTCAATTTACATATCCAAATCCCACGTGGATGGGGCCTGGAGCAATCTGGTCCAGGGAAAGGTGTGCCCTAGACACCTTCTAGGGTCCAGGAGGCTTTTTAGGGTCTAACCCTTCTAAGGGGGGGACTAAATGATCTTTAAGGTCCCTGCAACCCAAAGGATTCTGTGATTCCATATGTATGTGGATATTCACTACACAGGGTAAATTAATATTTTAAACCAATAAAATACTATTCCTCCCATATTTATATGCTTCCTTTTTACTTTATGTGCTTCTTTTTAATCTAATACTGTGCTGAGGAACAGCTGTCCTCAGGACTGCACATTACTCAGGCTTAGAACCAAACTACAAATTTTCAAGTGATGGTTCTGCTGCAAGACTGTTCAATTCACAGAAATAACATTCACTCCACCCTCTGCTGCCCCAGGAAACCTCCTGCTTTGCCTGCTTGGAGGAGAGGGATCAGCTCCTGATGCTTGGTTTGCCAAAGAATTCTCTCTAAATTCAAATCAGTGATACCAAGTGGTAATAATATAAGATAAAATTGGCATATCAAACAGGATTTTCCATGAACAACTAAGCATTAACTTTGTTATACTATTTCACTTCTTTTTTTTTTTGCTTTGGATTTTTGAATATATGTTGCAACTTTATGGAACAAAAAATGTTAGTTGGTGGATCAAAATTGGTGTGGAAACACAAACTTCAATTTAAATTCCATTTTAATTAAAATGACAATGGTTGATGCAACAAAGAAACAACAGTTGTTACTCAAGTTCATCATATTTTTCCTCGAGGAGCTCATTTTTGAATATGCCAGGGATGATATAATGGAAAAGGGTGGAACACTGTTCTATAACTGCCCCCAGTCTGAGGTCAAATGTCTCTCATGTCTCAGGTTCAGAGTAGGGAAAAGATATGGAAAGATTGGCAAGGATTGCCTGGGTATCTATGGGATATCTTGATTTAGGATCGCTGAATCAAAAGGTGATTTCTCCTAAACTGTCCAACAACAGTTCTCTTACTCCTGAATTAAACACAGAGGAATAAAAGCTGCTCTGGGCTTTCCAGTTGTTAATAATATTAATGTCCAACATTGAACTCTTGTCATTGATCTTTCTTTGGTGGAGAATAAAAAAATATCTTTATGGAAAATAGCACTGGAGCCCAATCCCAGAATCCCAGAACATGCTGGGCTGGAAGGGACTCACAGGCATCATCCAGTCCAGTTACTGTCACACCACAACCTTTTTTAGTTTCATATCCTAAAGCCACTCAATTCTTCTGGTTTTCTACCTCCCTTATTCACACATAAAGAGTAAGAATAATTACATATATATATTTTTCCAGGATGTCTGAATCTGACTCATTGTAGGAACCAGCACACACTTGGAATTGCAGGGGAAAATAAAGACATTACAAAGCAAATTCCCTTCAGCTCCCAACTAATTGTGCTGTTTTCTCACCAAGGTACAAGGTGGAGTCACCAATATAGACAGACTGTGACTAATTCAACCAGCAGTCCCTGCCAAGCTTCTTTCTTTCCAGAGGGAATAAGTTTTCCCTCATTTCTGTCAGGTAGCACAGGTGGGTGGACCGGTTGAGTCCAAAATAGAGGCACTTAGACACCTAATTTTTGTGTGTACTATATATATTTCACAGCCTGAAGTCCTGCTGAAGGTTTCTGTCCATTCTTTAAAACAGATTAATTAAATATATTCTTTCCAAGTCTCGCTGTGGAGCAGAGCAGGAACACATGGAGTGAAGAGCTGCCTGGATGAAAATGCTCTCAGGAGGATTCCTGAGCTCTATGCTTGCTCTGTGGTTTATCTTTCACCTTTCAAATATTTCCCCCTTCATCTGAGCCTGAGATAGTTTGAAGTCTCGCTCCTCATTTTATCCTCCTGTAAATATTTGCAGCAATTTCACAGAGACATTTTCGTTTGAGTAGAAGGTTCATTCAAAAGAAGGATCCTGGAAAGGACTTTGAGAATCTGCCCCACAGGAAAGATTTTTTTTTACATAGGACAGGAGTCCTCTTGGCCCTTTTGCAGAACAAGCTGCACTCTGGGTCTGTAAAATCCCTCTGTTTGTACTCTGATGGTCAAACAGTTTTTTTGAACCCTCAGTCCCTCAGCCCCCTGTGAGGGATTTGGGTCTATTGAACACCAGGATCAGAGAACAGACTCTGGTCCAAACCAAACAGTGAAGCCTTTGTGGATTTTCCTCTATGAGCTCTTTAAGTACGGTTGGAAACAGCCAGTAATGAACACAAATTAGAAAATCCATCTCTGGGAGTTCTCTTCCACATTTTAACCAAGGAGTTTGCCTTTCACTGAGTCTAGCTGCTTAAAAAAAAGGTGTATCAAGGAAAATCCCCCAAAAATCGCTATACAAGGAGAGTATTTTTATCCTTCACATTACACAAGATTTAAAAATGCCAAAATATTTGAGCTGGCGTTCTTAAAACAGGCCTTTTTATGCATTCTTTGCTCTTGAACTGAATATTGTTCTGCAAGCGTTCCCAAATAGATTCATTTCATCCAATTTTAACAACGGATTAAATCTCTCTTTCCAATTTCCAGGCACCATCCAATATCAAACATCTCATAACCACAGCGAAGGAACTACTTCTATAGGCTTTTGATGACACACACTATTGCCTTTCAACACTGCAAGTGCCAGAGAAACAAAAGCTGAGCTATCCCACTATTTTTCTGGACCCCAAAGACTTCCCACCAATTAGAAGCAAAAAAAAAAAAGCAGAACTCCTCAGGTTTTTCTGTTGTTAATTAAAATTCTAACAACAGGAGCTAACTACAACAGGAGCCACCTCCAACACTCCCTGTGCACAAGGGGGGAGAACTTCTACTCCAGTTCTTCCAATGCCCCGAAAATCCTGCGAAAAATCATTTTTTACCACTCCAAGTCCAGCAAACCCCACAGTTCAGACCTACAGGAACATCCCAGGTCCTGTTGTTGTCTCCCCAGCACCTTCTGTGGTTAAAGCTGGAGCCTCTTCCCCTGCAAGCTCTGAGTACAGCAGGAAGGACTGGGCAGTTTGTCAGCAGGGAAATATTTGCTGACACTGTGGTGGCACAGCCAGACCAAACACTGCAATGTTTTCAGTAATTCTGGGAGCACTTGGACTCCAAAGGAGGGGAACAAAAGAAAGGTGTGGCTTCACCTGGTGACAGCAAGTTACAAGATGAAGGACAAGGAACAGGATGAGCATCAGTGGCTGGAACAACCAACCCCGAGATAAACAACACCCACAGCAGGCAAGGTCTGCTCTGGAGAGGGAAAATCACCACAAACAAGGAGAGGTGGAGTGAAAGACAACCCACTTCTCTTTCAGCCTCTCTGGACACCTTCATGGCTGCAGTGAAGACCCAGCAGAGACCACAGATACCTGTGCTAATTAATTGTGCTGTAACCATGGGACCAAGTTAGACTGTGAGGTTAAAAATGGACATTTTTTTCCAGAATCACAGAATATTCTGAGTTGTAAGGCACCCACAAGGATGCTGGAGTCCAACTCTTCAGTGAATGGCCCTGTATGGGGTTTGACCCCCTGACCTTGGCATTTACAGCACCAACTTTTACCCAGCTGAGCTCATTTTGCTGTTTGTGGGGCTGATCATTAAGAACTTGACATCAGCACAAACTGTCTTGCTAATGGATGAACTTAATAAAGGCTTGGTCAAGTTTTATAAAGATGAAAACTGGTGTGGTGGGTCTAAACCCTCCCATCACAGTGACCTGGAGATGTTATGAATGTGCATATTTACTTATATTTACTTACAACTTCCTACTAAAGCACTGCCAGTTGTTTATAGTGGCTTTAATCCACAGCCTTATCAGTGGGAAACAAAGCCTGGTGTCAGTACCTGACCCAGCCAATCCCCACCAACAACAATCTCTCAGCACACTTAATATTTCCCTCCTAATGAGCCTCCTTGTGACTTGTGTTTCCGTGCCTGTAGCACGGGGGGAGACTCTCCTAGATCCTTCTTTGAATATTTAACCACAGAAATCCACCCATCAGCCCTTCTTTGCTCAATGATTAATGCGAATTTCTGTGTGAGGAGCATCCCTGTTGCACTGCCAGTGTGACACTGCTGGTAAGCGGTGCAGAAAATGGCTCTTCAAAAATTGATGCAGCTTTTCAGCTCTGAAGAAATGCTTGAGCAGGTGCGTCCTCATGATGAATGTTTCACTTGATTATTAAAACAGGCTTCTTTTTTTTTTTTCCCCCTTGTTTTTCTTTTTAATATTTAGGTTGTGGTGGTGGTTGGGATGGGTGAAGAAACCCAGAGTATCATGGAAGTGGAACTAAAAATTCCCAGTGCTCGTGGCAACTGGAATAGGGGAGTCAGGGGGGCTCAAACCACCTCATGAGTTGTGTTGTTTTCGTGGCCAGGAAGCACAACCATAAATCAAAATTGTTGCTTCATCAATTCTGTTGCATTTATCGGAATCTTCTGATTTTGAAATCCATTTTTACTACTTTTTTGATCTGCTCCTTAGAGGCCAATTAATCTGAGAACTATTGATTACACGAAAAGCTGTTTCAGAACGATTCCTTTAGCTCCCAAGGACGGATGATGAGTGATTTCCCCATAAGGAAATAAACGTGGGAAGTCAAAGTTTTAATTTTCTGGACGCTTCCAGAAGCCACATCATGGCATTCCATCACAGTTCCACTGGCTTCAAACCAAAGGAGGGCAGGGTTAGATGGGATATTAGGGAAAAAAATCCTTCCCTGGTGTTTGGTGTTTGGGCAGCTCTTCCTGGAGGGGGCTGAAATGCAAACAGGGCAGGCCAGTTTGCTTTCCTGGGAATGGGAAGTTTCTCTGTGAATCTGGGGGAAGTTAAGGCAGCAGAAGACTGGCTCTGTGCACTGGAGTTGAATATTCATGAACCCCAACAGGGCTGCTCAGTGAAAGCTGGTTTGCTTCCACCTCTTGATTAATATTTTTGCAAATGCCAACAGAAGGGAGTAAAATACCTACAATGAAGGATTTTCTGTATGCACATGGAGTGCCTTGACTTCATTTGTGAGAGGGAAAAAAAAACAACCCTCCTAACTAACAGTTTAATATTGCCTTTTGNAACAATTACTGAAATGTGCTTATACAGGGAGAGCAGAACACAGGAGACTTCCCCGAGCATCTCATTGTCTGATTAAACCCACTGATGGATTTCCAGTGGACCCCGTTTGAACAGATGAGATAAATTTACTGTTGTCCTTATTCTTTATTATTAAAACCAATATCCTAATTATTCCTGGCAGGTTAGTTCTAAGGTGTTGCTTTGGCTGTTCATAAAGTGAACATTTGTATCCTCGCTGTCATTTTTCTTTCCCTGGGATTTTGTGTCCTGCTCTGCTGTAAAGGACGTTGGACACTGGAATTGTGTGTCCAGTGGACTGACCAGACATTTAAATACATTATTAAAATCTCTGTTTCTGAGGGCCATGAAGACAGACAGATAAATTATCAGTATTTAATGAGATTCATTTACCTTTTGGGCTGCAGGGAGCAGGTTCTGTGTCCAGTATATTGGAATTTTTGGTGACTGTGGTCTGTGAAATGTTTGATGCTCCAGCACTGCTCTGTTCAACCCAGAAGGTTTCATGCAGGAAGAAGAGGTCACAGAGGTGCCACAGATTTCATCTGGCTTTGCATTTTAAGGTCCAGTTTTTATAAATTTTAAACAACAGTAATTTTCAAAATAGTATGTGTGTATATATATATATTCAAAAGAATTTGATCTGATTTCAGCCTGGAGATTCAACATTATGGAGTCTGTTATTATAAATATATACATACTATATGTATTGCAGAATAAATTTATAAAATATTATAAATATTGCCTATTCATATGGGCTCATCCCAGAGAAGGGAAAGGGATTCTAGAGAGCTGGAGAGGGACCTGGGACAAGGGATGGAGGGACAGGACACAGGGAATGGCTTCCCAGTGCCAGAGGGCAGGGTTAGATGGGATATTGGGAAGGAATTCTTGACTGGAAGGGTGGGGAGGGGCTGGGCTGGAATTCCCAGAGAAGCTGTGGCTGCCCCTGGATCCCTGGGAGTGTCCCAGGCCAGGTTGGACGGGGCTTGGAGCACCCTGGGCTGGTGGTAGGTGTCCCTGCCCAGGGCAGGGGGTGGCACTGGATGAGCTTTAAGGTCCCTTCCAACAAAACCATTCTGGGATTCTCTGATGATGCAAAGGAAAAATAAGTTTTGCTATATTTTCAAGCCTAAACCTATTTTTTTTTCTGCCATTCATGCCAAAAAACCCCCTCCCTGAGATGCCCAAAAACTTCTCTGAGTAGAGAAAGCCTTTAGACACTTCACTCCACCTTTACCACAATCACCATTAAATATTGTTGTGTTCACACTCACACTTAGATTTAAATTGATTATTACCCTTTATCCTGACCTGCTGGGTGAACAGCAGTTTCCTCCTCAATAATTCCAATATACAGGTGTGATATTTATGTACCTGTGTGAGTCTGTTGGGGAAAAAAAAACAAAAAAAGGCATTTAGAATTTCTTTGCTTACTTTTGCTTAATAATAACCAGTCTCCTGGTTTCTTTTGCTTGAAACACCTCCCTGCCTGAAACCTGCTCTAGCTTTTGGTTCAGTTGTGGGGTGGACAACCTGTTCCTCCACATATTCTCCACATAATTAACACACAGCAATAATTATTCTGTGTAGAAACAACTGTGATCCTGCAGTAAAAGCAGACATGCACCAGGGAGGGGATTTTCTGTGTTTGGCAGGAGATTTACCTGAGCCTGAATAATCAGCTATGACCCAGGAGATTAATTGTTTTAGGGGATGCTCAGGTTTTCCTTGCTGTCTCAGGTAATTCTGAATTTCAGGGGTTTTTTTGGCTGGGTGATTTGAGAGAAGCATTTCTGGTGAGGGAGAGGAAGGTCCTCCTTGAGACAGAGCCGTTCCACATCTTAAATACTGATTATTAGAAAATAAAGCCTTGGGGGTGAAGCTCTCTGGGAGGGATTTATAGAACCCTTCAAAAAACATCTGGCAGCTTCCCCCTGAGTTAAAGCCTCCAGGTTGTGTGGAAAACTTTCTCTCAGCCCTTCCTTCATTCTAGGCTCTTTGCAGTGAAGGTAGAATCCATTTTCAGACTCTAAAACACCGGGGCACATATATAATAAATAGATAATAATGTATAATAACAAATGTATAATGGCAAATACATTATAAAGAATAAAAATAAAACAGAGAAAAATATATAAAACAAATAAATATGTAAATAGTAAATAAAATAAGTATCAAATATGAAACAATATATAGACATAAATAAGCATAAATAATAAAATATAGTAACAATAATATGAACAAATAAATAACAATTGGAAGAGAAGCAGTTCCCCAGTAAAAGGAGACAAACAGACTTAAAATTGCTTGTGATTGCCCAGGAATAATCACAGATTCCTCTTCTAGCCTCGAGATTGGTGACTGAAATGTGCAGGAGAGGAGCTGACTGGGGGCATGGGTTGGTCTGAAAGAGCTGCAGGTGATGCCAGTTGGTTGCAGGATGAGGGTTCCTTAAAATAGACATTTTATTCCTCCAAGAGCTCACAGATTAAAAAGAAAATGCCCTTTAAATGTCTTGGAAATAACAATTTTCTGCTTCCTAGAAAATAAGTTTTGAAACCATCTGAGATGAAGCTGGAGCAGGGTTTAATTATTGGACAAAGGCAATAATGGATGTGCTGAGGGTTAAGAGTTCATTTGGGCTTGATGATTTTATCTTTTTACTATTTTACTCTCCTCAATTAATTTTTAAGCTTCCTGTAATATTTAAAAATAAAGCTCATTTGGCAGTTGCCTTTAAAAATAGAAAACCGAGCACTTGAAATACACTTTTCATTTCAAAACTGGTGGAAGCCACTTGGATTCCCATTTACCAGCAGTGGGAAACTGCCCTATATTTGAAATGCTAATGGTGCCACTGACATTTCGAGGAATTTTATGCCAAAAGTTAAAGAAAATACATGACTTAGTCCAGTGCTAATCTTTCACTTTCTCTAATGCTCAGCCTCATTGATGCTTTTAAACTCCATTAAAAATAACTGCAGTGCCATATTATTTCAAATGGCCTTTCTCATCAAAAAAATGTCTTTTTTTTTCTCCAGTATAATTTTCTTTTCCTTATATTGAGGACTTTCTATTGACTTTTGGCTTTCACTTTGCAAATAATGTTATTTTTTTTCTTGGATAATTTGGCTTTCCTTCCTGAGGTACGTGTTGCAAGCTGAAAATCTGACTGTGTGGAAGAGAATGAGCATTAGGAAACTGCCCAGGTCACCCTTAGAAATTCCTGGAGGAATTCTCTTGTGTGTGAAGGGACAATTAATGCCGAATTCCCAGATCCAACATGTTCTTGCCTCTTGCACCAGGAAGCTTCTTGGCCTCTCTGAGCCCAGAAATGGGTATTTTAACAGCCCTCACTGGGTAATTCCTACCAAACTAAGGGTCTTGTCCATCTGTAGAAAGCTGTAATTATGATCTAAATATTATCTAAATATAATCTATAATATAATTATTATCTAAAATTATTATGTGACCTTTAGGAAAACATGAGGATCCTGCTTAAAGGCCTAGAACTTTATTTATTTAAGGGCTCAAAACACTTGTGGATGTGGCACTTGAGGACATGGTTTAGTGG
>VXAW01011403.1:487556-507880 GCA_013399735.1 Tyrannus savana | reverse complement strand
TAAAGTTTTTTTCCACCTTTTTTTGTTTCTCTGTCTCTTTTTTTTTTTTTTTTTCCCCAGTCCATATATTTAATTTGTAACAGGATCAGCTGGGGCTTTGAAAATTTCAGCTAAAAGTAGTGAGAAACTGGGAAACAAGTCTAAGGAATGGCTATGATCAAAATTCAGGGCAAATTCAAGTTAAAACATTGATATTATTGATCAAACGATTCCTTTCAGTCACCCAGACTTTTGAAACTGGAATTTCTCAGTTTAAATTCCTCAATAACTGTAATTCTCAATTTATTTTTTTTTTCCAGTACATGTTTTTTGTTGGTTTTTTTGGTGTGGTTTCTTTGTTTGTTTGTTTTTAGTTTCAATAATTGTTGAACACGTTTTTTCAGACCTATTTGAAGCTAAAAACTTGATAAAAAGATAGTGAACTCCCTTTCCAAAACTAAGAGGCAGAGGCCTGATCTGAACCAATGTAGTTATTCAGATTTTCTTAGCAGGCAAAAGAGGTGATGAATTGGATGAAAGAAAAGTCTCCCTTGGGATTTCTACCAGTTCTGCAATTAGGGATTATTTTCTGGTGTTCCTCTTGCAGTGAATTCCAGTTTCAGAGCAAACTTATTCTTGTGGGAGACAATAAATCCATGTAATTTCCTACCACTCCGCTAGAAAATGATTATGACACCCCATCCTATTTACAGTTTTTGTCTCTTGTGTTGCAGCAGAGGAGGAATAAAAATCAGGCTGGAAAACCTTAATGAAACAGAACTTTATTGGATCCATTTAAAAAGAATCCAGATGCAGAAGGAAGACTGTGAAAATAGATGTTATAAAACGCTTCCTTTTGATGTTTTCTGATGCACAGAACTGATTTTTAGGCAGAAAAATCTTCCTCAGTTTCCTGAAATTTCCAAAATCACCTCAGGGCTGTCCAACAACTGTCTGTACATTTGACTTTTCTTCCTGGGGAAGGTTTTCTGGAATTATTCCTGGTTAACATTAGATGTTGATTTTGGAGATGCATTTGAACTGGTGCATCTCTGGCCCCTCCAAAAGCATTTAAAATAGTTGTTGTATTAAATAAAATAGCCCAAATTCAAGCTGCCACGTTACCAGACCCTTCATGGGGGAATAAGTAACAGATTTAATGATTTTTAAGTCAAGTCAACGGATTAATTTCAATTCCTGAGGTCTCTCAAAGTCTTTATGGCCGGTTTTTGGTGAGTTTTATGGCTGCGAAATTGCTCTCTTGAAAGCACTGCTTTATGCAAAAGAATAACATTTCTGCTCTAAATAATTGAGCTGAGATCTGCAGAAACAAGTTCCAAACCAGAGGCCAAACCAGGGAACAGCTGCTCTCCTGCCTTGTTTGTAAACTGGGCTTCCTGGCTTTTCCTGGGATTGCCTGGAGAGAGGGCAATAAACGGAATTCTCTGAGGTCTCGCTCCTTTTTTATGCTCTCTTCCCATGTTTATCCTGCATTTTTACAGCTGAAATAATCTCTGGATAACCTGCCTTTCCTTTAGGAATGAGATGAGTGTGGACAGAAGGCTGGGAATAGACAAAATGGGAAAACTGGGGAAAAAAACCCTAGAAAAATGGGAGCATTTCCTTCCAGGCCTGCTCAGGAACAGTAAATTCGAGGTAGAAATACCTTCAAAACACTTATAAAAGCTGAGCTCTGCTGAAATGCTTTCTGCTTTTGTTTCCAGTGTAATGGTTCAGGGAAAGTCTCATTTCTGAAACATTATCAGCCCCGTGCTTTCAAGTCTCATTTCAGGAGATAACCCAGAGTTTATTGTGGAACAGAAAATGAAAATATTGCCAAGCTTTATAAATTCTCAGCAATATTTGGTTTTTCTTAGAGTGGTCAAGAAGAATTGAGGCTCTTTTCTTTTGACTGGGCAGGCTTTTGCACCCCTTGCATTAGCATTTTAAATGCTTTTTTCAACTGATCCAGGATAATAAAACAGTCATTTTCCAGCAGCTTTGACTTCAGAAAACTCTTATTTCTTCTGTTTTCACTCAGCTCATGTTGGATTTATAATTTGAACTGAAAGTTGGAATAACTTAATGCAATTACAAGGGGACTAAATATCCTGACATTTATTAGATTCTTAAGTAAATTAATGCTCAAAGTCCAAAAGGAAATATCCATTTTTATACGAGGGATAACAATAAAAGGAACCACGAAGTTAATTCACATTACAGTCCCTACTCCTGTAAAATCTGATCTGGAGGAATCCTCAATGCCAGCTGTGGCAGCTTTGCACGAATTAAGATCACAAAGTACATCTAAACTGAAGTGCATCTAAACTTTTTATGTATTGGAAACCCAATCTGTGCTGTCAGAGCCCATTGCACGGGGTGACAGTGGCTGGTGAGCTCAGAGCAGCCTCGGGCACGGGCTCAGCAGCACCACAAAGTAATTACGGGCACTTCAGCAAGAACTAATAAACGTTTCCCAAATCCATTTGAAGGGAAATTGGAAAAGGACTCTGTCAGCCTTCAGACAGGCTGAACAGGAGGACACAGCCTCTGACATTTCCAGTGAACCAGCCTTTCCCTGCTCCCGCTTACCTGCAGGAACAGGGAGTTTTCAGAGCTCTCTGAGTCACAGCGTCGAACATTTCTCATCACTGGGTCAAATGCGGAGCTCTGAGAACTCCTCTGTCACAAAATGTTCCTCCTAAATTGAAGAGGCTTTCTGAAAAGCTGGAACAGTCTGTAGAATAGAAAGTGCAGTTTCTGTCAAGTCAGAAACACGACAATTTTGTGACTATTTCAGGAACGAACGCATTGATGCTTTATTGTGTTTGCCAGGTCTCTGCTTGTTGGAGGGGAAATGTGACCTAACAGAGCAAAAGATTGCAGCAGTTCTGACAGGGATTTGAAGAAAAATGGATAAAATATGTTTGCAGTGCTGCAAGTTCTTCCCTGTGAGGGTGGGCAGGCCCTGGCACAGGGTGCCCAGAGAAGCTGTGGCTGCCCCTGGATCCCTGAGAGTGTCCCAGGCCAGGCTGGATGGGGCTTGGAGCAGCCTGGGCTGGTGGGAGGGGTCCCTGCCCAGGGCAGGGGGTGGGATAAGATAAGTTTTAAGTTCCCTTCCCACTCAAACCATCCTGGAATTCTGGGATTCCATACTGTAACTGGAGCATCCCTGTTTCAATATGTGAGTTTGTTCCAGACCTGATGAGCTCCACATCCTGCCATCCCAACAGCAGGCACAGCTGTGGATAAAGGCACATATTTCAGAATGTTCTTATTGCTTCTGTTAATGCAAAGCAATCCAGTGAAAACACAAACTGATTCTCTTGTTCCTGTCACTCAGGTGTGAAAGTCTGAACCCTGCAGACGCTCTCCTGTCTGCAACAATTTGGGTGTTTCCATGCACTTGAAACATCTGTATTTTATGTTTCCTCCTTCCCTGTCAGACTCAAACGTGCTTCTAATTTAAACATTTCAAACTGTCTGCATCAGCTAAACATCCTTCAGGATCTGCTTAACATGCAGGGATATGATAATCCCACAGTTTCATTTGTTCTCTCATAAAGTTGTTACTTTCAGAAGGAAACTTTAAATGACTTCAGGAAGATGTCTTGTTTATCCATAGATTCCAGGGGTTTTTTTTTATGCTCTATAAATTTCTTTGCTTAGTTTTCTGTTTGATGAAAATATGTTAGTGAGGTTGTGCTTTCTGAACTGCTGGTGGGAATTTAATTCCAGGGTGTGAGAAAGAAGGCAGCAAATCAGAAGAACGAAAGAGATGGAGAGAACAGAACCTTTGTTTCAATGGAGAATGTATTGAATGTATTAAATGAGGTTAAGTGAGAGATAAATCTGGACAATAGTAACTGGAAAGGGTTTCTTCTTCTTTTACAGTGTAGTGTTTGAGAGTTGAATATATTACAGATCCTTTCCTGCCTCATCTCCCACTCATCTCTGTTATAGCAGTGCAGGGAGAAGGTTTAATTTCACTTTAATAGTTTTGTTTGTTCATCTTCTGTTATAACAGACAAAATTAAGGTTTATTCACGTTAGAGAAATAAACACTGTTGTCATCACCTTCTGAAGTCTTATGCAAGAGAAATTACTTCCTTCACACTTTTTAATGGATTTATTTTGTTTGGCTGGCTTTTGGTTTGTTTGTTGGCTCACAGAGAGCTGCAGGTTCTAATGGGTCATTTTTAACCTCTAGACCATTCAGGCCAAGTTTAAACAGGTTATAGATTTAATTTGAACAGATAAATAATGATCAAACAGGTAATGTAGCAGGGTAGGAAAGCTGAAGAACTGATTTTATTGGTGTAACTGCATAATACAACCTGTAACTTATTAAGGGTGGTTTTAATCTTTGTCCTCCAGGTGCTGAAAGTTTTGGGAGTGTTTTTCACTTTGTGCCAAAAAATGCTCCCTGGACATGAGACAGACTGAAGAAAAGACTCAAACCTTTGGACTTAAACCTGTAACTTTAATATAAACTGAATAAACTGTATTGTGGACATTGCCAGACATCTCTTTCTGGGACCACGTCCCATCCCTGGAAGTGTCCAAGGCTTGGAGCAACCTGGGACGGTGCAAGGTGGGAAGAAGGTGGAATTGGATGGGCTTTAAGGTCCCCTCCAGCCCAAATCATCCTGTGATTCCATGACAATATAGATCCTTGTGTTCTTTTATTTTTCCTCTTGGATTCCTTTGATACATTTGCACAAGAGTCTCAGACCTAGTTTGATGCCTGCTGCTTATTTTTGACTGGTGTTCTCAGTCTCCTGGTTTAGCCATCCTAAGTGTTTACTTTGGAAGCAATTTTCATGTAACAGATAAAGTATAGATTGGAATGAAACAGAAAAGCTTATTTCAGTTGGATATTGATATCATTCATGTTTTAACTCAATCAGGGTCAGCCAGACTGTGCATCCTCCCTTTCTGAACTCACAGAGAGAAACTCTGACCTGAGGCAGGTGTAGAATTCTGACTTTCAGAGGTTAAACCTGAATCTGCCAGGAGAAACTTTCCATCACCCCCTCTTCCTTCCAGCCACAAAGACAGGCACTGTATAAAGGGAACAAATGAACAGTGTTTTCTGTTTATCACCAGCGTTTCACAGACCACAAATTTTAGATGGAATCGGTTTTATTTCTCGCGGATAATTCCGTGCCTTTCCCCCCCGTCACACCATGAACCTTTCAGCAGGTTATTTCGTCCCCCTCTCAGTTTTGCTTCTGGAAATATCAAGGCCAAGGCGTTGATAAATGCCTGGAATGGCTGGATCAGTGCACAGAGAGCTCAGAAATCTCCCTTTTCCTGAAGGTAAGCGGTGTGTAAAGGCAGCAGGTGGTGAGCAACTGGGTTTTTTTTTTGCATCCCTGGCATCTCTGGGGCTTTGTTTCCCCCTGTTGTCTCTGCTGTGCAGCGTTGCCCCCACCACACTGTGCACCCATACCTAGTGCAGAACGTGAGCAGTGTCCCCCTTCTTTCATTGATTTGTAACTTTTCAGTAACTAAGGCGTGAGGTGGGATGTTTGAAACCTCAGAGAAACAGGTTAGATGGATGGGCTTTAAGGTCCCTTCCAACCTAAAGCATTCTGGGATTTCTCTCCATGCCTACACAAAACCATCCAGAAGACTCCTCTGTTGAAATGAATCAGCCTCATCTCGAATATTCATGGATTTCAAAATTCTCATTCAGCTCCCGATTTCCATCAGTAACACAAAATAGGTCACTAGGAACAGTTCCATTATAAGAAATTTTCTTAGGCATAGAAAGGTGTTGCCAGAAATTTTCAGCTTCAAGTCCTGATTCTGTTAATCTTCAGTCAGCAAATAAAGCATTTTCCAGAGCCAAACTGAATCAACATCCCAGAACACTTTTTAGAGCTGCCATTCCAATGTTTGTCCCAGATCATCTTCGTGAAATGTCCAAAGATATAACCCAGTCCAGCCTCATGTTTTAGAAAGCTGATTTACTTCCTGAATTAACTTTGTGGTTCCTTTTATTGTTATCCCTCATATAAAAATGGATATTCCTTTTGGAATCCAGTCTGGTTTTCCATGCTAATCATTTTATGATCAGCAGTATCCACTTTTTTTCCCTTTTGTTAGAGCAGGACACTTTGCTGTTTGCACAGAGGAACTGCCATGAGTAATCCTGGTTATTTCAGAATTATGGCTTTGCCATTGAGTTCCCTGAATTTTCCAAGGGAGCTGTAAGCAATATATATTTTTGTGGAGAATGTGATGGAGGAAATATTCACCACAGGGGGCTGAATGTGGCTCCCACTGCTCTTTCCTTCTGATCTTCCCACCTTTCCAGTGTGTCCTGTTGTTCCTGGGGACTTTGTTTAAAACACTGACACCCGTGAAAATCTCCACTGTGAAAAGTCCAAATCTGTTACATCTTCAAGAAGTAAAGAGGGAGATTCCAAGGACTTGGTGAATTCTTTCTCTGCACCAGTGAGATGCATCCTGAGATGAGAATTTACAGGTTTATCACCATAAACAGAAGGGAGTAAATTCACCTTTCTGATCCTCTGGCCACAAACAGAACAGAACATTGGATCAACTCTATTTATTTATTCTATAACATTGGATCAACTCTATTATTTACTCCACAATGTTGGATCTACTCTATTTATTTATCCTAGAGCAGTGTTTATTTATTCCACATTATTGGATCAACTCTATTTATTTATTCTAGAGCAGTTTCTATTTATTCTGTAGTACTATATGGAAGTGTTTATTTCTTCTCCAGTATTGGATCAACTCTATTTTTTATTCTAGAGCAGCTACTGTTGGACAGTCTGGTCCAGGCTCATCTCAGTTTAGTAGAAGAACAGAAGTCTTACATTTAAATAGCTTGGCAAGTGTGGCAGTTTTCTTAATGCCAGAGCTGGGAATTATCAGTGTTGGTCCAATAGCTGAAGGAAGGACAGAAGCAAAGATGTTCTTGTGATCAAATCAACAAGTAATGTAAAAAACCCCAATATAATCAATATTTTCAGTGGTTTATTCCCACGTATACAAAGTTTCTTTTCCTTCCTTGAAAAGGTTTCCCACTTCCCATGGACCATCAGCTCTCATCAGGTTCATTGCATCAGTCTGGATTTTTTAATTTGATGATATTGTAGATTTAATTGAAATTCCTCTCATTTATGTTTTGGGGTTTTTTTTTGGAGAGCTTTAAGCCAAGTATAATGACACTTAGATAAAACTAAATTATTTTCTCCTCATTTGCTCTCCTCCTAAGTTCTACAGCCTGTTCCAATCTTATTTTGTCACCTTCCAAATGAATTTTTAACTAGAAAAATATTCCAGGTGAGGTTTCAGTCCCCTATTCCCCCATATTCTTCTCATTTTCTGGGGAAATAAATCACGGCATTATCAGATTCAGATTATTCCCAGTTACAACGTAATTTTGTCATTTAGTTTCATTATGGAATATTGGCAGCAAGAAGATTCTTAATTAGGTGTTCTTAGAAAAGTTTTTAGAAAAGTCAGGAAAATCAAAAGCTCCACCTAAGCATGTTCTTCCAAACTTCAAGTAATCAGATTAATCACCTGAGGTGAAACGAGGGAAGAGATGATTCTCAGAATAAACTGCACGTGGAATACGATAAGAGGCAAAGACACATCATTTCCCAAGGGAAAATGGGGGTGGGTTTTAGGGAAGAAGGCTGGAATTCCATGTTTTCTCCCCCAGCAGCACCACGGGCTGTTCCAGATGAACAGAGTGAGATCCCTCCTCCAGGGTGGGCAACTGGGAAGAGATTCAGGCAAGACAAACAGAGCAGACTCCAAGCTTTCCTCGTGAATCACTGCTTTTGCAAAAGTATCCTCTCCTTTCCCCCTGTTTGGGTTATTTCCAGTGATAAATCCAATTCCAAACTCCTGCATTCAGGTGAGACGGGAGATAGGAAGGAGATGAAATTGGGTGGATGATTAATACGAGTCCCATCTGCTTAGCCCCGGACAGGAGCTGTGGCTTTTGCAGTCTCTACTTTCTGCTTGTTCCTATTTTTTAAAAAACTCCATATTTCAGAGTTCTGCCAAGTGCTGACAGTAAAGACAAACTGTCTTTTTTTCTGCCTCTATGAAGAAGGTGACAATGATTTGATTAGGCTGATTTATTACATTAGAAAGCAAGAAGAAAAAGAGGAGGGAATGAATCAAATTATGACAAACTGATCCTGGAAAAACTGTGAAAAATTAGAGTTTTCTTTTTTTTTTTTTAGTCAATAGGACATATCTGGAAGTAAAGTAGACCATATCCAAATAGATTAAATAAAAAAAAAAAAATCTATGATTTCTTCTTGAAAATTGCCACCTAGAGCAAATGAATTTAAAGCAGAAATAACTTCAGCTTATGACAGGATGAATTTACAGTGAAAATGTTCAGACTATGGATTTTCATTCTGTTAGAATTATATATTATAAATATACAAGTTATTTATATAAATATAAATATAAATATTCATATACATATAAATATACATATAAATATTGTTTCATTGCTACCTGTTGCTGGTTGGGCACTGGGTGTGAGCTTTAAAGGAACTTAATAAAGAGGTTTTTTGGTGAAAGAAGAGTAATTCACTCAAAACTAGGATCACTCCTCTTTCCTTTCCCATGGTTGATGTTTTATGCCCTCCTCCCAAAAGCAAATGGGATAATCTCAAAAAAAAAAAAAAAAAAAAAAAGAAGAAAAGAAAAGAAAAAGAAGATAGCTTAATATTAGGATGAATTTTAAAGCACAGTGGCCACAAGGAAGCCTTTAAAGTGCCTGCTTTGGAGACCCCCTTGAAGCCACAGTCATATTTAGCAGATAAACCCCCACCTGGGACTGGTGCTTGGCTCAGTGTTTCAGCCTCTTTGGACTCTGTCGACTGAAAACCAAAAAAACCTCTGAACACTTCAAAAAGTGCACTTGGCTTTATCTTCACTGCCATGGAAATGAGTGAGTCAGTGTTGTCTCGGTGTTCCCTTTGCTTTCCTCTCGCTGCTGATGCTTTCCCAGCCCTGTGTATTTTTGGAGATGCAGAAGTGCCTCAGACTGTGTTTGTTTTAACTGGGTTTGTTTTAGAGGAGTGGAGGAACGTGTTCCCAGAGGCTGGTTGTGTTTTGGTGGTTTGACTGGGGTGCCACACAGCTCCCCTGGCAGTGAGGCTGTTGGTGAGGAATCAGCACTCCCAGGACTTTGAAGCCAGTGTGTTTTCCCAGACTGTGCTAGCACTGTTTTAGCTTGGAGGTTTTGTTTTTCAGACACTGAACTTCATGCAGATTCCTCATTTCCAATTTCAGCATTTCCTCGGCTGAAACTTCCTTTTGCTGTGTTCTTCAAAGCAACACAGCTGGTTTATATATTTATTTATATTCTTCTGATTTTAGGGGGGGCTGTCTTTTACTTCTGTTTTTGATTTTCATCTTACAGTTTTAGTGTTGTGATTGAGCTTTGTTCAGTGACTGCCAGGCCACCAGCAAAGCCTCAGCTTTGAAAATAATTTGGGACCCTTTGTCCAGTGGTGGAAAGGCTGGTTTGGGCTGTTCTGTTTTCTGTTCCAGTTGGTTTAGTCAACAAGGTGCTGTTCAGTCAGAGACTTGATGATCTTGGAGCTCTTTTCCAGCTTCCATGATTTCGTAGCCCTGTGATACCAGCCAGGTAAAAACACTGTGTTCATTTGTTGTCTGGGATGAGCCATAAGATATCACTGCCTCTTGAAATCTTTCATTAAAACACTAAGAAACCATTTTGCTCTTCTTTTTGGCAAGTTCTGCACTTGATGAAGAAACTCAGTGTATTTTCCTCCCTCTAGGCTTTTGTTTTCCTTTTAATGAGGAACCACCACACGGTTGTCAAGCATTTTCAAACAACTGGTGTGCTGGACACTACCATTTCTCCACGGATTTTTCTTTCATTCATTCATTAGAACAGCTAGAGCTGATGACATTAATGCTAATATTTTGAAGAAACAGTAGCTCCAGGCAAACAAAAGGAACTATTGAAACAACATTGTTATTACTACTGTTGAAAACTTCACTGTTCCAAGGCCAGCAGCCACCAAACAGCTACAAAATAATCTAATATATTAAAAGCTGAGTAGGAATTTAGTGTCCTGGGTAGTTTAAATAGCACTAAGAGGAAAGAAATAAACCTGCAAGTCTTATTATAGAAAGCAGAAAAAGCAGAAAAATAAGTTTCTTAATAAAGTGTGAAGCTAAACTTTTTTATTATGAAGACAAAGCACCACCTGTGACCTTTAAGAGATTTATTTCGTTCCCTCACCCGTTCCCCTGTGCAAAGGATTAAAACATTATTCATTCCCTAGCTATAAAAAAATCTGTCATCTACACTGCTTTTGATTTTCTTCTCCACACATCCATTATGTTTCAAATAAACATTTTTTTTTTTTCCAACTCCCAGAGTTCTTAAATAACTTCTTCAAACACTCTGGAGAAGTGTTGACAAAACTGTGAATAATGTTCAGCTGAATTGGATGTGTCACAAAGAAACACCTCTCCTCCCAGCAGGCATTTCCCCCGAGACAACGTGTTAAAGCCAGGAAAACTTCAATTCTGCAGCTGCCAAGGACACTCCCCTTGCCCAGCAGGTCCAGCAGGTCTGGTCCCACCAAAGGTCCCTTCCAAAATGGAATGTTCCCAGTTAGCAGGGAGCTGGATCTTCCAGGGAGTGCTTTTTTTAAATGGAGCCCACTGGGATTCATTCCCAAACATTACTGCATTTTGTAGGTGCTTTTATTCAGTTTGACTCCTCTGATGTTTATATCACCTTAAGTGTGCAGTAGTAATGATTTCACAGGTTACATGAGGTATGTAATGCATCATGTCAATGTATCCTTCCTGTCACACTTTTTAATAGTTTAATTGTCACTGTGGGATTGCTCCCCCGTGATCTGATCTTCTAATCTTGGGCTTGCTTACACAAAAAATCATTGAATATCCTGAGCTGGAAGGGACACACAAGGATCACCCAGTCCAGCTCCTGGCCCTGCACAGACACCCCAACAATCCCACCCTGTGCCCCAGAGGATCATCCCAACCCTCCTGGAGCTCTGGCAGCCTTGGGGCTGTGCCCACTGCCCTGGGGAGCCTGTTCAGTGCCAACCCCCCTCTGGGGGAGGAACCTTTCCCTGAGATCCACCCTGAGCCTGCCCTGGCACAGCTCCAGCCCTTCCCTGGGGGCTGTCCCTGGTCCCCTTCCAATTGTCATCTCATAATTGATTGTTCAGTGGTTTCCTTCCTCTCCAACTGAGCCATGTTTGCCATCACAGAATCAGTCAGGGCCTCAACTATGGTTATGACCAACCACAGGAACATTCAGGTGGGAATTTAGAGAGGCCATTCATTCCTCTGGTTCACCAGCAGAAGTTGTGCATCCTTGTTGGACCATGGAAGGAGTAAGAGGAGCTGCTCAGCCTGGTTTTGTTTCCAGCCTTACAGTGTGGCTGGACTGCAGCGCTCCTGCTCCTTTGACACGACATTATTGCCTGTCTTTGTCAGAGCACGGTCAAACTGCTTCAAACACCCTCTGTGCTGCTAAAAAGTCTTTGCAATTACCTCCAGCTCGTGCAGGATACAGTAGGGGCAGTTCCTATGAAGTTGGGGTGGAGGGGTTTTGATCCTTCCCGCTGCTCCGCTGTGCACAAACCGCTTGTTGGCGTTTTGATGGAGTTCAAGGCCTTGGTCTGAACATTTCAAGCCCTTAATAGAGTGGGTCACACTCTCTTGAGGGGGTTCTGATCTTTAGGGATCTTTCATCTCGCCTTAGGAGATCTGAGGGAAAAGGTTAATCGTTGCCAGGGGCAGAAAGGAGGGTTCAGTTCTGCTCCGAGCTTTGTGGCTGCGCCGTCAGATCTGTGAAATCCTTCCTTTAGGAGGAGCAGGCCCCGGGCTCTTGAAAGAGGCACAAAGACCTCATTTATCTTTGCAGATGTTGGGGAGGCACCTCTGATGCCTCTTGACTCTTTCTCTCCTCGAGGCTAAAGGTTGAAGTAGAAAGGGTCGGAGCTCCACGTCTGCGCTTCCCACCGTGGACGCTGGGGCAGATCCCCTCTCCACGCCCTGAGACCTCGGCTGCTTTCCAAACCAGGAGATCCACGGCACAGGAAAAAAAAAATGGCTCCTACAGCCTTCAGGTGGTCCTACATCCACACTGTTTCTGGTGATTTCACGTGGTTATTTGTGTTTCACAGAATCCCACAGTGGTTTGGGTTGGAAGGGACCTTAAAGCTCATCCGGTTCCAAACCCTGCCATGGGCAGGGACACCTTCCTGGAATAACTGAGTTGTTCCATTGCTCTTTGCTGCTGGCACAGCTTGCTTTAGGCTTAGCAACCCAGAGAGTAACCAGATTTAGTTTTCCTTTAGATGGGCTGTATTTAGAATAGTCTTATCTTGCCTGTAAGACCTTCGTGATACATTGGAGCAGCATCATTCTGAAATAATTTTAATTCATAGGGCTGTGATTTTGCTAGGACCCTGAAGGATAGGAAGACAACAGTCTTTCTATTTCAAAACTTCATTTCTGGAGGACTTCAGAAATTTATTCTGTGAGATTTCCACTGACACAGCTTTTCAACCTTGTCACATTTGGGGTGGAGTCGCAGTTTTTACATCTTCCGTTCTGATTTTGTTTTCTGTTCAAATTCTGCAGGGAAGGTTCTGTGTGACCTCCTTCAAAGGGCCCAGAACAGGCATGAGCTAAGAACTGAAGGCCAGTTGGCATTTGAGCAGGTCTGGGTGTTTTAAGTGGAATACTGAAATTTAGATGATGACTTCAGCATGGCTGATGGAAGTTCTGACTGTCCACTTTCAAGCACCAGGACAAGATATCCCCACTGTAGGGTGCTGGAATCACCGTGGCCACTCACAGCACGTCAGCTTCAAGCCTGGGACTGAGCTGCAGTTCAGGAATGCAGAATCTCCCATTTAAGAGAAGCAGGAGCCTCCTAAATCATGTTTTATGAAACCACCATGAGACTCAACACTCAGGAACTGTTTCCTGTGTAGATCCACTGCAGTGGAAGCAAGAGTTAAGATAACAATAATAATAATAACTTAATAATAAGTTAAGGGTTTGTTTTGTGGTTTTGTTTTTTTTTTTTTTTTTCATTATAAGCAGAATAAATAGAGAATAAAAGCTTTGAGAGTAAGGTTACAGTTCTTTATCTAATAACTCCCTTAACTGGCAAATAATGTCAATTGATGTGGCAGTGAGAGAGGAGATTTGAGATCATGGTTGTAATCTGGGCTCTGGGCATTCCCTAAACATTGACTGGGCTTGTGCTGTACAGATAAAACTGTGTTGCAGCTCTTCTCTAAGTCACCACTAACCATTTGCTTACAGCCCTTGCACATCACTGGAACCTTTTATGGTTTAAAACAAAGAAGGAATCTTGCCTTCCCCCCCCCCTTTCCTTCTAACATAAACTTTTAACTGACAAATTATAATTTAATTATAACTCTAACCTCTCTAGTAGAATCCATTTCAGCCATGGACAGCAGGAGAGGATCACGGAGGAGAACACTGGTTAATAAGCCAGCACAGAGGAATAGTTTTTATTTCTGCAAATGAGTATTTTATTGCAATGAGAGCAGTGTGTTTCTGTTCCCAGTGACTTTATAATCCAATTTTTATCTGTGGGTGTGAGGACAGAACTGTGAGTTTACAAGAAGGAGAAGGTTGCTGTTCTCTTGCCTGTAATAATAAGGTTCTCCAAGTTTGGAACAAATGGAAAATGAGTGAGATTAATTCACAGCTTCTCCCCACTGAGCAGTGTAAAGAGTGGGAAAGATAACACTGAGCACAGAGCCCAGCATTAATGCTATTTACCCTTGCAGTTCCACCCCAAGGCACAGATGATGAGAGCAATCATCTCAGGAATTATGTTACTCTATCTTGTTCAAATAATATTGCAAACCCACAGTTAATTGTTCTTAAAATACTTATGATCTGGGACATTTCCTTTGCTGAAGTATCATTCAGATAACTCTTAAGCAGCCTGTCTATTGGTAGCCTCATTATTCATTCTCTTGCATGCCCAGCACGTTTTAAATCTGTTTTCCCAATTTAGAAGAAAATAAAAATTGGGAAGCTGAGAAAAGGATGGACCATATAGACTTATTTTCGTTATCTAAGGTAATATTAGGTGCATCCAGATTAGAGCCAAGAAGAATAGAGTGAAAATTGTCCTGGAACAGCAGATCAGATGCAGAGAGACTGAAGGTGTATTTCAATTTAATCATCACAAAGTCACTCCTGTGTTCCTGCTGCCGGTGCTGTTGCTCTTGGCAGCTCCAAGAGGCTGTAAAAAACCCCTCTGGCTGGGCCTGAGGGTGGTTCTTGACTGTAAGGACCAGAAAATGGTGATTTGAGGTCATGATCTTGAGGCTTTAGGAAATGGTGCCCCCCATTTCCTAAAAACAGGCTGCAAGTTGTGTCTGTGTCACCATAAATCTGCTTTTTAACTGGCACAGTGTATGACATTTTGGTTTTTGTTCTGCTCATTGGTTTGCTTAACACAAGTCTGCTTTTTCTCTTTGCTTCCTGCATTATTGTGAATATTCCATCTCATTAAAAAACATAATGCTCTGAAAAAGGCTCTAAATGGGCAATTGATAAATCTTTTCAAGTGACAAAAGATTTTGGCTTTTTTATTTTACTTCTGTGACTGAAGCAATGAAAGAGCAACGTGGCAAGTAACAAGAATACAGAAAAATGCTCATAAAAAGTTTGGAGATGTTTCTTATGCATAATATCAATTGTCAGTTTATGCTCATTCACTGGAAGTTTTATTTTCCTGGGTAGTTTTGTGCAGGGAGGGGGTTAAAGGTTGAATCCAGCACAGTAATTACTTAAACCCAAATCAGTTTAAAGGCACAGAATAATAAGCTGTTAAAAACTACAAAAAAAAAGGGCAAAGTTAAACATACAACTAAAACTGGCAGATATTTATAGGAAAATTATATGAAATTACATCTGCTAACCTTCAGCATTATCATGATTCAAGATTCAGAAATATATGTGGAAAATTGGCAGCTTCTGCAGGAAGCAGAGACTTCTTAAAGCATCCAAAATACATAAAATTAGGGTGGTATTTCTTCTGGAATATTGAAATAGTGTTTTTTCCAGGTGGAAGGCAGTAAATAACCACAATCCACTGGGGATTTGCAAAAAAAAACCACTTCATGTGTGTCCTTTTAGGACTTCATTTTGCAGGCAATCCTGTTCTTTTGAAGGCTATGTAGCAAACATCCATTTAGATTGAAATGCCACCTGTGTGGGAGAATTCAACACTGATGGAAAGCAGCGCTGGAAGGAAATCATGAGGTAAAACCTGCCATGAAGATTAGCTGCAGTGATGCAGGAAAGAAAATAATTAGTACTGAAAATCACCTGTTTTACCTGGTTTAGTAGCTGGGGGCCCTGGCCTTTAAAATTTAAACAACAAAAAAAAATTAAACACCATTTAAACAAAACATTTAAAAGGTTGATTTTATTAAACATTCAGCATTAAAAATTAAACCATTAAAATTAAAATTTTAAAATTTTAAAAGCTGTTTAAGGATTCATTTTATAGACAACTGAATCTAAGAACAGGTGGGTTGGTGTCCCCACTGCAGTAACTCTCCTTGAAGAAACCAAGGTACAGCACAAGATGGTCACAGTGAGTTATTTATAATGTACATTCGAATATCTAATGTTAACATGGGATTTTTGCTCTGATTTCATGATTTATTCAGCATGAACAGTGTATGGGGGGGTTATTTTCAGTGGGAAAGGTTCCTCTCATCCCTGGCCACACACACGGTCCCCACCCAGCTGGAGGAGGAAACTGCTCTATTGGAGAGATGATGGACCAGAATGAGGGAAAAAACCCAACATTAGGGTATCAGCAGCTCATATTTTGCATTAATTTTCAGTTGCTGGGACGTTGCAGGCACAGCTGCAGTTGTGGCTGGGCAATGATTTATGTGATTGTCTCCAGGTCTTGCAATAAAGAATTTGCTTCTACCTGGAAACCACCAATGTGCAAAATTCCACAGTCAATCTATTTTTTTAATCTGTTTTGTTTTTGGTTTTGGTTTTGTTTTTAATACTAAACTTTCTGGCTGGTACAAAAATTGCCTGAACCAGCAGCACTTATATGAGAAGGTCAATAATTCGATATCAACCGAAACAGATTTTCTACAGTTAAGCTCGGGAGGTTTTTATTTTGGGTACCAGAGACTCCTTTGCATTCGAAGCAGACTTTGTTTTGCAGAGAGAGCAATACTTTCTGATTAGTTTTTACTTTTAGCACTTCATTTAGTGGTCACAAACACATTTGTTTGCAAAGCTAAACCAAAAACCAGCGACATTTAGCAGGTAATTGTTCCTAAAGCCAAACACAAAGCAATATAAATTAGAGCTGAGCACGAGGAGTTACTAAAGCTGAGCAGTCACAGAGAGATGAAGGAAGGTGGTGGTTCTGAGACTGGCAGAGCATCACATGCCCAGATATCACCTGGGCAACGAGCCTGGGAAGGACCCCTGTGCTCAGGTGTCCTGGTGCTGAATAAGAAATGACTCTTTTGCAGTTTACTTCACTGAGAAGATTCTTCCTACAACTCCTTTGGGTTGTCAGGCACTGGAACACGCTGTCCAGGGAGGGTGTGGAGCCCCCACTCTTGGGAGTGTTCCAAAAACACGTGGATGTGGCACTTGGGGATGTGTTTCTGTGGCGAACGAGGTGGTGGTGCTGGATTTGATGATCTTAAAGATGTTGTCCAACCTTAATGATTCTGAAAGTCCTCCCTGATTTGCAGTGGAGGGGCAGAGGAGGGGCAGGACTGAGCTCTGCTCTGGGGGGACCAGGGACAGCACCCAGGGAACGGCTGGAGCTGTGCCAGGGCAGGCTCAGGGTGGATCTCAGGGAAAGGTTCTTCCCCCACAGGCTGGTTGGGCACTGAACAGGCTCCCCAGGGCAGTGGGCACAGGCCCGAGGCTGCCAGAGCTCCAGGAGGGTTTGGATGATCCTCTGGGGCACAGGGGGTGACCCTTGGGGATGGGTCTGTGTAGGGCCAGGGGATGGACTGGGTGATGCTTGTGGGTCCCTTCCAACTTGGCATACCCTGGGATTCTGTGATACAAAAAAAGAAGGGGGGCAAAAGAGGTCATGACTTAAGACCTGTCCCCAGAATTTAATATCTGAAACTTCTGACTTCCATAATTAATGAGGCTTTTCTCCCTCCAGAATTGTGAACTGAATGTATTGAGCCCTTTTCCAACTATTAACTCCCAGGATATTCAGCGCTCGGGCTGCTTTTGAATGATTTCTTGAGTAATAAGAAACTTGCAGTGAACTTTGGATTCCCATCCTTTAAAGCCATTGACTTGCAGTTAACGTATGAAAAGTGCAATTGATTTCCATTTAGCTGGGATGGGATTTGTGCCTGGGCTGTGAGGAGTGGGCTGAGGGATGTGGATGGCAGTGAATCACCACTCCCAGCTCGCTCCGTCTCGGAGGGGCTGGAGCTCCCTGGAAATCAAATCCCCACGTTTCTCTGCAGTCGATTCACTTGCAGGGCTTGTCTGGTGGAGTCACTAAGGGGTGATTTTAAGCAGAAACAAGAGGTGGATGATCGACCTTAAAGCTCCTCTAATGAATTAAATTACAGCAGTGATACTTTCGTATTGTTCCAGACAGCAGTGCCTGATATCCACCAGCCCATGGGCAATAATCCTGAGGAAACAGCGGGATCTGGGTTGATGTCACTTATTACTTTCCCATTCCCCCTATCAGCAAAGGATTTTAGAGCCATAGATCGGGACTACTCGTCTGAAATACATTTGAAGAGGTCAAGAGGTGTTATTGGAAGTCCTCTGGGAGAGATTTCCTGCTCCTCTGAAAGACAATGCACATAAGCCAATGCCTCATTTCAAAGTGCTTTAAAGGGCTCTGAAAGAAGTTTTTAGTCACATCTGTCACTTCATTGTCACAGTTTCTGTTGCTGGGATTTATTTGCAGGGCAGCAGCACTTTGCATGCCAGAGCTGCAGGAGGGTTTGGACAACGCTCTGAGGGACAGGGTGGGATTGTTGGGGTGTCTGTGCAGGGCCAGGGGTTGCACTGGATGGTCCTTGTGGGTCCCTTCCAAACTCCATCACATTCCATGGGTCTGTGATTCCTCCATAGAAGTACCTTGGACACTCTGTTATTGCAGCTTCCTCATCACCTGAGAGGAAATCCTTGCTTACCCATCAGGTCTGTTCTTTACAGAGTCTTTTGAGGCTCGTCCCTTTTGTTTTGTCTGTTTTGAGTTTCAAGCTGAACAGGGTGAGCTCCGCCTTGTCTGTCCTCACTGGGCATGAGGGAGAGCCCCAGATCAGGATATTTTACACCAAGTAAACAAAAGGCACCATCTTTCCTGGGGTAAGGGGTGCTGTGTTCAATCTGTGGGTGCCACCTGCACAGATTTTTATATTTCAAACCAAACCACTTAGAGGTAACCAGCCCTTCAATTTACCACTGCTCAGGCTGGGAGTGTTCTAAATACTTGCCACGTAGAATAAATATTCCAGAAGCTAAAACACTGTTTGCCACTGGCCAACACTTCCTTTTTTATTTGACCTTACAATGAGTTTTTATAAAACCCTAATGGGGTTTTTATACAAAACACTGGCATCCGTGTTTGGCCGTGGGGTGACTTTGGTGCTCCACGTGGATCAAATTCCCAGATAAAGGTCTGTGGTGGGGAAGGGTGATGGCATCTCCATCACTGTCACAAGAGAGAGTGCTCAGCCCAGTGATTACACCGAGGATTGGGTTAATTTTTGAGCCCTCTCTCATTTACTCTGAGACAGGTGGCTTTAATGTACACAGCGTTTTCTGAGGGTGATGGACTCTGCTGCCATTAAGTTTTAATGCATCATTAATTTTCCAGGCAGATGTAAAACAAGGACTGTGATATTCTGTTCTCCCTTCCCAAGGTTGACTTAAAAGTTGGTGACCTCTCCTGATTGAGTGGTCATTAAAATAGTCTATACTATAGTCATTTTAATCTTCAGAGCATATAAATATTAGGAGTTTAAAAAAAAAAATCATGAAAATTTTGCCTAAGACTCCAGCTTATTAATATCTACAATAAAATAATGCATAGACTTATCTCCAAATGCACCTGAGAGAACCTTTTAGATTCCTTTATCTCCTTTGTCCAAGGTGAAAGTCTATCAGAAATGATTGCACAATGCTAAAAGCGTTTCAGACACTTGATCTGAAAAGATTGAAGCATGATTAATTTTTAAGTATTTAAAATACGCTCCTCAGGTGAAATTTGTGTGAAGGCAAGAAGAAAACAGTGTTCCATCAGCTCCTTGCCCCTGGACTCGTGGTAGGGACTGTTTCCCAGGCAACTTCTAAATGTACTTATTGGGGATTCTCTCTAAAATCCCTGGGGTGAGGAGGCAGGAGAAGCAGAGAGGGGCTTTTATGGACTGACCAAGACAATCCATTGCCCACCTGCTCTGCTGGGGGAGGAGCTGGGAGAGAAGGAGCGAAGTGTGTGTGGTGGAAAGTATTTTAGTTTGGTTTTGTTTCTCATTCCCCAAACACATTCTAGTTTGTACTAAATTCAATTACTTTCTTGAGGCTGTTTGGCCTGTGACTGTAACTGGGAACTAATCCCCTTGTCTTCAATTTTTATCTTAATCCACGAGCTTTTTCACCTTATTTTCCTCCCCTGCCCTGTTGAGGGAGAGCAAGGGAGCAGCTGAGTGGGCAGCTGGCAGCCAGATGAGGTCAACATACATATCTATATATGAATAATTTTATATAATAAATCAATATTTGTAGGAGGCAAAGTCCTGCTTTGAAATCAGGTGTCACAGAACACGAGGTTTTATGGCATTGTCAGTACAGATGAAGGTGGGAGGAATGAGAGGAGTGTGAGAGTGATGTAAACAGGATTTATTACTGTGCCACTCTTTGCAACACTTTCACCTTTTAGGAACATAAAAATGGCTGGGCAGTGACCAATCCTGCCTTTCCCTCAGAACAGCATTTGGGGAGCACAGAGAGGAAAAAAAAAGTAGCTTCCTATCCATAAATATTTATTTCCATGCCAGTTACGAATTTCAAAGCTTCAATAGAATTAATTTGGGATGTTACCCTATCTATGGTTTTTGGAATAGTTCTGGCATCAGGACTCCAGTTGTGATCAGAACATTTTCTGCATCTCAGCAAAGCTGCAGCTCCAGATGTTTAATTGCTGTGGCTAGATCTGGTCATAATGCTCTTGTTTTAATATTTATCACATTACATAAATAAAATGTTGTCTGAAT
>VXAW01011403.1:426567-487482 GCA_013399735.1 Tyrannus savana | reverse complement strand
ATAATAATAAAAAGAAGAAGAAGAAGAAGAAACCCAAACCAAGATGCTATTAAACTTGATGGTAGCTATTAGATTTAGAATTTAAATTTCAGTGATTATGGAGATCATTTACTGAGCTGAGACACTGGCACAGGTTGCCCAGAGAAAACCCAGACCAGTGGAAGGTGTCCCTGCTCATGAGGAGATTGGAACAGGATGAGCTTAAAGGTCCCTTCCAACCCAAACCATTCTGTGATCCCCTGAACTAATATATTTCTGGATCAGTGTTTATCCCTAAAAGGAGTTGAATCATGTCAGCTTTGACTGATTATTAAAAGAAATAAGCTCAGTATTAAATAAAATACTCAATAAAGAATATTCTTAACACATTAAAAAAGATATAAAGGAAAAATCCATCTATAGGTCAGGTTGTCACCAAAAGTGTGTGGCCTTCGGTGCTTAGTTCTGCAGCTGAGATATAATGAATATTTCCAAATGGTTTACCAGCAAAGGAAATGGAAGTTTGCCCTCCTAAACATTCAAACAAAGGACCTGAAAATTGTAATCCCAGTCAGTGTGCTCCTGGTGAGAAACCTGTGTCAGTGCTTGTCCCTGAAAGGAGTTGAATCGTCTCAGTTTTGACCATTAAAAGAAATAAGCTCAGTATTAAATTAAATATTTAAGAAAGAACATTCTTAAAACACTAATATATATATTTATATATAAAAAAAGAATATATAGATCAGCCACCAAAAGTGTGCACCCAGTGAGTCCTGGTTGTTGGTGTTTGGTCCTGAAGCTCAGATGATGAGTATTTCCTAATGGTTTACCAATCTAAACTCTGCTCTCCTAAATATTAAGCAAAGAATTTGAAAACTGTGCCCCTTGTTCTTTGCATTAGCTGTTCCAGTCAATGTGTTCCTGGTGTAATGACAAATCCTACTGCAAATAAGAGAAGTGCTTGAACAAGATGTTTATAACACACAGCATATTACAGCACATTTTATGACTCATGTAGCCTAAATATGAATATAAATTGATGATTTTCTCCTTTCTTGTGCTCGACTGGAAATGTAAGTTGGTGGTTTGGTTTTTTTTTGTTTTGCTTTAACAACCTACCAGTGATTTTTCAGAGCAAAGAGTCTTTCTGTGTCATTAGACTTTGCCTTCTTGTAAATATGTAAATTCTGCCAACTCACAAATATTATCATTTGTCCCAGTGCTGAGGGATGTAAATACAGCTTTGGGGGATTTGGAGCTGGGAGATGAAAAAAAGGGAGGAAACAGTAATAAGGAAACCATGGAACAAGGGTTTATAAGTTCAAACTTATAAAACTAGATGTTTTGAATTAAAATACATGGATGGTTCATTGTCCTTTCAGCTCATGCCCATTTTCAGGCTCATAGTCAAATATGGATGTGGTATTTTCAAATATCTTTCTTTCTTTCTTTCTTTCTTTCTTTCTTTCTTTCTTTCTTTCTTTCTTTCTCTCTTTCTTTCTCTCTTTCTTTCTCTCTTTCTTTCTTTCTTTCTTTCTTTCTTTCTTTCTTTCTTTCTTTCTTTCTTTCTTTCTTTCTTTCTTTTCTTTCTTTCTTTTCTTTCTTTTCTTTCCTTCCATCTTTCCTTCTTTCCTTCTTTCTTTTCTTCTTTCCTTCTTTCCTGCTTTTCCTTTTCCCTTCTTTCTTTCTTTTTTTAACTTATCCAAATAGTTGCAATTAATGAATAAATGAAAGTAATACTTCACTATTTAAATCATGAATCCTTGTGAAGAAGAGGAAACCAACCTGTTCTTCTGAGCACATGGTGATTTGGAGAGACAGTTATAAATTTACTGAGGAATTGGGAGAGATGTTTCCATAGTTAAACAGATCCCAGGTCATTTATTTTAGTGGGAAACACTTCATTAGGAAGACTTTCAAAAGCCTGTTGGGGAAATGGCTGCTACAAATAACCTGTGTCCAGCTGAGGACGACTTGCAAGAGGAAATTGGAGCTGGTAACAGTCCCTAAAAGCTTTGTTTGCTGGGATTATAATTCTTTGTGATGGCCTTGAAAAAAAAAAATGTTTGTTTATATTTATTTTAATTAATTAATTTTGTTGATTATTTAATTTATTGTGTTTGGTATGAAATATAAAATATAATTATCTTATACAAGATAATGATAATATACTATATACTATATGATAATATATAGATCATGATAATATCCTATATACTATATAATTTAATATATAATACAATACACTTCATATATTCAATATATAACAAAATTTACTTTGACTTTTGACTTTCTTCTAGCACCAGACTGATATCTTGTTTTGACTGAGGAGATTTTTAGGCATTTTATGCAGGGTAAAGATAAAAAACAAACATGCTTTGTTTGTAGTCACTGTGTTGAGGGTTTGGAGGGGTTCAGAGATTCACAAGAGCTCGAGTGATTTATAAAGCAAACAATCTATCAGGAAAAAACAATAGAAAAGCAGATGTTTTTCATTTCACAGAGCCTTCAGACTAAGTGTTCCAGCAACACACGGCTCAGCTGAACACAGAATATTGGACTCCAAGAAATATTAAGTCCAAGTTAATGGTCTGTGGTATTGGTAGAAAATTCTCTCTCCCACCTCACAGACACACACAGAGAACAGCAAGCATTTCATCCCATGAGAGAAGGTGAAAGTCTTTCATATATTCCCAAATGGAAGCAATTCCTGTCCCAGGAAATCTACAGGAGAGACTGAAATTGGGAATAAACGTCGGGGGAGAGCAATGCCATTTTTTACCAAAACACACAGGAAGGAATAATTTTATTTTGCACTTGTGTTTTTCCTCCCTCTCTAAAATATAATGTAACTGTCTAAAAGATAGATTCTTTCTGTTGTGCTGATCTGGAAGAAATATTTAGGGTGGGTTTTGGTTTGGGGCTTATTTATTTTTGGTTGTTGGGGTTTCTTTTTGTTGCTGTTGTGCATTCTGGAAACTAAACCAGAGCTGAAGTAACTTACTGAGTCATTGCCTTTATACAGTCAAGCAACTTTGAGATGTTCATTCTCTTCCAGAGAACATCTGGATGAAAATTTAGAAAGCAACTGCATTGTATCTCCAAATACTTTTTCACTGAGACCTAAAAAAACCCCTCCAAAACAAACACACCCTTCTAATTCTTAAAATGTGATCCCTTGCAACTCTATTGGTTGTTTTCCCTTAGAAATCCCTTTGACAGACAAGGATCAAGCAGCACTTTTTACACAGCAGTTCCTTTTACAGGACACTGCAATGAACCTTTAAGGATGAATTAAACACCCCACCTATAAGGGCTGGGTTTCCTCCTTGAGCTGCACCTCCAGACCCTCCTAAACCCCTCTGAAAAACAGTTGTGGCTCTTCTGCACAAATCCCTAGGGGAGAAGTTGGACATTCAGATTGTGTTCTTTGCTGCTGCCCATCTGATTGTTTGGTGTGATGAGTAAGTGTTTGGTGTGATGGGTGAGATCACAATAATTCCATTTATAACACACAGAATGTGTCACTGCAGTCCCTGATGAACAGCCCCTCTGACCTCAGGCAGGTGGAAACTTTAAACTTGCATCTTATTTCCTGCAGAACAAGTTCTAATCCTTCTGCTGTTTTGGCATTTTTTATGGTGGGAACTGCATTCCTTTTTTCCGACATTCTAATCCGGATTTCATTGAAAATTACCATTTCTATTTGCTCATTTTTCCTGTTGCTGAATTTAATTAGGGTTTTGCCAGGATTGGCTGAAGGCTGTTTTGGGGAGGGAATTTGTAAGACAAGCTGTAGCAAACAGCAGAAATTATAACCTTGGGCTTTTTGAAATTAAACGAAAGTGAAGGGTAAAAATTAAAAGTATGATGCAAAAGTATTAATCTCCCTTCACACATAAAAATTCATAAACTTAAATATTATGCAAGTCTTGTTAAAAGTTGGAGCAAAACAGTGTTGTCTGATTGCTTCTATAGCATTGTTCTGTCCTTCAGCTATTTCAGAGTGAAACCGAGCTTTTTGTGTCTAAAGAGAATTAAAACTACTAAAATTAAAGACTGCTAAACAAATAAAACGTGTAATGACAAAAGTTCTTCCTGCAGAAAAGCCATTGCTGAGAATCCTTTCGAACTCCCACTTGACTGAGCTGTTAACCTCTGTGCAGGAGGACAGCACACTGCAAGTTAAATACTGATTTTTACGGGCATTTTTACGTGCTGACGATTTTATTTGGGGTTTTTATTTATTTATTTATTTGTTTTCTCTGTAATTGCAGCACAGGAACACAAAATCGTCTCCAGGAGGAAGTTTGTCATCCTCCTGAGGTGACTGGCCCATGGCTCAGGTGAATTTTCCCTGGAGGTGTTTCAGCAGAGGCATCAGTGCCGCGGGCTGGGGGCCAAGGTGGGGTTGGGTCACAGGATGATCTCTGAGGTCTTTTCCAACCTCAGTGGTTCTGTAACTTTGAAATTCCAAGTAGAGACTGTCCTCAATCCACCTCCTAAAATTTTACTCTCGCATTTTCCATAAAAGGCAAATTGCTCCCCGATTTTTTTTGACACCACTGAAAGGCAAAAGATGGTGTAGGATCCTCTTCCACAACTGGAATGCTGGGGAGGGCTTGGAGAGAAAAAATTCCTGTCTTGGCATGGCACAGGGCTGCCCAGAACATCCTGACTGCAGGAGGAACCATCTCACGTTGCTGATAAATGGGATTTTTTTAAGAGGCCTTCAGGTCCTACAGGATTGTGGGGCTGATTTGTTGCACAACATCTTCATCACCCAAAATTCCTGAATTATCTGTCTCAGGTGAAGATCATCATTTGCTTCTTTGGAAATACAATTGTAAAAGCAGGTGAAAAAAGTGTCAGCATTATCAGTATCAGTAAGGCAGTGAATTAATGGAAAATATTTAAGAAGTTTCTGGGAAGGCTGTAAATTGGGTGAGCTTTCTGTCTGCAACTGGCATAAGTGAGTGTCCATCTAATGGCACTAAAAATTAACTTCTAGGGTGTTTTTTTTTCCCAGTTGCTGTGAGCACAGAAATCTTCCTTTATTGCTGTGATATCTTTTAATGTTGAGTGGGAAAACTGCAGGTGCTTGGTCTGGCACGTCACTCACATCTCCAGCACTTCACCACAGCACAAGGCATCTGAAGCTGGAGCTGACTGCATTTTGTTTTCTATTGTAATAATATTTAAATAGAAAAATCATCCAGTGTTTGTGTTCCTGACCCAGTCCTGGTCACTGACTGTGGGGTAAAAACATGGTGGAATTATAAAGAAATTTGAATACATTGCTATTGGGTCATTTTACATCGAAAAATTCTCTTGTCATGCCTTGATCACTTCAACCACTTTGAAAAAAAAAATGAAAACATGAATGTAGACTAATGACAATAAAAGTCTGATTGCTTTGTGAAGCTGTTTGGAAACTCTGAAGAAAATCCACATTAGTTAATCTGTGTGAGCGACACATGATGCAATGAGCTTCTTTTGGCATTGATGAAAACAGAGATGGCTTTATATAAAGAAAAACCTCTAGAAATAACTACCAACCCCAGTCTGTTGAAAAAATCCTACACATATTTCAAATCCATATTCCCATAATGATATGTATTTATATATATACATATATATATATGGTCAATACATATTCCCATATTAAGTTTCCTTGAAATACAGAATCTATTCTAAAATTTTGATCAAGTTTTAACTGTGTTGTCTACATTTTCTGATGCTAAGATCACTTTTAATAAAATTTAAAGCCTGAATTAAAAGAGCATGTAGGTTGTGTGCATACCCTGCACGTGAGATGCTGGAAAAGGTTATTGCAAGGCAGGAATGAGAGAATGCTGAGCAGAAAATTCCCTCTGGGGATGAAATGCACACACTAAAAGTGGGATGAATATTTCAAAATGAATATTTACAGTGCACAGATACAGGTAAGTTCAGGGCTTGGGTAAAATGAGCTGTTTATTCCACACTGTCATCCTAAAAGATCACGAAGAAGCTCAAAGCAAAATCTGAGAGATGTATTTTTTAAATTATTATTACTACCCTTAAGAGGCAATGCTTTAGTGAATATTTTAGCAGCAATCTACTCCCCTGACCCAAAATTTCTTTCTGATATGATTGCTGAGGTGGCTTGTCAAGCCAATATTTCTAATAAACAATTTTTACAGCCACTTTTTTACGTCGTGGTCACTGCAGTTCAAAGCTGGGGGCTGAGGGCCACGACCTCTTCCAAGAGCAAAGCAAAGAATCGTCTGTCCTAGGGCACAATTTGTCCTTTTGACCTTGTGTAGCACAGACAAGCTGAAGGAAGGAGAACAGAGCCCAGATTCAAGTTTTCCAGGCACATCTTGAAAGAATGGTAAATAAAAATAAACCAGAGAAGATGAAAGGGAGTTAAAAAGGATGGATTTTCAGGTTGGTAACAAGTGGTGTCATTCTGTGTCTATTTTCCCAGGCTTATTACCATATTTTATGATGAAGGGGAATTGATTTTCAGTTCATCTTGTCTTTTAAAAATGGTCATAGAGAATGCAGGGAATATTAACACTCATTGTGTGCTATAAACACCAGATACAACCTGCCCTAGTAACCTTTCCAATGCTCCTAAACTGGTTAACCAGACCGTGTGTCTACTAATTCTAATGTTGCTAAACTATGAAAAAGGGTGAGAAACTATTCTGCTGGAATGTCGAAGTGTCAGAAGACCATGAATCACTCTATTAATATATATTCCTTTCACTGTTTGTATTTAACTTTATGTATTTTCTATTAACAGAGCCTAAAAATAAATCATCTGCAGTGTCATAGCTGCTCCTGCAGGTTAATACCAGGCCTAAGAGGTCAGGATTGTGTTTTGTGTTCTAAAAGTTCACGAGCAAAAGGCAGAGGGAAAAAATGCCATGAATTCCTTGCCAGTGGTAAGACCTTATTTGGAAGCCATCTATTAATAAATAGTTTTTAAAAGGCTCTGATTTTAGGAAGAATATTGATGGGGTTGAGCTCTGACCAACCGTAACAGAGGAAGGTGTCCCTGCTCATGACAGGGGGTAGGACTGGATGAGCTGAGCTTTAAAGTCCCTTCCCACCCAAACCAGTCTGAAATTCTATCAAATATCCATCCTAAATTATCCTCTCCAGTCCCACAATTTATTTCTTTTACCTACTTCATCCTAATTGGCTTCATCCCATTCTCCAGATTATTTCTTTCACCTCCTCATTCCCTTTTTCATTATGCTAATCAGTTAATTTTCATCATTACTGATAATTTCCAAGTCTGATTAGGGAGAAGGTGTTTCCAGCACAAGCCACTTTTATTCCTGAATAAAAGTTGAGGAAAAAAATTTTTGCTGAAGGTTTTTCTTCTCTTGAAGAAAATTGTAATTAAAACAAAGCATGCAGGGCAGTAAGTTTCAGATTGCCCTGAATGACATTTTTATGTAACAAATTCTTGCTGTTCCACCTGTTGTCCTTATTGTTTGCTCCTTCCACCCAAAAAAGAAAAAAAAAAATAAATAAATGGAGTTTGATGTTCTTACAGAAGCAATCCCTGTCAAAGACGAGGTTTGTAAAGAGGCAGTGAGGAGATTTGTCACACATTAAATAGTTACTGAAAATGTCAAACTTGCCAGGGCTAAATCCAGGATTTGAACATGAGCTCCCGAGTAAGCTCCTGCTTTGAAAGAAAGAACTGGGATAACACCGACTTCAGGAAAAAAACAGTTTTGAGAAGCATTTTCTCCAAACTCTCTGTCTTTAAATATCTGTCACTAATATGAACCCTTTCCAATTAAACTCATAAGATGTTCCTTTCATCGTGTTTCCTTTTCAAGCCCAAATCTGAGAAGAATGATTCTAAAGTTGCTTTCTGTTAGAAACCCCTGAGATGCCTCTGAGCATTTCCATCTGCTGAGTGCATTAATTTCAAGCAGACTTTCAAATTCTGGATGTTTGAGCGATTTAAATTTGGGATCCCAGTTCTGCTTTCCCCTTCACCCGTGGAACTGTGCAGTTTGTGCCCATCCTTTAATGCCTGACAGAAACACCACTGTTACATGTGAGCAAGTCCTTTCTGTGCTTCCTCTGACACAAAATCAATGGGCAGAATAAAAACAACATCGAGGAATTGTCGGGATTGCTCATTCTGTTAACGCTGCTCCTCCTGAAACAACCTCGGGAACCGGATTGATTGATGGCAGCTTCTCCCGGATCAAATCTTCTCATCATCTCACCTCTCCTCCGATTTGTGTCACTTGAGCTGCATTAAATACATGAGAACCAACAAGAATGCCTGCTAAAGACGTTAATAGATTTCTGGGGATTCATACTTACAGTTATTTATTGTTATAATTGCACGCTGTGACATTTACTTTGGAATTAAGACGTGAACGTTGCAGGTGTATTCGAAGCTAAAAATGACAAGAAAATTTAAACTTCCTCCAAGTCCCAGTAATGTACTGCTGGTATTAATTTTTAACCTGCCTCCCATGGGCTGGGAGGGCTTTTCCAACCTCAGGGATTCTGGGATTCCATATAAAGTTTCCCATTTGCTTGTATGTTTTTGTGTTAAACCTTGTGAATCACACACATCTCCCTTCTCCATAATTGGGATAATCCTGCAAATGCAATCTGGAGATTTTGATATTTAGCATTGACTCCTCATTTTCCTGTCAGAAATAACAGTTGTTCCAACAGCATTTCTTTGCAGAGCTCTTTAATCCCATCACTAATGTGTGTTTATACATTTATTTACCTTTAGCAGAGAGCAGCCACATTTTAAAGTCCTGATCTGGAGAGGGACTTGTGCACAGCCAAGCAGGAATATGATGTATTTAATGCCAGGTTTGTGGGTTTTTCTTCCCTCTCCCTGTTCCTGTCAACATGCCTTGTTGGGGAAGGGAAATCTGAAATCTACTGTCACGTCCGGACTTGAGAGGTTTGAAGAATTCTGACGTGCTGTATATCAAAAATCATTTGGAGGCCTTCAGGGGTGAGTATCCAGGCAGGGGGAGCAACTTTCATCTGTCTAAAAGCTGTGGGACAAACAACAAAGAGCTTTGAAAAGACATGGACAAAACCCTGCTCCTCTCATTTAATGTTTTTTAACCACATCATTTAGGATTTCAGTGCTGTAAACATGAGAAAACAGATAGAGAGCCTTAAGGAGGGAATATATCTGTATTCAACAAATTCACCATCTCAGGATCAATGGGAAATCTTGTTATCTCGAGATGTACAGAGAGAAGAAAATTAAGGGAACATCATTAATTCCTTGGCTTTGTGGCTGGATTTTTATTAAGTGTTATGGACTTGCCTTTTAAATGAAAAGAATGAAGAAGCAATTTGAGCTTTGTCTTCTAGAGCATTTGATATACAGATTCCCTTAGTTTGTAAACTATAGTCTTGATTATTTAATGAAATGTTATTTTAAAAGTTATTTTAATTAAATGTAGTTTTATTTTATTTCACCTTATTTTTAGCTTTATTTCAAATTAAGTTTATTTTAATTTAGCTTTATTTTGTTTTATTTTTCTAATTTTTATTTCATTTCATTTCCACGATTTTGAGAGTCTGTGAAAGAAATCAGCTTTGGAAGCTCAGCTTAAGACAGCTTTGAGTTTTCACAAGTGTCATAAATTGCCATTTTCTACCCTGTGTTAATGTTTAGGATTGAAGCTGAAGCAGAACCTGCCCTTTACAAAGTTCTCCTCAGAACCTGCCCTTTGAAAGGTCTCCATTGATCAGCTCCTTCCATTTCTTTCAGGATTCCTTGTTCACCCTCTGCTTGCCAGGGAGATTTCCTTCTCCAGGGGAGCAGTTTGAATGAATTCCTAGAGCAGAGAGGAGAGAGCAGAGTGGTGCCCACCCCTCCCTGCTGCCCCACGGCAGGGACACCTCCCACCAGCCCAGGCTGCTCCAAGCCCCATCCAACCTGGCCCTGGATGGGAAATCTAAGAAAATAGTCTATTGATTAGGAACAAAAAGGTAAATAGTAGACACATTTCTATGCACAATATTTCTGTGGAGTTTTCTTTTTGCAAGGTGATGATTTGATATATTTTTACTCTCTGATAGCATCATATTTTAACCTTTATCTCTTGATAAAATTATAACACAACTGCCTAAAATTAAGCAGACTCAGACAGCGCTTTAAGTCTTTTAAGCTTAGCTTTAAGAGTTTTAGAAGTAATAGTAGGCAAATAATTCTAATGAGATAATCCTGGTCTCCATACCCTTTCAAAGCTGCGAGAACACTCTGATATCTGAATTTTTGATTGTTGTTTTTCCTTCATCTTCAGTCCACGTTACTTTTTCTCACTGTCTAATTTCAGGTTTCTGTGAACTTAACAAACTCAAGTAGTTCATAATGAAATCGTTAAGAGTGCTGAGGGACAAGTTTGGGATCACACCAGGGAAAATGCCATTGGGAAAGGCACACAGAAAGAGTTCTACTGGAGCTGACCAGTCCAGCCCAAAGGCCACGTCAGTGTTTCTTCAGGGTGTTGCTTTATGTGTGTCTAAACCCAGTTTAATCTGTGCCTTCCCTGGCAAGAAGTTCAGTGTCACAAGCAGCTCCTCACAGCTGCCCATTGTCCTTCTCCACTCAATACTGCAGCATCTGAAGGACACCTGGACAATTCCCTAATTTTTATTTAATTTTAGAAGACAACAGAGCACATCAAGGGATTTTGTTGAGATATTTCTGATGGTCTCAGTGGCTCACAGGCGTTTATGGCAAATGCTTTATTACGGGAGCTGTGTTTCTCCGTGGGTGAAGTGCATCAGAAATAAAATCTGCCTTGATATTGGAAGTGTCCCACTAAATATGACAGGTTTTCAATGGATTAGGAATGGAATTCAGACGTCCCTATTCCCCAGAATTTATCTGCAAACAGAAGCAGAGATCACTCTGACCTGGGCTTTGTCCTGGATTTCTGTGTAACATCCCCTGTGAAGGAGCAGCCTCTGAAATCAGATATCCCAGAGGATGCTCCCCTGGAGATCTGCTGGGCTTTGGTCTGGGATCTGACTGGACCTTCAGTTCTTAATCCTTGGGAAAGACTGGCTTGTGTTTTATACAAGCACAACAGGAACTTTGATAGCAGCACTTTGTTGCTTCCTCCCAAGTTCACGGTGAAATAAAACCTTCTTACACTCAAAATCTGGTTCCAGGCAAAAGGAATTCAGCAGACACACCACGAAGTGAAAAATTTATGCTTATTCTGATTAATGCTTTAACAATCTAACGATGCTTTAATAATCTAAATGTTTTAATAGTCCAAATGATTTAATCAGGACAGAAAAATCTCATTAGTAAAATCATTCTATAACAAGTCATCCTATATAAAAAAAAGAAATCCTTTTTTTCTGTTGTTGTGCCTGTCCTAGAAGGTTTTCACTCTTCCTCCAGGAAAATGTACTTCTGCTGAAGTTAAATCTGTGTTTTATTGGGATAGGCTTCTGTGTCTCCGACTCCGGAGTCAGCTGATGTATTTCTTCCTGAAGGAATAAAAAATTAAGAAAGAACTGGAAGTAAAGCCTCTGTAGATTATATTTTCAAACAGATTTCACCCAGGTAAATAAAGTAGAAAATGTAGATCTTTTTTTCATGTGAGGTATTTTTTACACTTTGAAGTGTGTGTATATTTTTGTAGGATAATCTCATTACTGGCAAGGAACAGTGCTTTTTCAGCTTTATTTGTTCTTGTTATTATTTTAATTTTATTTTTCTTGTTCCTATGGAATGCTTAGATTTTGTAAAAGACACCCATACTCAGCATGTGTTTTGCTTAATGAATTTGCTCCTCAGACAGGAGAACATACATTAGACCAAGACAAATAGTTGAATTGGAGACATTAATTCCTTATTTGCTTGTGTACCCACACCAATATAAAAAATAGAGGATATAAGTCATTTTTTTTTCAGATATTGGCATTTTCTGCACCAGTATCTTGCAACAACTATTTGCTGAGGGTTTTTTCTAATTTCACAGTAATGAAATTAACACTTAAATAGTTCATAGATATGTGTTCAGTCAATAAATAATGACAAAACTATTCATCTTCTGCACCTCGAAATCGTTACCTGCTTTCCCTTTGCCTCCCCAAAATGCTTTCAGCAGGAGTGAGCACACAAGAGAGACTCATTGAACAGACACGTGGTGGAGTCAGTGATGAAAAGAGCTCGAGCTGGTTGATCTAAAAGAGGTGTTTGGGGACTCATGTGACGCTCAAATCCCCCATTATTGTTCTATTTGTCACTGATGAGTGATGGCAGCACTCCCAGGCAATCACTTTGAGCTCACTGCGTGTGCTGACGTGCCCCAAACTTGCACATCTCATTAATAGGTTTGTAGTTAGGGTGTTTCTGGACATTTCCAACACCCAGACACACAGGTTTAAAATTCAGCACCTCTGGCAGCCACTGGGTTGCTGTGAACACCTGAGCCGGTGGCACCTGGTTCAGGGTGAGGATTTATAACAATATTGTTGTTATTGTGGGGGATTTCCCAGACATGAAAGTTCTCAGAGTGCCCTGTGGTCACCATTTCCTTCTTATGTGCTACAAAACACTCCACTTTTCATGTCTTGGGTGTGATATTGTGGTATTTAATGTTGGAATAATCCCCTCCTGGGCACGATACTGCTGTATTTAATACTGGAATAATCTGTTGTGTGTGATATTGTGCTATTAAATGTTGCTGTTTCGGTTGCAGACAATGCAAAAAAAAGTAAGGATTTTAAACTAACAGATAAGTAGAGGAAAAATTAAGATCCCAAACTGTGTAATTTAGGTGAGGTAAAGAACTGACTTTGCAGGTTATCTGCAGGATTCCACCTTCTTTTCTCTTTACACTATCCTGTAGTTTCTGCTGAATTACAAGGAGCAACCTTATTCTTGTCAACTTTGAGAAAATCAGCCCTTTACTGCAAACATCTTTTTTTTCTAGTGAATTAAAACCAGTGATTGTGCACTTTATTTATCTTGCCAGTCCCTGCCTTCTTTTGGGGGCAGATGTTGCAGAAGCTGCTATCAAAGAATGGATGTTTTCTGCATGCTTGGATGCTCTTCTACAGAGGGATTCATCCTGCTTGGCGGGTTTGGGAATGGATTTATTTCGGCAGATCAGGCAGATTTAAACACAGAGCTCATGTATTTCAAGAGAAATGAGTTTGTTTTCTGTAAGAATCCTAAATATAGATCTCATATGAGATATGTATTGACTGTACACTGTCTTGGGTAATCCTGAGTGTAAAATCTGATTATTTGAACTGATAGAACCTTACATAACTTCGATTTGCTTCATTTTCTATGCAAAAAGATCAAGCAGTGCATTTCCATGACTTCCCTCCTGTCCTCACCCTCCTCACACCTCTTGCTGTGTATGGAATATTGTTTCACTTCCTAGAACATCCTCCATCCAAAAAAAAAACATACATTCTGTACATGTAATAAATGAGAGCCTACAAATAGGATCTTAAAAAGTAACCTGGAAATATGACATGTCCCTGAGTCGAAAAGTATTTTTTGCACTTGGTTGGGTTTTTTTACCCCATATTGTCAAAAATTCAGCTTTATACTCAAAACACAGCTTGTTTTATACTCAGAACTTCTGTTAGCAAAGTGATTTTAAGTTCTTTAAGAGCAGTGTAAATTCATTTTTCCTCCATTTACAGCAGTAAAAGAGTGCAGAAAATTCACCCTTTCTGGAAACACAAAAAGAAGGCCAAGATCTGGATTTATAATTTGGTCTGCTGCACTGAACAATATTATGTGTGGAAATTCTTCTTGCAGCCAACAAAAATAATGCACAAATAACTGTGAGCTGTGATTGTGCTCTCTGATCAATCAGACAGTGCTTTGTTCAGAGTTCAAAATTGCAATGTGCTTCATTGCAATTGAACACTCCCTTTGTTAATTAGTCATTAATGCAAGCCTTGCCTTCAGTCTTAGGACAAGCTTTTCAGAGAATGAGGATCTTTGAAGAGCTCGAGGATTCCACAACAGTCAGTTGTGCTTCCCTGGAGGTTTTTTTCATGGGAGATGCGGGTGCAGTCTGTGGGGTAGGCTGGGAGCTCCTAAGTGATGATATTCCCCTCTGGATTTCCACTTGCTCAACATTCCAGCTGTGCCAAGGTTTTGCCAAGTTCCTCCTTGTCAGCTGACGGAAAACAAGTTTGAGAAATTCACTCCAACAGAGTGAAGACACGCTCGGCTGTTCCTGCTCTCCATCAGGAAAATGAATGTTTTAGGACAGGAGTTCACCTCATTTCAGACCCCATTACACTCACACAGCGCAGCAAAGGACCAAAGACAGCCAGAGCTGTCCCTGCTGACCCAGCTCCCCAGCCAGGGGTGGGTAAGGAGGGTGAGGAGCCTGGGTAGCCTTCCATCACCCCTTTTAAATGTGCTTTTACTGCCCTCACTGGCTGGGGAAGGATGAAGGACTTTGGTGTCAACAACAAAGCAAACAGACATCAGGAAGAGGGGAACTACTGTCTAGAAACACCCTAAAGCTCCTACATCAAGAGGATTAAGACCTGAGCAATCCTCCTCATCTCCTGAACTCTGATTTTTACTCATTTAACCAAGGCAACATTCCCACTGTAGTTTGCTTTCTGAGCTCTGTGTTGGGAGTGTGACATTGTGAGGACTTGGGCATAAGAAGTGTGGTTTGAAATCCTGTGGGAAGCACTTGTATCCCGTGCACTATGGTAGATTTTTGGCTCCCTCTCTCTGCATTAGTGAATGGGGTAAATTCAAAGTTGCCTTCCTCTGAGTGTGGTAAGATAAACATTATACACAAAGGTTTTTTTAAACATAATTTTGATTTGTTTAGGAGCAAAAAAAGCATAATACTTAAGCTATAAATCCCGCCTGAGAATTCATGAAAGGATTAACAAAGAGAGGTTAATCTTGAAACTCATGAAATCAGAAACAGACCTGGCAACTCCACCTGAATCTCGGCATTTCCAGGCCAAGAACGGTCTCTTTTCCGTGGTCACCCCTGGAGAAAAAAAGACTTTGTTTATTGCAGAGTTTATGGGGAGAAACAGGAGCGACTGCTTTAAAAGATGGAGCTCTGCCTGCATCCTGGCAGGTCCCTTGCGGAGGGGGAGGCAGAGTTATCTGCGGGTCTCTACAAACACACGCACGGCCGAAGCACTTGGGAAATGAGTGATGGGTATTTGAGCCTGCTGTGCTCTCGGTGAGTGGCTGGCCGGGCTGTGAGCTGACACACAGTTAAAAACAAAGCCTTTTTTCCCTGCTTACAAGATGTGATACAAAAGGTGAGCACGAGCCTCGCCACCCGCTGCGTCCCGCGCTTGGCAGAAAGGAGCGGATCGTGCTGGAACTGCTCCAAGATCTCCATTTAACCCTCATTCCCCCTCCAAAACCCCACCTGATGGAGCACAGCGTTGCAAGGCACGTCCTTGGTGGTGATGCCTGAAATCAGCTCTTAGAAGAGAAAGCCTAAGACTCAATTTGTGGGTTTGAGAAGGCACCATTCCCTTTATTGCTACCTTGGATGCACGAGGACCTAATCCCTTCAAAAGCCTCTTGTTTTTATTTAGTCACACAATTACCAGTTCAAAGGGTTACCTAACTAACATTTCAAAGCATTACTTAATTAATTATTCAAAACATCATCTAGTACTGCTACACCTGTTTTCCAAACTATCCCTCCAGTAGCACCACTCTCAATTCCCGAACTGTTGTGCTTTGGCATCCTAAAATAATCCCACCTAAAGTTAAGTTTTCCAACAGTAGCTACAATAAATTGAATGGTTTTCCACATCTAAGTTTTCCAGTCACAACAATAAATCGAATGATGGGGAAATTTTTTTTTTTTTTTTTTAGCAATTCTTCTACACTATCAACTCTGAGTGTGGGGAAAAAAAAAAAAAAAAGATGCCTTTTACACCTCCAGATCCATTTGTGGTAGAGATATTTTCCACTCATCTGACAGGGATGTTTTCTCTACTAGCTGGAAATGAAAACCACCAGCTTGGTCATGGAATCCCAAAATGGTTTGGGTGGGAAGGGACCTTGAAGACCATCTCATTTCAACCCCCCTGCCATGGGCAGGGTCACCTTCCACTACAGAGAAGGTTCTTGTGAGAATCTTAAGACCTGACTACTGAGGAACTGCTCACTGAGGCCTTGTTTTCACCAGGGTTGGAAATGACAGGATCAGTCTGGGCTATTCAGTTTATTCCAGGAAAATGGATCCTGTTCCCCACCACAAACACAGCACCCTGTGCTAATCCTGCACAAATATGGAAATGAGCCTTGCACGGACAAGGAACTCCAAATTTCTCAAACCATCAGCGCTGCAATCTGCCCATTCTCACAGGCACTGGGGTCTGTTGTAGGTTAGGTGGGATATTGGGAAGGAATCCCTCCCAGTGAGGGTGGGCAGGCCCTGGCACAGGGTGCCCAGAGAAGCTGTGGCTGCCCCTGCATCCCTGGCAGTGTCCAAGGCCAGGTTGGACGGGGCTTGGAGCAACCTGGGCTGGTGGAAGTGTCCCTGCCCATGGCAGGAGGTGTCATTGGATGGGCTTTAAGGTCCCTTCCAACCCACACCAGTCCTTGAGTCTCTGTTAATCCTGGCACAGCTGTAAGAGCAGGATTTTATTTATTACAGCCCTAAATCATGACAATCATGCTCTTGCATACCAGCTGTGAGCTATGGCCACACTCAGTTCTCAGGATTGCTCACGGAATTATTTTTGGCTGGTTATCAGTCTTACCCATCTTAATTCTGTAATGAATGCAATAAAACACTTGTATTTTCTTCTTGTGGCAGTTAACAAATTAGATTTGAAGCATAAAAGATTAAAAAAAAAAAACCCAAACAAATTTTTAGTGGTCTGTTTCATTTTTTTTCCTCATATGAAAGTTTTAAAATATTAAAATCATTTCATTGCCACTACTTCAGTTGCAGGACAGACTAATCCTATGTTATCATTCCTTACATAAATATTTTTACTTTCTAACTAAAGCATGTGTTGATGCTTTCCTTGAGTCTTTCCCAAGGCTGTGTAGGTGCCATGAGTGGGTTTGGTTAAGCATCTCCATGAGTTTCTCCTCTCTACATCTCTTGCTTGTGTGGTAACAAACCAGAACAGCCAACTTTTTTATTCAGACCATGTAGGAAATAACAGGTTCAAGCAGGTTTAAGTCATTAGTTGAACTGGTTCAATTAATTGCAGAATGAAATCTCTTGCTGTGGACTGAGAAGGGCTTTGTAGTGGATTGAAATTCTGTTATCCCCTGGGATACATCCTCACCCTCCTGCACATCATTAGATGAAAACTGTGTGATCATTTTATTTTCACTTATTCAGCACACCCTGAAGAACCTTGTCAAGCTGCTCCTGTCCCAAGGCATGAGGACAAAAGGCTGCACAAGAAGGTTGAGGAAAGCTTTGTAGAACAACAGAGATTCAAAAAAAAAAGATCTTCCTCCTTATTAGCTTAGTTAATTCTTGCAAAATGAGGTTTTATGCCCAGCCTTGTTGCTGGGTAACTGAGATGTAGAAGAGGTTACTTGCCAGACACAGAACAAGTGTTTGAAAATAACCCCCTAAATTGACCAGTCTGAGCAAATTTAAGGGCTTGACCCTTGTGCCCTCCTTATCCTGGGATCCAATCCTGTCATCTGGAGCAAAGATACTCTTTTAGAGCTGTTGTCACAGTTCCTTTTTGTTCTATTTGATATTTCTGATCTCCAGCAGTTGCTGTTCCTTAAAACCAAAGCACCCTCGTGTTTATGGGAGGGAAGGAGGAATGGAGTTTCAATCCACTATTCTTTAGGAATGACTTCCCTGGTGGAAATTTTGATATTTGCTGATAACTGCTCTTCAAAAGAGGAGATAAATACCTCAAGTTGAACCCCCTCCTAACGAATCAAAATTGTCCTCAAAGCATGAGATGCTCAGTAATGCACAATTAAACTCTACAGGGGATTGCAAGTTAACTAAAATTTTTAGTTTAGCTTTTCTTTTTTTTTAAAGATTTATTTACTATTTTTTCTCTGCCTTAAAACCACTTTATTGCTGCTGATGTTGCGCAGGTTTAGGATAATCAATATAAATGTGTTGTATTTATATTAATTGTTGTATTTCATTCAAACATCCAAACCTTAATGAAACTTAAGCCCAACCATATATTACCTCTTTTCACAAATGCTTATTAGAATAATGTTTTCTCATTAAAATATAATCTTGTACTAGCACAGGAAAAATAAAAGCTACATTTTATTCCTTTTCTTTTCAGTCAAAAAAAAAAAAAAAAAGAAGTTTTTTTAGTGGTTTAATAGATTTCAAAAATGTATCTGTCATATAGGAAAGTGATTCATAGTATTTAGATAAAATCTTTTAAGAAAGTGATTCATAGTTATTTAGATAAAATCTTTTAAGAAGCCTGAATGTGCTGAATGGGAACTCAATCAGAGTCTGTAAAATCTGCCCCAAACAAGGAGCTCAGCACGTTTATTCCTGCTCTCAATATCTCTTTTTTATATATATTCCCAGTGTCTTTATTTCAATTAGCTGTGTGAGATTGATTCTGTTGGTGTTTTCTTGTTATCAGAAAACTCATTTAAGAGGAGGAAATGTGAATTATAGCCCTGTGGGACGTGGCTGTAACCAATGGCCCTTCTGGAAACTTTGAAATGAACATTTGTCTGCCTAATTCAACATTCTTTGTCATATGAATGGAGGGATAATCCAGTAAAACATGTAAGAATTGGAGGTGTCTGACTCTAAGATGATAAATACAAACTTTAAGTCAGGGGTTTTTTTTTAATATTTCAGGATTTTAGTGTGAAATAGATGATCCCCAATGTGTCTCATTTCTGAGCTCTCCAGTCCCTGCTGCTTCAGAGACATTTAATTTATCCTCTCCTACTCTTTAGTTCTGCATCTGCCACTTTTCATCTGCTTCTTCTTCATCTCCCTAAACTCCAGCCTCCCCAGATCACTCCCAGTGCTTGTTTCCCACCAAAGGACATCAAAATTATTTTATTTTAAATGGTTTCTGAGGGTACTTTCTCTAGATAAATTAATTATTGTAAGTTGATCTCTTTTCTTGTTAATGGTTGGTAAGTGCCAGGGCCTCCCCACCATCCCAGCCAACAATTCCTTCCTAATTCTTCTCCTTCCTCTCTTTCTGTTCCCTTTGCATCCATGATTTTGAATTCCATGTTCCTCTGGAAGCTGCTGGTGATAAAGACAGAAGAGGTGAATTGCCTGAGCTAAGCATTTGAGCTCTTAATTCACAGGTCTTTAATAAAATTTGATTTGATGTCTTTGATTGAGAAATCTTTGCAAAATGGGAACAATTTCAGTCTTTTTTTTTGGTCATAATTTTGCTCTTAAGAATTAATTAGGATTAATTTTAATTTTTTTTCTGCACATTTTAGTTACTGATGCTAATATTTCACCAGAAATTTTCCACAAAGCCACCTTTAATACATGTTGCCTGTGTACCACTGATTCTTTGGGAAAGCCTTCAGTTAATAATACTAGATGGGGAGAAATAATGTGAAAATATCACATTTCTTGCAATGGGAAGCTTTCAGGAGGTTTAGCAGGTGTAATGTTTCTGCCTTGAGTCCTTTCAATCAATTGAATGGCTGAACTGAAGAGATGCTGACTCTTGGTTTTTCAAAGACATAAAATGTGGGGACTGTTTTAGTGCAATTCTCCAAACAAAAAACTGTTCAGGCTGCAATGGCAGAAAAGAGTGAGAGGGTTCAGATAAAGGTCTTTAGTGATGGCCAAAAACATTCCCTGTTTTAGTTTGGAGTGGTCAATTCTCCAGCTGGAATTGCCTTGGGGGTGTCACTGGGTCTGTGTGGTTCTTCATCCTGGTGTAAATCAACATATTAGGCACACAAACATTGAGTGTCAGTGGTACCTGTAGGACAGGATCTGCCCATCAACAGCTACAAGAAGGTTGTTTTGCCTGCTGGGGATGCCCAGCCTGAAGTTGTTTGTTTGTTTGTTTGTTTTCAAAGACTGGAAAAAGCTTGTTCTTGTTTAAATGACTGAAGGAAATTCAGGGAGCAAAGCCACCTCCCTCCTTGCTGCAGCTTTCCTGGAAGGTGTTCATATCTTCCCTTGCCTGAGGAGATCAACCCACATCCCTCCAGAGGAACGGCCAAAACACAGGCCATGAATTATTCTCGGAGAGCAGCACATTTTGTCAGCCCTGACAGTCCACAGAACAATCCTTGGACTGTTCATTACACAGAAATCAATGTCAGAGCTGCTGGGTCAGAGTGGGAAAGGCAGAAAGGGAGCTGGGATACGGAACTGAGGAAAGAAGGGATCTGGCACCTTCCAATTTCAGGGACTTGCTGAGGGAGGGGACTCGTTTGCTGGTGTGTAATTGCCTGGGAAGGAGCCAGGTGGTGTCATCCAGATGGGGAAGGAAGGCCAAGGAACAGTGACAAAAAGTCTCCCCCCGAACTCTTTGTACATAAATGTAATTTTTTTTTTTTTTGGAGCTGTTTAACCAGTGCTTTCCTCTCCCTTCTCCATTTGCTCCACGAAGCTTCTACAAATATTCTTCTTCTTTTAAAACACAAACCTTCAGCCTCTGAAGTCGCTCTGAGCAAACATCTGGAAGAGACATAATTCCTGTTTTCTCAGAGCTTTACATCCTCCCACTCCTCCTGCAATCCCCACAGGCTGGTGCAGGGATTTTTCCTGCTGCTTCTTTTTTAACCCTGATTTCTCTGGCTCTTTGCATCCCCATGGATTCGAGAGACCTGGTGTGTCTTCTACCCAGCCCATTGAAAATCCAGCCCTTTCTGCACATATTTTTCTTTGGTTTCAATTTCTGACTTGGAGAAATTGCTGCTCTGATTAATTTTTTTCCCCAGTTTTAATTTGGATTTTATGAGAGGATAAAGAAACAAATAAAACTTATTTTTTTCTAATGAGAATTTATTTTCCTATTATTTTATGTCTATTTTAGTTCTCAAATTTTAAGGAAGGGTAGTTGCCTAAGCCAACTCCATTTTTTTTAATGGAGTCTTGGGACTTTATTGATCCTCTTTAAGTTGATTCTAAACTGGGCAAAATCTGGCCCATTAATTTCAACCCCAACAGTAACTGCATCACCAAACAGGACTGGAAAATGCCTCAAGATGTTTATATTATATGTCTTTATATTATATTGAATATTTATGTTCGAAATACAATGGAAATAATAATTTCAAATATACTTCTATCTAGAATCAGATAATCTCAGTATATTATTGATCACAGTGAGTTATGCTTTAAAAACAATTTTTTTTCCATAAGTGCCATTATTAAATTTATTTTACTTTAATTTGTATAGATTTCATTGATTTAACCTCTGTATTTCATTTAAGATAAATGATGAAATGGTTTTAATTGAAGATAGATGCAAAAAAAAGGCTAAAGAGCTCGATCATTTCTACAGATTTTATTTTTTATCAGATAATAATTTCAAGTATCCTTCTATCTAGAACCAGATACTACTGATCACCTTTTGGCTACACACTGCTGCATGTTTTGAAAATACATTTTTTTCAAAGGTTTAATTATTAAATTTATTTTACTTTAATATCATAGGTTTCATTGATTCAAGCCCTGTCTTTCATTTAAGATAGAAGCAAAATGCAAGAGCTGAACCATTTCTATTCATCTTCTTGTCATTTTCTATGAAATAATAATTCCAGATATCCTTCTGTCTAGAACCAGACGCTCTCAGTGGATCATTGATCACCTTTGGGTTACACAATGAAGTCTGTTTTGAAAATACCTTTTTTTTTCATAGGTTTAATTATTAAATGAGTTTGACTTTAATTCTCTTGGGCTTGGAAGTGGCACTTTACCAGCGTCCTGAACAAATCCCGGCCTGGCTGGGCTGGAGTGAGCTGGAGTTTGCTGGGAATGTGCTCCTCAAAGCAGTTTTGTGGCCAAGGGTTTCTGGGGAGTTTTCTCCTGGATGAGAATTTTGGGAGATCTATCAATTAGTGCTAATTGCACTCCATCTCCTCTCCTTTGGCTCATACTGGAGTTCTGGAGGTTTTAAATTTTATGTTTAAAATTTCAGCTCAGCATGGAGAATTCCATCCTTCTCACACTACCAGTCCATGTGTTTTTTTTTTTTTTGGCATCATGAATTCCCATCTGAGTAAGAACCTTTCAGCTCCCCGTGTTAAATATAACTCAGTTTTGCACTCCAGATATTACCAGCCTCGGTGGTTGATGATATTATTAACTGATACTGTCAGTGTGCTTTCTAAATGGACTTGTTTAACTCCATCTAAACAGTTATCTGAGTGCTGCTTTTTAAGGATGATTAATAACCTGCAGGTGACAGCAGTTCCCAGAAAAATCCGTGAAGACCTTTCACTTCTTTCCACGTAAAAATGCATGAGGTATTATTTTAACAGTTAGGTAAGACATATCTCCTTCACGACCCCAGACTATTAAATACCCACTTAATTAACCTCTTCCTCTTTATCCAGAGCTGATCCAGACTTTCTGACAGTTCTTAAGAAATAAAAGAATAAAATGTTAATTTGTCATAATCCGTTTTAACAGGAATCACACTTCTCTGATTCCAGCACCTTAACCTGCTGGATTGGGAACATGGTCAAATGACTATCTATCACCACTTGCCTTCATTTTCACTTGTACAGGTTCAGACTCGGTATAAAGGAAAAGATTTTTCTTGCAAGCCTTCCAAGAAATAATATTTTATGTCCAAAGCACTGAGCAAACTAATGGGGGCCATTATCGTGGAATTATGGAATTGCAGAAAAGTTTGGGTTGGGAGGGACCTTAAAGCTCACCCAGTGCCACCCCCTGCCCTGGGCAGGGACACCTTCCACCAGCCCAGGTTGCTCCAAGCCCCATCCACCCCTGGAACACTTCCAGGGGAGGGGAGGAACAGGGATAGGGATTAGGAACAGAAGGTTCTCCCTAAATTTACGTTCTTTAACAAAAGGCGGATAGAAAGAGGAATGTGTAAATTCCATCTTAGGACAGTTCAATATCCACCTCATCATTAGACTTGGCTTGAGGTCAGGTTCCCAAATTAGACAGTGCTTGAGGTCAGATTCCCAAATATTCACTCCCGGCCGTGTGACGACACTTATGACTCATCCTCGGTGGCTGAGCACAGCCCGTGGGCTGGGACAACAATTCCCGAGATGCGTTTGAGCCCTCCAGTGGCCACTGCCGTTGTTCGTACTTTTTGAAAACTGCCAATTAGAGCTCCAGTGCTCATTAAAGCAGCCCCCGTGTCTCTGGGTGCAGTCGGCAATATGTTCCTGTGAACCTGAGCTGACAAAATATTTGGTTGTTTCTCCTGAAGGAGCGAGGTGATCGTCTGTCACAGCGGCAGGGTCCGTGCTCCCGGTTCTCCCGGAGTATCACTGCCAGCACCACTCCTGCATAGCTGATTTCCCTCCTCCTGACACGCACAGGGCGTGTTTTCTCTGGATGCTGGGGCTGAAACAGCCCCATCCCCGGCAGAGCAGGGAGATCTCTGCCCTCTGTGGGGTGGACAAGGCGGCTCCCCTGGACAGGGGGTCTCCCCTCAGCCTCCTCTTCTCCAGCTGAACACACTGAGTGCCCTCAGTGTCCTCACACGGCTGCAAATCAAAGCCCTTCCCCATCCTCGTGGCCTCCTTTGGACACTCTCCAATGGCTCAATCTCTCCCTTCCATTGTGTCCCCCCAAACTGCCCCAATGTTGAGGTGAGGCCGCCCCAGGGCAGAGCAGAGCGGGACAATCCCCTCCCTCATGCCCCCAGGACAGGGATGTCCCTCCTGGCTGCCAGGGCACTGCTGACTCAGGGCCAACTGGCACCCACCAGCATCCTCAGGGCCCTTTCCTGGCTCTGCTCTCCAGCCCCTCATCCCCAGTCTGTCCATCCATCCATCCATCCATCCATCCGGGCTTGCCCCATCCCAGGGGCAGAATCCGGCACTTCCCCTGGTTGAACGTCCTGTGGTTGGTGACTTCTGCAACTTCCATTCACAACTCAGCTCTTTCTAACCTGCTTTCTAATCCCAGAGGGCTCCAAGGCCTCTGCCAATGAAGCTTTTCCTGGTTTTAGGAGGAGCAGAAGAAGTCAGTGCTGTCCTTGTAAAAAGCCCTTTCCCACATCCCTGAAATCCAAGTGCTTGGCCACACGAGTAATTGCCAAATTGGAACAAACTGGCTGCCTGTGCCTCCCCCAGGGGCCTGGGCAGCTGCAATTTGTGCTGCTTGAGAGCTCCTTCATCAACCTGCTGAGCAGCTTCTGAGCTTTGGGGACAGACAAGCACTTTTCCTACAAATCTGACAGCTCTGCAAACCTGTGTTCTCCTTATAACCAGGGCCTCTTCCATCTATCCCATCCTAAGACCTTAAAATAGACTGTGGTGGGTTTTTTCCCCTCTCCTTTTTTTCTTTTTTCCTTCTCCTGATTGCCTGTTATTCAGCAATTCAGGAGGCAATAATGGATCTCACAAGCTACAATAAATTGGATATACATTTAGTAATCTTTGCTTATTTCCCCTAAATGTTTTTGAAACGACTAACACAAATCCATGAGAGGAAGGAGAGACATTTCTTTTTCCTCTGAAGGCGAGAAAAACGTTTATCTCACCCCTTTACCTGCACTATAACAAGAAAATGAAAGGTTGCTTTTTCTGCAGATTTCACAGGATGAAGAATATCAGATGGGCACCCAACACAATTCCATGGCCATTTCCAGCAGCCTAAGGAACCAAAATAGTATTTAGGGAGGTCTGGAGAGCTTTTTTTTTTTCCTTCTAGGTTGGTTTTCATAGCAATGAATGTTGGATGTTCTTATTTTTATTTTCAAAAGAAATGATCTTTCCACATGATCATGTAACTTAGTATTTGGCCACTTAAGCATAAAACACCAGATCTGAAATCTGATGATAAAGATAATGAGGTTTGACAAGACTTTATTCAATAAAGGCAGCAGAACTGGAGCATTGTATTATCCAAAATCTAATATCATTCAATATCTATAACATTATGCCCTATTATCCTGTTATCTATATTGATGCCACAGAATCATAGAAAGATTGGTTTGGTTGGAGGAGAACTTAAAGATCTAGTTCCAATCCCCATAATGGGCAGGGATTATACCAAAATTATCCAAATTATAACTAAAATTATGACTGAATTATAGCTAAACCTATCTGCTCGAGTGGTCCAGAGGAGGGGTATCTGCTGCTTTTCAGTAACCAAAGTCTGCAGATTCCTATCTTGTAGCTGATGGAATCAGCCAAAACGTGGGGGGTGAGGTTTGATATCCAGCACTATTTGCTGTTTGTCTCAGAATAGTTTGGGAATATTCATCCCTAGTTTTAGAACGAGGTGGAATTGTTCTGCACTGCTGGGCTTCTACACAATGATTTCCAAACCCTGTGTTGCACAGAGCCAAAGCAGAGGCCACGTATAAATTAGAAGTTCATCAATCAGGATATAATTAATACCACTTTGCCTGGGAGCCAAATATTAGCATATTAATGTATTCCAGCCTACAAGTGTTTTGTAAATGTTATGGCACGGGCAGACACGATGTCTGAACGTTTCAGACAGTTCTGTGAGTCGTGGGACGAGCACAGGAGCAGAGGTGTGTGTAGGTGCATGTCAGGGGCCGCCAGCAAACAACAGCTACAAGATGAAGAACAAGATAAGCAGAGAGGCAGGACATCCTCCCCAGTGCTCCTGAGGCTGAACTGCCACGAGCAAATACAAGATAAGGAGCACCAGGAGTAGCTGAAATCCCTCTTTTGAGAGGGATAAAAGCACGAAACAGAAACACCTCAGGGAGCGAGGGAGAAGAAATCCAACAGGCTGTTGCAATTCTCTCATCAGAGAGCTCTCCAGCCCCATCTCCTTGGCCTCCACCCCTAAACCTAGCAAGGATTGTCAGCCCTCTGTGCTGTCCCATCACATCAACTCGGGGTGTTCAGCTTGGAAGGGGTAAAGAGTGACAGTGATGATGAAAATTAACTGCAAATACTGTGATAATAAGAGCTAACCAGTCAAACCAAATGTGTTGTAAATAAATCCGTTTTAAATTGTTTAGTTTTAAAGTCTAAAGCTGGCCTGAGCTCTTGTTTTTCTCAGCACACCAGAGTACTCTAATCCATCAGTGATCTCCCTTCCTCCTCACACCAAACCCTTTTATCCCATAAAACAATCAGGTTGACCAGGCAAGATTTACTGCTGGTAAATTCGGTGAATCCGTGCTGGTTGCTCCCAGTCACCCTCTTCTCTGTCTTGTGTCCACAACCAGTTCCATGAGGACTCACTCCCAGGGAGCCAGGTGAGACTGACCATCTCACAGCTCCCTGAATATCCTTTGAATCCATTTTGGGGTGACTGTAACTCTTCCTTCTCCTCACTGGTGGAAGACCCCCCCTGATCTCCATAACCTACTGAAGTGGGTGGTGCTGCAAGGACACCTTCCAGCTCTCCCACTGCTGTTAACTCTGCTCCCTGAGCTCCTTCTCTAAACTCAGGGATCTGGGAGACCCTGCTGGTGTGGCTGAAGGCAGAGGGGGTGTTGAGCACCTTCCCTGTGTCCCCTGTCACTAATCCCCTAACCCCACATTTGATTCTCCTTGGGTGTGGTGATGCTGCACTCTGGAATCCCTCATGTGCTCTGAGAACAGAACAGCAGCAGAAAAACAGCAGCATGATCTGAGCTTTCCAGGTGTATCACAAAACCTGGGCAAATATCAAAATACCAGATTGGTTTTGTCACTTGAGTGTCCCTGAAAGTTTGCAGAAGTGTCCTGCTTAGAGAGGCTGGAATTCATGTGGGTTCATGAATTGATGTGCAATCAGAGTCTGGGGTGTCTTTCACATAAAATAGACGTTTCAGTGAAAATACACTGGAGCTAATCCAGCAATTTCCCACTCCAGCACGGACAGTCCTTCCACCTTCATCTCTTGGCTGTGACTTCCCTCTCTGACCTTGTGCTTGGAGCTGATTCAGTTTGCAAACCCGATGATTTCATTCTGCCAGGTCAGGCTTTATTTTTCACCAGTCCAGCAAGTTGTCCTGATTGTGCAGAGGCTCCAGTGATTGCTGACATCGAGAGGAAAGGCAGAGAAGAACAGAAACCTCCCTCTTTTAGGAGCAGTAATTTGGGAGATGGACAAAGCTCTAATGGGCTTTAGTGTCCCAAACTGCTCCAGAAGCTTGTCTGCATTCAGAGAAATTCTAACACCTAGCAAAACAATTTTAAGGAATTTGTATTCTCCATAACTGCTGGCAAATAACATTAGTGCAGTTCTTCAATTTACTGTCAGTCCACTGCTTAGAAAGGTCACAAGCCCATGAGATGCAAAAGCCAGGAGAGGCTTCTCAGTGACAGGTTTTGTAGCACCTAGATGAATGTTGCAGCTACGAGCTAAAAATGTTCATTGTAAACCCTGTTGCATCATTTATTAAAAAAATTATTAAATGAAGTCAACAGACCTTCCTCTGCATTGGGCAACCCTTGTCTGTACCACTGACAATTCTGCAGCAGTCACAGAGGGCTTTTGCAGGAGCTGCTTTCTGCTCCCTTTTCTCTTTTTAGTTCTCCAAATTATTATTCCTTAATGTCATCACTCCCTCCTGGCTTTAGGAGCAGTAATTGCCTTTGCTTTTAATCCAACCTTTGCCACAGGAGGGTCTTTCAAATACAAATATGACACCATGTGATATAACCCTCTAAACAATTCCTGACTTTTACTTTTTTTTTAAGTGGAATATTGGAAGGAGATGAATAAAACTCCACTCAACCAGCTGAGTGCCTGCAGCTGGCACTGGGAAAATTTAGGTTTCATTTTTTCTTATGGGTTTTCAGAAAGGTTTGAGCACTGCCAGTGTTGCCCATTTCAGAAAGGTTTCAGCACTGTCAGTGAATATCAGGCCAAACACCACCAACCAAACCTGAGAAAGATTTGTATACAGGCTTAAAATTGGACTTCTGAACCCCCACCAAGTCACTTGAAGATGTGACCCAGAATTACCAGTGTAGCTCTGTGTGCTTGCTTAAAAGTGACTAACAGAAAAAACAATTTGAAGAAATCATCTGGGAACAGCTACTGAGTGATAAAACCTCGTGAGTGGATTGATAGCAAAGATTTGGGGTTTACTCCACAACTTGCTGCACTGCTCTCTCTTAACTGAGAAAGAAACAGGTTTGCTGCCAGAGGTAATTAAATCACAAATGACACTTGACTAATTAGAAGATTGTGCCATCTAGTGACTGGACCAGCTACACGAACGTTTTGCTGAGGTTTGAGGACACCCTTGGAGGCTCCAAGTGGGAGCTGGATGTGATGAGAATCCAACAAGTTTTCCTCTCAGCACACACTGTTATTTTTCCAAGCTGGAACTCATTTGGTGTCTCTCCAGCATTATCTGCTACAGTTGCTGGCAGAGTCTTTATTTATTTATTTTCCTCTCCATAATAAGCCTCTGGAAAATAACCAGCATCTCTCTGCTGCACCTTTATCTTTTAACCTGTCTTTTTTTGTTGTTGTTGTTTTAAAATGTCAGTTTTCTAGGACAGCTGCTGACAGACAGGTACCAGTATGATCCTAATAACATAACTATATGGCTGGAACATGTTATTCTGTCCCTCATGGAGTGTTGAAATAAGAGATTAGAAGACAGGTAGTTTGGGATGATCACTCACTCTCCATTTGCAGCATTTCTGTCTAGGGTGTTTTCCATGCCCTGTTGTCTGAAAGCTGAAGATTTCTTCAAAATTATTTTCTGTGTCTCATTTTAATATTTCCTCCTCCCAAAATCCACCTTCATATCCTCTTCCCCACCAGTTTTGAGCTTAAAAATAAGTCATGCCAGCACAAAATTTGTTCCTTCAAAGACAAGTTAGGATATGAAGAAATGTGCTCGTTGGAGTTATTTCTTATTTTGTTTTTATTGGTCTTAAGGCAAAGGGGGTTTTATCCATGTCTTCTGTTAAATGGAGACACCTAAGAGACCAGACCCACATTTTACAAATTGTAGAATAAAACTGGTATAAAAATGTACTTCTGTTTTAGCATTACTTTTAAATATAATCCAAACTGATCATTAGTGTAATAAGAAAATATTAAAAAAAAAAATCTTGACAACTTCATTTTCTAAATTCATTTGTTGCTAAAATGAAGTGAAGTCATGGGAATTATGTCTCACATCACTTGGAAAATTTGGCTGTTTGGATTATCTTACTGGTGTTTTATGACAAATAGAGCTCAGCCTTTGGAACACACAGAGGAATAAGATCCCTTTTAAACCAAACTCAGTGCTGGGTTTGCAGGAGGGACTGGCATTAGGGAATCGTGGCATCCCAGAGGGGTTTGGGTTGGGAGGGACCTTAAAGCCCATCCAGTCCCTCTTCCTTCCATGGGCAGGGACACCTTCCACTAGCCCAGGTTGCTCAGAGCTCCATCCAACCTGGCCTTGAAGCTCCCTCAAGGTTCATATTGAACAGGGGCACCTGAATGGGGTGACTTTGCAACTTTTATGCCAAAAGAAGCCCTAATCAGGAACTCAGGTCAGTCATGGAATTCACTTCCACAGAAAAACAGGAACAGACCTGATAATTGTTGGAGGGGGAAAACAGCCCTGAAGATGATCCCTGGGTTATTTTAACACTGCTACCCCAACTACCCTTGTGAGATGGATTTCCAGTCAAAAAATGTCAGCCAATTGTTTTATCTTTTCNTCCTGCCATAGGCAGGGACACCTGTTGGACATCAGGAGGAATCTGTCCCTGGAAAGGGTGCTCAGGCCTTGGCAGGGGCTGCCCAGGGAGGTTTGGAGTGCCCAGCCCTGGAGGTGCCCAAGGCAGGCCTGGCCGTGGCACTCAGTGCTCTGGGCTGGGGACACGGTGGGGATGGGGCACAGGGGGGATCCATGGGCTGGGAGGGCTTTTCCAGCCTAAAGAGTTCTGGAATTCTGTGATTTCAATACACCTTTGGCACTGCAACATCAGGCAGTTGGCTCTGTGCTATTGTGCTTGAGCTGAAGCAGTTTGCAGCGATGAAAATGTCCTTTGGTACTGCTGATCTGAGCTGCTGCTTGAGATCTATCAAAATAATAAAAGCAGCTTTGAAAGGGCTCACAATCACATTTGTGTTTACCCTGCTACACTAAAAAAAAAAAAAAAAAAAAAAAAAAAAAAAAAATCAACAAAAAGAGACAACTGGAGCAAATGAAGCGTTTTAACCCCTGTCTTTTGCTGAAAGGCAAGTGAGAAGAACACACTCAGACTCAGAAACAGATGCTGATTTCTGGAGCACTGTGCATGTCTCGTTTTTGTGTGTTTTGCCAAGAGCTGCCCCTGCTCTTGGACAGCTGACTGTGACTCCTCCAAAGGGGCAGCAGAGTGCAAGCAGCAGTGGGGCTGCACCCAGAGGTGCTGCTCACGTCTCTAGTTCACAAAGCGAATGCTAAGGAGGAATAAAACCTGTCTCTTGTCTGTCCCCAGAAGTGGTGAAGTGGCAACTTGCGTGGGGAAAATAACAATGCAACGCCAATTCTGGAGCTGCTGAGCCTTGGAATGAGACTTTCTGCTCCTCTCGGGAGCTGTTCATCATCTGTGGTGCTGATGTTTCCAGGGTAAAATGCAGCGCCTGGGAAAAAACCCGCTAATGAACACCAGGGTGCTGAGCTGGCTTTGCTGGACTCTGGGCTCCCGTCCAGATGAAACCAAAAGCCACGGCTTAATGAACTCAACAGATATTTTGTGGACATTTCATGGCCCTAAACTGAGACAGGGGAGACTCAGATCAGATACTGGAAAAGCTTTTTCACAGTCTGAGTGGTCAGGGACTGGAGGAGGCCCCAGGGAGGTGGGGGATCCCCATCCCTGGAGGTGTCCGAGAAATGTCTGGATCTGGCACTTGGTGATGGTTTGGTGGTTTAGGGGGTCACAGGGGCAGTGCTGAGGGGAGGGTTGGACTGGATGATCCCAAAGGTGTTTTCCAACCTTGATGACTCTGTGACTTTGTCCACTGACTAAGAGAAGGGTATTTGTATGTCAGAGCAAAGAATGGGAGATTGATGGGTGATTAATGAGGTTGCACTGAATAACGTGGGACCTGAGGGGTTTGGAATAAGGGGTGGAATGTGCTGGGTTGAGTTAATGCTCCTGCAGTGGTTCCCAGAATGGGATATAGATATATAGATATATATAGATATATAGATATATATATAAAATAGATATTATATTAATATACTATATTATTATGTATTTTATACTTGTATATTATATTATTTTATATTAAAATTTATTGTTATACACCTATATAAAATATATGTATTATATTATATCTAATAATATATGCTATACAAAATATATTTATGTATATTTGTATTTATATATATTTATATTTATTATCTACAATATACTTATATATTTATATATGATATGAAATTCATTTATTATATATTATAATTAATATTATATAATGTTCTTGATAACTATTAATATTGTCATATAACTTCTCATGTATTATATTATTACATATAATAGATAAAATACATATATGCCAATATAATAATATACAGCATAATAACACACAAGCATAATAATAAAATAATAAACTATTCTATTGCAAAATAAATTGTAAAAATACTATAATAAATAAGAAAAGAATCCTGTTACTGTGATATTTTTAGGTTTCTCTTCCAATATTGGAATTTTTTCTGGATGACATGTCCTGGCTGACTCCCAAGTGCTCACAGTGCATGTGAACATCATTTCTTACACATCCTTTCTCAAAAATCGATTCCTTCCCCCCACCCCCAAGTATCTGATTGCAAAATTAGATTGTGAATCACTCAGTCAAAAGTATTTCAGCTCCTGGGTGTGCAGGGCTATTTGTTTAGTCTGTCCAGCTTGTCTTGCTAATGGTGTTTCTTAATTTTTCTTAGCTCTTACAAGCAGCAGTTGTGGAAAATAAAGTGTTGCAAATAGCTCTGTACAATCCTGCTTAAATCATCACGGCTATTTTTCAAATCAGCACAGAAGTGTTTAATCAGTGCGGGTCACCTGCCCAGCGAAATGGAATTTTTTTAACAATTCTAATTAGTGAGCTGTCATCTGTTCTCAAGTGCAGAGCAACCAACATTCCTCAGGTAGACTGGGAAGGAAAAAGTGTCCTTTTAGCACTGGAAAGGAGTGGAGACCTAAATGCTTAAACCTCCTAAAAGCAGGTCATTACACAGATGAAATCAGAGGTGTTCAAATCCCAGCTTATTCTTGCAGCGCTTACCAGAGAAGCTTGTGTTCAAGGAGAGAAATACCTCCCAGCTTCATGGAAAAATACAATCAGAAACCTGAAAATAAATCAAAAATATACATAAAAACATTCAATTATTTTTTCCAGTTCCATTGGGTTTTTAACACCTTTTGTCTTGAACAGCCCTTTTTATGGAAGTTTTGCTGTGTAATCCCCCCTTGGGAACTGTAACCTCAACTCTTAACGTACCTGCTTCTGCACTCAGCGTATTCCTGGCTGTCCAAGGATTAGGGCTCCTTAATTCCCCTCATCCCTGCTTGTTTCCTGGCCATATTTGTACCCTGTAGACCAGTAATTTATACTGGCATTGGCAGGAGATTTCCAAGGACTTTGTAGCTGTACCTTCCATGTTTCGCTCTACGTTTCTCTGGTAAAACCCTGATTTTCTATTTACACGGTGGTGAAAAGACCTCAGGGCCAGAAAAGGTCGGAAAAAAGAAATGCTGACCCACTAGTTGAGCAAAAGAAAACAGTTTTAGAGGTAAAAAAGTGGGCAAAGACGATGTATTCAGCATACTTAAGGCACTCAGCACATCCCAGAGTTGGCTGTAATGCAGAGCTGCAGGTGGATGAAGAAAGATCAAGGCATTGAACTCATTAGTAAATGCTTAAAACTGACTCTAGCAGCGCTTGGGGTGAGGAAGAGCATCATACTACTCCTCCTGAAGGACCTGGGGGAGCTGACAACGTGCTACCCTTGCCTTTCTGTCCCCCTGAAGTCACCAAGCTCAGGACACGGTGGCAGAGGCAACGCAGGCAGGGAGGCAGGAGGGACCCAATAATTTGTCAGCAGTAATTCTATACTTTAAATTGTTGTACACTCTTTCCCCCCCCCTTATATTCCTTACACTACAGCATTATGTTGCTCATAAATATTATGTTCAACAGAGACTAATCACTTCAATGTACTGAATATTCAGACTCACTCCTTCTTTCCTTGCTTCCTTCCTTCTTCCCTCCCTCTGCAATAGAACTGGTTCAATACCAACCCCTGANGAGGAAGAGCATCATACTCCTCCTCCTGAAGGACCTGGGGGAGCTGACAAGGTGCAACACTTGCCTTTCTGCCCCCCTGAAGTCACCAAGCTCAGGACACGGTGGCAGAGGCAACGCAGGCAGGGAGGCAGGAGGGACCCAATAATTTGTCAGCAGTAATTCTATACTTTAAATTGTTGTACACTCTTTCCCCCCCCCTTATATTCCTTACACTACAGCATTATGTTGCTCATAAATATTAAGTTCAACAGAGACTAATCACTTTTCACTTCAGTGTACCTTGAATATACAGATTTCCTTCTTTCCTTGCTGCTTCCTTCCTTCTTCCCTCCCTCTGCAATAGAACTGGTTCAATACCAACCCCTGACAAGACTCCACCAATAATAATTTCCTGTCCACCTACAGAAGTCTTATTTCCTTTTTGATCATACCCAAGCTTTTAAATTTAAAACATTTGCAGGAGTTCTGCTTCTTCAGGAGTGTTAGGAGAAAGCCTTAGCCAGCAGTACCAGAGGGGCAGACCCTTCATCAGCCCAGCTCTATGACCTTTATGAGCTGGAGTTGTTTAGCCCTTGTTACCCTTCACAACCCCTTTTTCTATTCTTTCACAGGCACTAAGTCTCACCCTTCAGCCTGGAATTTGTGCAATGGGAAGAATGAAGCAGTGAATGAGTATTTTGTGCTGCAAGCACTAAAATTTTCAACACTCGTTTCTAGCCCAACTGAAATGTTCTTTCCACAGGTATATTATGGTGGCAATTTCCATGTCCCAGACATCTTACGGATTAAATGGCACTGCTGAGGGTTGAGTGAGAGGTGGGAGAGCCGAGAAAAAGTGTTAATATGAAATGCAGTTATGCATAAAACATTCCTATTCAACTGTGGCTGTGAACATCCCCAATATGTATATAAGAGTGCAGACATATATATATATAAAAATTAATAATTTATATGCATGAATTAATATTACAGAAGAACAGGTTGAGAATCAGTCAGCCCCAACCAACTGGCATCCCAAGGTGTTTAATTACTCTGCTGGGCTTTAGGGAAGACCTAGAAATAAACCTGGCCAGGCATTGGTGCAGTGTGTGTTTTCCTGTGCAGACTGGGACAGCCCAGTCAAGTGAAAGGGGACTTTGCTGTAAGTTCAAGGAACACTGAAGAATATCAAATGTTACCAAAGAGAGATGTTTAGAAGCTATTAAACTGAAGGGCTGTTTATTAGCCAATATAAACCAGTGTTAGCAATCAGAAATCACTGATTTCTGACAGAAATCAGCCATGGAAACCAGGACACCAAACTCAGGGACCACAACAAAGTTCTCAGGAGCAGAAACTTTCTTCACTCAGCAGAGTGTGGGGGGTAGAATTAGAAAAATTACCAGGAAAGAACCAATGTGAGGGTGGCTTTGCTAAGTGAGGCTTTCTCATGGCAGCTTTGACAGGGTTTCCATTCAAATAGCAAGGCTAATTATATCATCCCTATTTTTATTCCAAACCCTTCACTTGGGGAGCTGCTCTGAGGAATAGTCCTCATCCATTTTGTGATGTGAGGATCAAAGCACAGCAGAATGAGATGAGATACTGCAGAAGGTAAAATAAATTTGGAGATAAGGAGCTGGAGCAGCACCTCACATGTCCCTCGAGCTGGTTTGTTAATGCTCATGGGTAAAATTATTTGAAAGTCAGTTTACAGCCTGAAGGATAATGGTTTAATATTTATCTATCTATCTATCTATCTATCTATCTATCTATCTATCTATCTATCTATCTATCTATCATTCTTAGCTGCTGTTTTCTTTTTCATGCTGATTCTTTGGTGTGAGATGTGTTTCCTCACCTCAAACACAATTTAAGCTGGAAAACAACTGGAGAGGATAATTCCTTTCACAAAATCACAGAGTGGTTTGAGTTGGAAGGGACCTTAAATATCATCCAGGGACCTTAAATATCACCCAGTTCCAACCCCCTGCCACTTAAGAGAAGTGAAGTAGAAATAGCTCAGACCCACAGAGCTGCAAATGTTTCAGGTGAGGCTGTTTTTTGAGGGAAATTTAGAACTTTTTAACCTAAACTATATTAATGCAAAACAATCATCAATAATGGAACTATGCAAATAGACAGAAAATGTCTTCTTTACCTGTGGCAATCAAGGATCATTTTAACTAAATTATAGCTCATTCAAGCTACATAATTTGTCAAGGGGAGCTTAGGACAATTGAGAGGTGGGTTGTCACAGATTGTACTATGAAACCAATGAAAAATGATCTTTTTGCAATTTATGGTAAATCTCACTGGCAATCCAAAATACCAGGGAATAGACTGAGAGTTTCAAATCTCTAATCCCTGTGTGTTTCTAGTGCAAAGTGCCCCCAAATCAATGGGGAAATTGTTTTTTCCCATCACTTAAAAGGATATCACTTAACAGAATCCATGCAATTTATACAAACCCAATCCTCAGGTGAGTTTTACAGCTGTCTCTGTAACAGAGTAATCCAATGACAGGGAGAAAAAAAAAACATGGATTACATCCCCCTTCTTCCTTTACTTTCTCAATCACTGACTGGGATGTGAATTTAGCATTCAGTAAATATTCAGGGAGAAAATTGACTGGGATGAAGAGATAATATTGTGCTCATGAGTGCTCGGAGGATTTTGAATTGGCGTCCACAGTAGGAGCTCTCAGACACTTTTCAGCACAGCCACCTCCATTATATCTTTACATTACAGGCTATTAAAGGCCCAGTCTACTCCAAGCAGGATAATTCAAGCCTCTGATTGCAGCAGTGTGTGCAAAATACACACTTACTGGTGTTCAGGAAAATGGTGATGGTGATCTATCTGTTCAGCAGGGGCTTGAGGGACTCCCTTGGCTGCCAGATGTGCCATAAAAACCCTGCACTTCTGAGAGGGGAAAGTGTGGGAAGGAAGCTCAGGGAAAAGGGGAGACTACCCTGTAATGCAGAGGCAGTGGTAAATAAATATAAAATGGGATGTATAACTGGCTGAGCAGAAGTTTCCAGCACGAGGCTTTGGTTTAGGCTGGTCCTGGAAGTCTGTGTAGGATAATAGGAAGAGTAGGACTGAGCTGATAATCCTGAGTGATGGGTGCACAAACTGTGCCCTCAGCTCTGCTGGTTGCAATTCGAGAATAGGGTTGAAAAATCAGCCCAAAAAGAATGTTTGTGGAAGATGTGCCACAGAAAAATGCCCAGGAAAGTCTGACTTATCCAAGAGAAAATCAACAGGTGAATGGATTCATGTACAGACCTCTCCACGAGGGAGAGAGATGGGATGATAGGAAGTGAAATCTCTTGGCAGAACAAAATCTGAGCAGGATCTGGGGGATTAACATGGGCAAAATTAACCAGACAAAGCTGTGAGGGCCTGTGGGGTCTCCCAGGGTTCTTTTCTTACAGTCAGTAATGGGGAGAAAGGACCAGAGGGAGGAAATTCAGGTTTGGAAAGAGTTTGCAGCTCAGAGGAGACATGGCAGAACCTCAGGGTGTGCAAAGGGCTTCAAGAACAAATATCTTTGTGCCTAAAGATGTCACCCATAAGTATGGGAAGCTGTTTTAGTCAGAATCTCATTGACAGCTTGAACATAAATGTTAATTATTCCCTCCTTGTGTTTCCTGGCTTAATATCAAAACTCTGGACAGACCTGCAAACCCACCACAGGCACGGAGGACACAGACATCTTTATTACCTCCCTGTGCAGATTAAATTCAATAAATTATTCAATTTCTTTTCCAAAATTTCAAACATATTTTAACTCTACGAACCCAAATCATAATGGATGGTTTGTTAATGCTCCGGAGAGCCCGAATAAAACTTTCAAAGATAGTTTTATTTAGTGCCAGCCAAAGTCAAATTAAAGAATCGAGACACCCTGAATAAACCAGCTTTAATATTTTAGTTTCTACTGCCTTGAGGCACATTTGATTAGCAGTCACTTCATGCTGTGCTTGAAAGATCAGCCCATCCACTGCAGTTTCTGTAACCCAGAATACAGATTTATGGGGGTTTTTTTTCTCCTAAAGTTCTTAAGTATTCTGAGGATGTTTAATAAGAAGCAGCCATGTGTGCTCAGAAAGTTTGAAAGGATAAATCCAATATTCCTGTTCTTTATTTTTTTTTTCCCATTCTAAACGTGGATGGACCAAATACCAATAGAAATTGCCACAATTTTGAAGAATCTATCATTATTCTGTAATAAAGCACTGACATACTAATTTGTTCCAGAGACCAGATGCTGCTTGGGTAATTTTCATAAAATTAAGAAATTAAAGTTATAACCATGTGCCCTCTTTAATTTAATGCAGAGAGGAATTAGAAATAAACTCAGAGTGTAGCAGTTAATAAAATATGACATTCACATAACCTGAAACCTTTCCTCCAATAAAACTGATATATAAATAGAAACGTCATAAATAAGAATATTTCAATACGATTTTCAAATAACTTCATAATGTTCAGAGTGGGAACAAAGCTGCTCTGGTCTCCTCCCTCTCTTTTCATTTCATTATATTAAAATAACGATGCAAAGAAAGAAAACAGAACCAGGGTGATGCCTTCAGTGTGAGGAACCAGCTCAGGGGCAGGGGGGGATTGTTGGGGTGTCTGTGCAGGGACAGGGCTTGGACTGGACGGTCCTTGGGGGTCCTTCCAACCCAGGGCAATCTGGGATTCTGGGATTCAAAGCACTTATTCTCAAGTAGTCTTTGAATTCTGCTGGGTTTTTATGACTCTGAGATGTAAGGAAGGTGTGATTTTAGAACTGCAACAGCTATGGCAGCTTTGTATTAAAAATCCAGAGTTCGTTTATTGAGCAGTTGCTTCTTTTTTGCTTCTACTGTTTTTCCTTTCAGCTTACGTGGCAAAAGTGGTTTTTTTTTTAAAGTTTTCCAGAGTCCCTGCTTCTTTTGTGTCTGAAGATGATGTTCCTGTTAGTTCTATTTCAGCAGCACCCCCTGAGGAAGGAGATCTGAGTCCCTTTCTTCACCCCCAGAGTGGAACACAACTGCCCTCAAACATCCCTCAGTAAAAACAGAACTCCAGTTTACAACAGGAACTTATTAATCATGTGCTGCATCAAACCTTCAGAGGGAACTTTAGAAAGCAGATTTTTAATTGCTGAAAATGGAGTCTGGCCAGGACACAAGGTTAATAAGCTAATTCCTCAAAGGGGCATTTAACCACCGTGCACCATCAATACTTGGTCTCTGTTTTCCATAGGAAAGATGACCCTCAGAAACAACACAGTTTCCTTAAATAATCCCTGAAACAACTTTCAGAACTGATTTACAGAACAGAGTTCTCCTCCTTGGCTACTAATGACACTCACAGAGGGCTTCTATTGCAGTGCCCAGTGCTCCCTAAGTATTTGTTTGCCAGTGTTCTTCCTCACACAGTTGGTGGTTTCTCTACAAATCCTGAAATATAAAACAAGTTTAAGGGGTAAATTCTGACTGCCTTCTCTACTAGTCAAGTTAGAACTGCCATTTCCAAGAGTCCAAATCTCTTTCTTCCTATGAGGACGTGGAAAATGTTTAAGTTACAAGAATTAATTGCAGTAACTGAGGCTTTTTTTTTTTTCTGGAGAGTTGAGTTTGTTCTTGATTTTTCTTTAAAAATCATCTGTTCAAACCAGCTGCTCAAAACAGGCCCAGCTCCTACATTAGATCAGGTTGCTCAGGGTAATACCCAGCTGAGTTTTTAATAAACCCAGCTGCATTTTGAATATTAACTAATAAATCCTTCTCTAATTTGCTAGAGGGAATTTGTAAGACTAAAATTAAGAGATTCCAAGACCTAATCCTAATGATATTGAAGTCAATTGGATCCTTCCTGCTTAACAGAGGTTTCACTTATTCTTACCAGGCTTCCTGCAGAGAGGTTTCTTGAACACTCCTAAGAAGTAGAAGACTGTAGAAACAGGGATAAATCAAAAGGAAGTCCACCAACAAATCTTACAAGGTCATTAATGTCCCATCTTTAATTTGCTCTGGTTTCCCTACAACTAGTTAGCAGGCATTAGAACTGGGAGGTAGCACCTATCAATCCCATCATTTCCACCTGCAAATTTAGCTGTGCTGTCACTTCCTGAGAACAATGAACTGCTCCTCTGCCTTACTTGTGGTTTTTTGTTTGCAATTTAGTCACAGAAGCTGGAACAAGTCTGAAGTGAGTTCTGCTCAGATTTTACTGTTCTTTTGTAATCCATTTCTAGTTGTCTGTGGAGGCAGTTGCCTTGTGCAGAACAATTTTGGAACTGGCTCACAGAACACACCACCTGAACCTCACCGGGCAAGGATCTGGATTTCCAGAAAACCAAAACTAGTTCGTGTGATCTTTGTTAATAATTTTTTTCTACTGGGTTTAAACTATAAAAAAATCCTGCCAACTGTGAGTGAGAATGGTTCCCAGGGGCTTGATAACACCACTTGGAAGGAATTGAAACGTTTGCCTACACTCCAGGGGAAACTCAGGGAGAAAGAAAAGTGGGGTTGATTTTAAGTTACTCGAGTTTAGTAGTGGGGTTTTTATTTTGTTGTGGTTTGCACAGGTTTTGAGATCATAATTATTGATGTTCCTTAGTTAGACACTGGAGTTTAGGGATGTCGTGGTATAGGAATTATACTGGGCAGAACCTGAGCAGAATGTAAATGTTCTCACTGAAATCCTTTTTTTGTTTTCACTTAATAATATATAAATACATAATAATACATAAATACACAAAAATTAATTCATAAAACCCACAAATAGTGGGAAAGAACCGGTTCAGGGCTGGGGCTTGGGAGAACAGGAACTTGGGAAATTTGTACATTTGTGTAGGAGCTCCCTGAAATGTAAGTGGTGTCTGGAAGATGACAGACAGATTCTGTATTTCTAATCTTTCTTACAGGGAATGTACACTGGGAACATGGTGAGAAACAGTGGGAAAAGAAGATTCACTATTCCCAAGTTTTTAAGGTGGATTGAATGGCATTAACACTAAAAGTCCAAAGGAAGCGTTCTGAAACACTAAATTTTTCTACATCAGAAGTTATGAATTCACAAGCATCACTCTCTACCTATTTCCTGATAAAACATTGAAGTCCTCACCTTTTGATTCTGCCTTACAGACATTCCAGAAAGTAAAGCAAAAACCTGCACAGGCAACAAAGACTGGTTCAGATTTTTTGAAAGCCACTGTTCTGTAGGTGTTTATGAAAGATGATCAACGTACTCGTGTTCTCAAATAGCATTTTATTGATAACAAAGCAATAATATTTTATTCCTTCCTCATAAAACTCCATATTTTAAGACATTTCGGTCTTTCTCTTGCTTTTTTTACCGATTTTACGAAGAAAAATTTGTACAACATGCTGTGCAAGATGCAATAAAAATCTATAATACTCCTAGAAAATTCCCTTCCCTAGTGGATGGAAACAAAGCATGAAATGATCTTGAGCAAAGGAAAAGGGGTTATTTCTTGTGATTCACCAGATCAGACACACTGTTTCCACTGTCCCAAGTGGAAGTATCAGTGTGATAGAAATAATTGTTGAATGCCAGAATGAAAGTGTTGAGTTGATGAAGAGTTGAATGCCAGAACTCTTTGTTTTCTTGCCACAATCCAAACCCAGTTCAGAAATCTTTCACTGTTCTGATTCCTTTTTTTATATCTAAAGCTGCAAGACCATGGAGTAAGAGAGCAGGAATGGTTCCTTCAGGCTCCATCTGAAGATCTCTTTCCTTTTAATAATTTGTTGCCTCTGTGAAGTAAAATTACTCTAATGTTCATAATGTACAAGAGATTTCTGATCAATGTATTTTTTATTAATCTTCCCACAGCCAATGTAAATTGTATTAAATCCCTTGAACGATAGGAAATTCTGAACTTCAGAGATATTACCTCTTTTTTTTCTCCAGCCATTCATTTCCATTTCTTTTGTACTGGGCTAATATTCTTCGTGCCAGTGTGACAGTTCCATGTACAGTACGAACAAATTAGAATTTAAGAGTTTGCCCTGTAATATTTTCCTTTGATAGAAACTGTATTGGAACAATTCATTGCTACTGACATTTTTTCATTAAAAATACTTCTCTAGCTGTGTAATAACAATGGTGGACAAATGCTTTTTCTTCCTTCCCTCTGGCTCTTGCTCTGGGGAAGGTTCTTGGTCGTGCCTCCAAAAAGAGGCAGATTCCAGGTAAAGGCAGTTCCTGTGCCAGGGAAAATAAATTGATTGGAAAAAAAAAAGGAAAAGTGGGTGGAAGATTCAGCAGCACCTCAGTGAAGCCCTCAACAAATCCTTGGAATGAGCTCATATTTCGTGTCTCCTGGATAAAGGGAAAAGGTTGAGGGGGGATTCTTCCCCTCTGCCCCTGTCAGGTGAGACCCCCCTGCAGAGCTGCTCCAGCCCTGGGAACAGCACAGCGAGGACAGGGAGCTGCTGGAGAGAGTCCAGAGGAGGCTCCAGGATGAGCAGAGGATGGAGCAGCTCTGCTGGGAGGAAAGGGGAGAGAGCTGGGATTGTTCAGGTGGAGAGGAGAAGCTTTGGGGTGACCTCACTGTGGCCCTGCAGGACCTGAAGGGGATCCAAGAAAGATGGAGAGAGACCATTGACAAGGGATGGAGGGACAGGACACAGGGAATGGCTTCCCACTGACAGAGGGCAGGGATAGATGGGATATTGGGAAGGAATTCCCAGCTGTGAGGGTGGGGTGGCCCTGGCACAGGGTGCCCAGAGAAGCTGTGGCTGCCCCTGGATCCCTGGAAGTGTCCTACGCCAGGTTGGAACAACCTGAGCTGCTGGAAGGTGTCCCTGCCCATGGCAGGTAGGTTGGAACAAGATGATCTTCAAGGTCCTTTCCAACCCAAACCATTCCATGTGTCTACCTTGATTCTAAGGTAATTCCATGTTCCTGAAAGCTTCCAAATATGGTTCCTCTAAAGGACTTATTAAACCCTATGTTTGTGCTTTAAAGGAATCAAATTTGGAAGCTTTCAGGAACATGAAATTTTATACACTTGTCTTTGCACATATATATAACCTGAGCATATTTTATATATCTATATATATATATATTCTCTCTGAAACAAGCAGTTCATAATACATGGACAAAGACATCAGAAGGAAGACAGTAAACTTGAAGTACACTCCCTGAAGGAAGACTCTTTGTGAAAATGCAATTTCCTTTATTGTTTTTAAGGTGCTGAAATTTAAGATGTAATAAAACATGAATACCAATTTGGAAGCATTAGTTGCTCCTGGCAACCTTGAGAATGCATTATGTTTCTTTTTTCTTTTTTCCTCTCCACCATCCCTGCAACAGCTGAGCAAGAGAATGAGGAACAGCACGTGCCTGCTGAACCAATATACAGACCTGACCTCCTTTTCCCCTTCTCAGGAGCAATAAATTACCATTAAAATGATGGCTGTAGGTATGATCCTCTCCAGCAGAGCATCTCAGTTCAGTGAGAAATTCACCCTCGTGCTACCATTTGACATTATAAAGCAGTTCATTTTAGCCCCAAGCCAGCTGAGTGTATTTCCCACAGGACAGCTCTGTTTGCATTTTCAAAGCCTGGCATGAAGATTAGCAAATTAATAAAATATTTTTAACATAAATCAGCATCAATTGAAAGAGAATCCAGATCCCCCTTGCACAGAAGGGAGTAGAGCAAACTGCATAGAACGGAGAGAGAAGTTAAGAAATTATTACTGTGCCAGTGGGGTGCCAAAATTGCTTTTTTAAATATATTTGAGAAGTTTTTTTTCACTTTTTTACCATACAGCTAATTTTTCTACCTCTTTTCCTCTACACCCCTCAGAACTGCTGCAGCTAAAGTTGCAAGATACCTACATGCCTGTAAACTCCAGGAAACACTTGTCAAGCCCCACTGCAACACCCAGTCATCAATTTAATTCCCACTGCATTATCCATCAGATATTCAGAGTGAGCAGGAGAGTGGAAAGAACTGGAAAGCTGTGTTAGGTCTGAGTACATGTCCACAAACTCCCAGTGGAAAGATTTCTGTGCTGAAATCCGGGAGGGGAGCAGCCTTGCCATCGACCTCCGTAGGGTGGCTGTTTCACCGTGGATATTCAGGGAGATCTGGGGAGATTTCTCCCCACTCAAAGCACCAAACCCCCTCATTTACATCCTGCTGAGCAGCTCCTCGTGGTCTGTGAGCTCTGACTGGGGGGGTCACACCTCTGATTACCTGTGAGTGTGAGAGGAGCCGCAGGGGCTTCCCGAGGGAAGGAGGACCCGGCTCTGAGCGGGGCACCAGAGATGTTTGGCTGTTCAGGATCTCTGTTTAAGGACCCTCAGCATGACAGGCAAGGGAAAAGGCTGGGAAAGCAGCAGATCAACCCCAGAGCTGAACAGACCCTGGCAAGGAGGGGATAAAAGTGAGATCCCCTTCCAGTGCCTGAAGGGGCTACGAGGAAGGTGAACAAAGACCATTTACAAGGGCCTGGAGAGACAGGACAAGGGGGAATGGCTTCAGACTCACAGAGGGCATGGCTAGATGGGACACTGGGAAGGAATTCTTGGCTGTGAGGGTGGGCAGGCCCTGGCACAGGGTGCCCAGGGAAGCTGTGGCTGCCCCTGGATCCCTGGAAGTGTCCCAGGCCAGGTTGGATGGGGTTTGGAGCAGCCTGGGCTGGTGGGAGGTGGCCCTGCCCATGGCAGGGGGGGGCACTGGGTGGTCTTTAAGATCCCTTCCAACCCAAACCAGTCTGTGATTCTGCACTTCTGTGACAATCCAGACTCCAGACACTGATGGATGGGGCAGGGAAGGAGCTGCTTGGGCAGAGTCTTGCGGGGCTTCACTCAGCACTTGGACTGAAGGAAGGGGAACAAGATCATTGGAAGGCTCACAGGAAAAAACTTGAAGCATAGTGGTAATTGGGAAAACTCTTCTGGGGAAGGGCCAAAGGTGGAGGAAAGAGGCACTGGGGTGTAAAGAACCCAGAAAAAATGAGAGGAGGGGTGGGGGAGGTTTGTTCACAAGACGTGACCCAGGTACTTCCCACCGAGAGAGGAATAAACACCCCCAGTGCTTTCACAAACAAGTCCTGTGGGGAAAAAATAACTTCAGTGAGAAACTTTTGCACATTTTTGATGCCTCTTCATCAAGACAGACAGAAAGAGTCACACCAATGCACCACAGAGATTTTCTCCGGCTCACTCTCTTAATAAGACAAATCCTTGGGGAGACACCATCCCTACAACATTTCCACTTCAATTTTTCACATTTGAAGGGCCTGAAATCTTAAAACTGGAACTTATGGGTTGCTATTTGAGATGCATTTCTGAATCTATTAAAGGCTTATGAAAGACCAATCTACATAGAAGTAAAAAAAAAAAAAAAAAGGATAGAAAAAAACCAGTGTAACAGCAAAAAAATGATGCTATTCCTTGTTATTCCTCTAAACTGTGGCAGTCATTTGTCCCTCCTGCCACTCTTCTCACTGTGGGAAAGGAAAAAAAACAAACAAACAAAAAGTTTAATGTTCATACTTTCTGCTTATTTAATTTGCAGCAGCTTAAACAAAAACTGAGTGTTTGGAAGACAATCCCAATGGAAGGATTTTCTGGATTTTATTCATGGATGGAGGTTTGGGAGTAAAATAAATACATGTAGACCTTATTTTTCCCATAAATACAAGTTGCTTCAAACTAGTTCAGCTCATTTTCTAGGTGTGATTTCCTACATGTTCAGTTTTTATTAAAATAAACCACCTTTGAGAATCACTGAATTCCTTCACCATGGACCAGTGGACCCACATTTTTTCCTAATCTTGCTTTTGCTGCCAATATACCTTTAAAAGCCCTTTTTTTTTTTTTTGGCTCTCACACCCCTTTCAAATTCAACTCCAGCTATTTAGCTTTCCTAACCCCACCTCCTGCTCAAACTGGAATCCCTCTTGGGGTATTAGGAATGCAATTACCAAAATTAATTGTTGGAGTCTGAAAACCTTACAAGTTACTTGTAAAAAAAAAATTAAACCAACTTTCTAAATTAAGGGTACACCTGGTGTGGCTGGACCTCTTTGAAAGGGCTCTCCCAGCATCTCACTAGATTTATAATCACACCTTTAGGTTTCAACTGAAGCAAGTAAAAATAAATTAAAAAATAAAAATAAATAAATAAATAAATAAATAAAGAAAGAAAAAAAGCTTTGAAGAATGTCAGATAATTTTCATCTTTCTGGGAATCAACTTCTTATCTTTTCTTTCACCAGAAATCATCAGAATGGATGATTTGAAATTTTAATGATTGATCAAAGCCTGTCCTCATTTTTCCACCCAACATGCAGTTTTTCCACTAAATCAATTATTTGCCCAGACCTGCTCACAGTGTAATACTATTTCTGGTTTTAGCTAATTAGATTTTGCCAGGTCTTGTGCATTTTCAGTTGTTCAATCTCTATCAATCACTTTAATTGGAGCAAAGAAGTAGCAGTTTGCTTGATCTTACTATTCAGTCTAGTCAGCTGGGCTGTCAAGTAAGTCAGATTTTGCTTGTTTTCCACTTTATCTATTTATTTCAAGCAATATTGGTGAAATTGTAAGAGCTGACATGATTTAGAGCTGCTGTTTTGAGTGAGGAGTTGCAGGCAAATTAATGATTATTGCAAGGTAATATGGAGCAGGATTTTGCAGGTGTCAGCTACTTTTTAAAATCCCCAGAAATTGGTAATTTCCCCCCTTTCTCTCTGCTGCCATGTATCCAAAATACAGCAGATCACTGAAATTAGACATGAAACATTTCCACCATACATTTCTACCCATTTTTCATGAAGTTTGACTGCAATCAGACTTTGCTAAAGTACAACCCAGTTCTGAAAGACTTTTCAGCCCCTTGACCTGCAAAACCATGGTGTGTTGCTGCAGATCACAAAATTCTGCCTCTTCATCAAGGAAAAGCAACTGCCAGGAATTGTCTCTGCAACTCTCTGTCCTCCAAGTGCTGGGAGTTAAAAGAATAATTGCTGTGAAGCTGAATTAGAAGTGTTGGGTGAGCTGGTATTGGCATTTTGCAGATCAGGGCTGGTTGTTTAAGAGGCTGCTTAAATTAATTCTCTGCCTATTCCTCTTCATGGATTTCTCTCTCAGCGTTAAATTTGAAGTCATTAAATGGTTTTCCAGTGCCTGGCTCAATTCAGAACGGACAATTCACAGAGCTCAGGTTGACAGAGTGTCAGGGAATTCTGTGGGGGAATGATCACGGACAGCAATGCCCCGAAGGACTTCTAGAAAAAACACATTCCAAGAAATAACCCTTCACAATTAAAAGACACCCTACTGCCCTTCTGGAAAGTGTCACAGCACACTTCATGCCACAAGTGCACAGTGTCAGGTTAATTTAACAACTGTCTAGAGCAGTTTTGCAGCTAAAGACAAGCTCAGATATGCTGGGGTTGAGCTGGCTCCTGGAACACCGGGGAGAATTTGGGAAAAGCATATGGTGGAGCAGTCTGGTGCATTAATTGCAGGGAGATTAAAAGGTTGTATTTCCCAATTTTCCTCTGCAAAATTAAAATGTTTGCCTAATGCCTGAAGTTCAAATAGTCTTTCAACTTCCAGAACCGAGAACCTGGGAATTCTGACTTACAGTTCCTTTATATTTCACTACCTCCCAGTTTGACCACTAAAAACCCAACTCTGCCACCAGTTCTGCTCTCCAGGATTCCTTTGCAGACTCCAGCAGATTTTGTCTTGGACTGTGAACCCAATGACCTTTATTTCCTCATCTTTTCTCATTTAAAACATATGGGAATTCCACGAGTTTATCAGGCCTGCATGCAATTTTCTCCCCTTAGTTTCTAACAGCAGTTGACATTTCTGTGTTGGATTGTGTAACAAACTCATTAACAGTTCTAGAAAGATTCTCAAAAAAAAAAAAAAAGAAAAAAAGAAAAGAAAAGAAACACCACAAAAAAAACCAAAAGTGGATGTTCCAAAACTGAAGTTCTGGCTCTGCAGATATTCCATATAGGATGGGATTTCTAAGGGTTTTCCAAAGGGTATATGGACACAATAAAGTGTAAAATGTTACCTGAGAGTGGAGCTGCACTGAGTTCTTAAAATATTCGAGATTTCCCTTGGAATCTAAATAAAAGAGTGCTTTTTTTACTCTTATTTGGAAGGTCTATTCTTTGGATGGGGCCCTGAGCAACCTGGAGTAGTGGAACAAGAGGAGCTCTGAGATCCTTTCCAACCCAAAGCATCCTGGGATTCAGTGATGGATTCAGTGATTCTGTGATTCCAAGATCTCTTTCTGTGAGTCCGTGCACATTTATACACACTCAGTGATTTACCCATCAATCCAAGGAAACCCTTTTGCAGGTGGGTACAGGGTAAATCCCAAGGGATTTGAAGGTAAATCCCAAGGGATTTGAGGGCTGCTCTGTCAGTTGATCTTGCCAATGTGGACACAACCCAACAGATGATAGAGAGCTTGCAATTTGTCTTCTATTCAAAGGGTATTGACTATAAATCTCATGAAATATTTTATTTGCCAGGAAAAAAACAAAAAAAGTTTAATTGACCATTTACAGCATTTGTAAGTCCCACAAGTTCAGTCATTTTCACTGTTTGTTCTCTCTAAAAAAATCACTTTTCTACTAATGCAAAAGCAGGTGGAGAAACCTCTCCAGAACTATTTAGTCTGATCTATAAGAACCTTTTTTTTTCCCTTCATTCCTTGCTGCCAGGTCTGGCTGGCTCTGCCAGGCACAAATACTCTAAATTTATTCCTCTAGCTGCTCTCTCGGCCCCCAGAACTTCATTATGGCTGTAACCTCCAACTCTCACCATCTAAATTGCTAATTCTTTGGATAATTCCTTTTTGAAGAAGATGAAGAGGCTCCTCTCAGAGACTGGGATGGAGCAGGGGGTGCAGGGCTGCCCTGCTGGGAAAATGTAGTTTTCAGGGGGAACAGGGGAAAAGGGTGAGGGGGAAGGAGGGACAGAGGTGAAGGGCTATGGAATAATAACTCCCCATCCTCCTTCACCTCTGGACTGTTTGGGAAGGATGCAGAGGAGCTGGGAATGAAGGAGTGGGAAGAGGTGGGGTTTTAATTTACTTTATTTCTCACCACCCAGCCCTATTTTAATTGGCAATTAATTGCTTTATTTTCCCCCCAGTTAAATCTGTTTTGCCAAGGGAGGTAATTGGTAAGTGAGCTCCACACCTTTATCTTGACCCAAGAGGTTTTTAATCTCATTTTCTCCCCCAGCCTGGTGAGGAGATGGAGGGAGAGGGTGGCTGGGGGGCTGTCTGGCAGCACAGCTAAAACTGCTCAGGTTTGCTGACCTAAAGAAAATGCCCAGCTGGAGAAACTGGAGAAGTTAAAACTCTTTCCAAGTTTTTAATTCTTCAGTTTATTGCTGATACTTTGTGTTCATCACCTTGATAAACACACAAAGTTCTTTCCTTCCAAGGTTTCTCCAAGAATTTCTCTGTGTGTGGATTTTACTGTCCAGCTCCCCTTTCATGCCCCTAAGGTAAATCCTGCCTCCCAGCCCCAAGTCATCCTGAATTCAGGATCCTGAGCACACACTGGAAGTGAAAATTCCGTGTTAGGGTGGCTGCCAGGAGATTTGTAATATTTAAAGTTTCTTTATGAACTCGGGTAACCTTTATGGCTTCTCCTCTTGCTTCTTTTTTATTTATTTATGTGTTTATTGTTTTAATGGGAAGCACATCAACGTTGCCAGGTAATACCAAGTGTTCGTTTAAAGGGTGCCAGGAACGATTCCTCAGCCAATGAGTCAGAACTGCACAGATCTCGAAACCTGAGCACGGAGAGTTTTGTTCCTCTTTGCCTCCCCGGGCTCACCAGTAAATGTAAACTGTACTTTCAGATGTTGGAGCATGATTGGTGCATAATGTTCTCTCTCCACTTGAATTCAGTGAGTGCCAGACAAGAAGTGGGTTCTTCAAAAGAATAGAAAAGAGGTGGGGGGGGAAAAAAAATCACAGTGCATTTCAGAGTTACTTTCAGGGGGAATTAATAGACATGAGATGTACTTGAAAAAACCCCGGGGAAGATTTTTAAAAGAAAAAGAAGTAAAATGAATAAATAAGTAAATAAAGCACAGGAACAAAACCTGCAGGGTTTGAGCTAGAATTTTTAGAAGATTTCTTTTTTCTTTCTTCTTTTTTTTTTAAGAATTTTTTCAAGTGTTTCCCTGTAGTTTTCTATTCAGTTTCTAAATATGACCGATTAAAAGAATATCTTGAGCTATTCCTCTGCTTGTATTTGCTGTTCATCCTAATCTCTCAGTAGCCAGAGGGCAAATATATTTAATTACCTGGCTGGTGCTATGGATATAACCAGCTGAACCTAAAGACAGGCACTGTTGATTTAATCACTGCTTTGTTATTTTAATATAGCCAGTCCAGCTATTTTTAAAACAGTTTAATAGGTGTTTAAATATTAATGCTTCATTCCTACTTTGCAATTAATTTGGCACAGTGTCCTTGATGAGTGAATTATTAGGGAAAACTAACACATTCAAGCAACAATAAAATGCACTTTCTACACTAAAAGGGGCATCACAGAACAGTTCCTCTGCTTGTTTTCTCCAGAAAAATGAAGAAAATCATATTAGTAAGGATGAACTCATCTCCTTCAACTTCTTTTATGATAAATGGAATTCCACTGGATGAGAATCTTCTCCAGTGCACGACACGAGCTTTTTTTCAAAAATACCAAAGGCATTCTGTGTTAAGAAAAAAACAATTGGATTTTCATTCTTCTGGATGGAAACGAGGAGAAAACATGAGGGACAATAACAGCACACCCACTGGTGGGTGCTCATGGGAACTCTGGGGGATCTTCTCCTGAAGCTTTGTAACCCCTTCTTCTTCAACGTAGCTCCTGACTGATCAATCTGGAACCAGACTTTCAGTTTTGATACACAAGTGAGGGAAAACTCTTTCCTTTTTTTTTTTGGCAGCACCAGGATTAAGGTCTAAATATTTGCATTTGTCTTGTAAAGTTTGCCATGTAACATAAATAAATGAACATGCTGCTGAAAATTAAATGTTATGTTGCAACTAATTCATTTGCAATCATTTAACAGTCACTAGATTTTACACTAATTGCTTTATGAGATTAATGAATTTTCAGAGCTGTTTGAGTCTCGTATTTCTTGGCAAAGCACACTGCAAGAGGACAATAAAGCTGGTTCACAAGCTTCCTGTGATGTGAGACAACTTCAAAACATGTGCCTGGAGGGAGTGCCAGGCAGTGGAATTTTCAGGAGTAGACTGTCTCCAACGTAACAGCTAACTCAGAATTGTTTACTCCGAATTTTCTGGGCTTCCTTGTTATTTTAGTGGACTCAAGGAGGGTCAGCAGACAGGTCTGTACAGTATGTGCTGTGTTTTTACATTATCAGGGTGGAGGGCTGAGTCTCTGCCTTTTTGGAGAATGTGTTTTAACTGATCTGTTCATGGACAAAAAAAACCCCTGAGCTTTAAAAATTACAGGTTAGAGAAAACCCCTAGATTTGGTGGGAACACAAATGACTGTGTGTTCAAAAGGAAAGACTTTAAGCCCAAGTTGCAATTCTATGACTCCCGGTTTTACAAAGAAATCATTCATATTTAGATAAGTAACACAAACAACGAACCACATCCCTGAGTTTTAGGGCTAAATTGAGATCACTGCTTCTATTTCCCTTTGGAGTTTTTCTGTTTAAGCCACCAGGAATTCATTCTAAGCAGCTGTGGGTGGGTGGGTGTTGTATTTAATGTGTGTGGATGCTCACGGGGCACCTGGCAGGAGTTTTGGAATCAGAACAGCACCGTGTGTGCAAAATCTTTGTATGTCAGGTGGTCAGAACTGCCAGAAGGAAAGGAATGGTTGCTTAGGGAAGCCCTGTAATGGGAAATTCCCTGTGATGGGAAATTCTGGGGTTTGTTTGGTTCTTGCCTGTTCAGGTGTAAATCTTGCACGACAAAAATGACTCTGCGAGTGAGTGGCAGAAATTTCCCTGATTCCTGTTCCAGTACTTGGGCCCTCTGGATGCAAAGGCACAGGAGAAGTTTTCGACAAGATTAAATGGAGCATTTTGATTTCTCCAGGTGTTTTGGCAGTTTTAAAGTTTTCAAATTGTTGTTTCCTAAAGAACTTTAGGGAAACAGGCAGGGGATGCATCACCCTGGGGGCTCTGAGCAACCTGGGCTAGTGAAGGTGCCCCTGCCCACGGCAGGGGGTGGAACTGGACAGGCTTTAAGTTCCCTTCCAAACCAAACCATTCCATGACTTTATGATCCTGTGAACAAGCACAGCATATTTTTTTATAGGAATCCTCCATTGTTTCCACTGTACTTGCCCTTTCTCTTGTAGGTTGTTGGTTTTTTTTCCTGCAGAGAGCCTGGCTTTACCCACAGGAGTTGACAGTGCGTGTAGGGGATTTATATCCATATTTCCCCCCTAATCCTCAGGTTCCTTTAGACAAAGGATGAGTTAAAAAATGTCTAATTAAAAGCTAGGAATGAAGGTCTTGAGATGCAGAGGAGGAGTGTAGCTCATCACTCTGCATGCAGTTTAAATGGCTGGTTCTGCACCAAAATGCTCCTGGAAGCTCTTTTCCATGGAGCTTTTCAAAGAAATCAGGAGCTTCTTTTTTTTTCATAAAAATCAGTAGTTTTCCCTCTCCATGATGCTGTTTTCTAGCAGAAGCAGCTGATGGGTAAAAGACTTAATACTTCCTGCCCCTCATCCTGTTACCTTGCTGCTTAGAAGGGTACTTTCATTTATTATTGACTTCCAATTTAATATTAATTTGCAACAGAAAGAGCTGATCAAAATCACATTGGGGAAGACAACTCCTAGCTCAGCTCAGTGTCCTGTTGCCATGGAAACTGAGAAGAGCCGAGCTTTACACAATTACCAAAGTCTAGAATGATTCTGGATGTCACTCAGTGTGAGATGGATCTGCATGTCTGAGCACACAGACACATCCACACACGGACAGGCACAGGAAATGTCCTCATGTGGAAGGAGTTGCCTCTTGTCTGGATCCCAGTCTGCTGCTGAACCACCTGCAATGGGCATTTCTGATGTCTGATCAGGTAATTCCTACTGCAGAGCCCTCAAATCTGTAAAAAAAGCCTGCAGTGATTCCACGTACATCAGGCAGGACCAGGATTTCACCTCGAGGGTCCTGGGGGTGTTGCTTTATCCCAGTTCCAGCTGTTCCATGCTACCCAGGTTTAAAAGTATGTAGAAAGTAGCCTAAAATTGCAGAATCCCCCAGCACTCCTGGGATCATCATAAAATGAATGGCTGTGCCCTGGAATATGGCAGATATGACTGAGGCTGGTGTCAAGCTGTCCTGTCTGCTTTTCCCTAAAAATAATAATAATAATAATCAACTCACTGAAAATCCCAAGCAGAAATGCCAGTAATATTATTGAGCAGAGGGGAAAAAAAAAAAAATCACATTTATTTGAAGGTTTAAGTGAATTTTTTCCTTTCAGTTCCGTCCCTCTCCCAGATTGTGTTGACATTTATTTATTTGTTTGGTTGTTTATTTTCGCAGTGATATGTGCAAACAAAACACACCTCAGATAGTCAGTGAGGCGAGGAAATTTAATTCATGAGCGATTGTACCTCGGTGCATTGCAGAAGAAAGGCTTTTCATAACTTGGCAGGCATAAAGACATAAACGTTATCCAAAGCTGTTACTCAGATCTGAGTGGTCTGGAGTGTAAAATATCGGTTGTTTTATTCTTCCACAGCACAAAAGTCTTTCAGGGAAATTAAGCCAATGAACTGGTCATAGCCCTGTCCTCTTGTTCAGCTGACTGGGAGATGGTTTGGGTGTGGATGGAGAAGAAGGGATAGCAAAGAAAATTCCCTCAGGACTCTGGGATGCACCTTGCCAGGTCTCGTGCACTGGTGGATGTTCAGTCATTTTAACCAAGAAGGAACCTAAAAAGCTTTAGAAACTTGTATAAAACCCTCCAGGAAGTTCTTAAATTGCACTGAGAGAGCTGTATCTTATTAAACTTCGTAATTCTCTTAGTGCTGGACCTTTCGTAAAATAAATATATATATATATATATATATATATATATATATATTTAATTAACTTTCTTAAGAATACTTTCCAAAACACACATTTCAAAAATACATTTCCAAAAAATACTTGCTACAGCTGTACATCATCCACTGTAGTGACTGTATTGTCACAATGGGGTCATGACATTCCCAGTGTTAAGCCAATCTCTCCCCCATCTGATTTGTTCTTCAGTTAGGTTATTTAATACCTTAAATAACTGAAAACTGAAGTTGTTTTAAGCTTGCAGTAAACACAGGTGTTTTTATTTGGAGCAAATACAGATGTTAAGTGTGTTTTAATTTTAACCATATTATTTAGAGCATGACTTCAGTCTGAATTCCATGAAGAAAAGAAACCCTTAAAGGCAGAGGGGATCAGCCTGGACATCTATGATATAAATATACTGCTTAGAGATAGCAGGACTGTGTTAATTGATTTAATCCATTTTTGCCACTGTGAAGGAAAAACACGAGATAAAGTAAAATTAAAAACAAAAAATGTATTACAAGTTTAAAAACTGTCCATTTTTCACACTTTAAATGTATTCAGCCTCATCATCCCCTTGAAAACCCCTCAGATGAGTGATCAGGGCCCTGCCTGGACTGCAGGTTTGGAGGCTGTTGGGTTGGAGACAAGTGGAAGGAAGGTGTGAGTGCATCATCCCTCACTGATGGACGTGCCAAAGTCCTGAGAGCACAACGAGTTAAGGCCTAAGTAAATAATAGATTTGCTGTCAACCTTCCTGGGCATCCTTATGAAAAGGATTAGTGAGAGCCAAGGGCCAGAGAAGCAAGTCATGCTCTACAAACACTCTTTGAACCAGGACAAAAAAAAAAAAACCTGCTGGGGAACAACCTTTTCATTTCGAAGGAGGGTTTAAAGCAATGGAGGCTCAGAAATGGCTGGTTCCCTGCACTCCTGTGCCTTTCCAAATCATCAATAACGAAAATAGATCAAAAAAATTAGCAAAGGTATCAATATGTTTCTGTTCTGCCGATTAAAAATAGGCAAGGGATATGTGGGAAGGCATTTCCACGGGTTTGGACAGCAAATGGCCAGGTTTCCACCTGCCTGTGGAACCAATGATATTTGTATTTAAACAAGTGTGACAGACAGAGGGAATGGAGATTCTCCACATCTTCCTCCTGGCAGCAACCAGGAGCGGCTGAGGGAGCTGGGGGGGCTCAGCCTGGAGAAAAGGAGGCTCAGGGGGGACCTTCTGGATCCCTCAAATTCCCTGGAAGGAGATTGGAGCCGGGGGAGGTCGGGCTCTGCTCCCAGGGAACAGGGACAGGAGGAGAGGGAACGGCCTCCAGTTGTGCCAGGGGAGGGACAGGCTGGACATCAGGAGGAATTTCTCATGGAAAGGGTGGTCAGGCACTGGCAGGGGCTGCTCAGGGAGGTTTGGAGTCCCCACCAACCAACCAACCAACCAACCAACCAAAGAAAAACCCTCTAAAAGTGAAAGCGACCCTAACTCAGATTCAGAGTCAACTCAGAATGATATTTTTAGGGTTTTCCTTTTCACTATAATTTTAAATTTGTCATATGCAGAAAAAGTAACCTGTGGTTACATTTTTCCACGATTATACCCAGAGGCATAAACATGGCCTGGAGAACTTCTGGAATATTTAATGGGCAACCTGGTTGATGTCATTGCCGCCCAAACTATCCCTTTTTTTCTTGTCACCGTTTTCCAGGACCAATGGAGTGGAGGTTGAGATTTATTTTTAAAATCAGTACATGTGTTATAGGAATCAGTGGCATAAAAGTTGAGGACTTGCTTCAAGCCAGTTTTGTTCAGTACAGCTTGTTGCCCAGTATTTGCAGTCAGGGAGTTGTTCATAATAATTGCTAGCCTAAGTTCCTGTATGAAAACACAAATCATTATCTTCTGCACTTACATTAATTGGAAAAGACAGAATGCAGCAAGTTTTCTTCCCCTTTTTCCTAATTTCTTTTTTTTTTTTTTTCCTTCGGGTTAACTCTCTTTATTAGGATTTGTAGAAAACAGATGTGATTCTACTTTAATGCATTCAGACTTCACTGCTTATTGAAATATTTGCATTACTTTGAATTTAGAAAATAAGCTTAAGCTGTTAATGGACTTTGAACAGAAAGATATAAAGAATCTCAGTCTTCCCTGTTTCCTACTAATTACTAATTCTGTTTCCATAAGAAGGTTTAATGTTTCTGCCTAAAATTACCCGTGCATGCCTTTCAGAATGTGTATTTAAAAGAGCTCCTGCTGTGCAGGAGGATTTTATTTTCTAGAATTCTTGTAAACATGCAAAAATTAACTTGTACATCTGGTTTGAACAATGGAAAATCTCTGCTGTGTACAGACACAAGTGTGTGTGCACACAGAGACACTTATATACAAGTGTAGATATAATATATTATCTACCTGAACAGAGCAGGAGTTCTACACATGCAAACTTGAAATCCATACATGCTGTTTATCAAAGAGAAAGTGTTCCAAAATAGTTAGAAATGAATGTAGCATCCAGCGCCATGGATCAAGCACGTCCATGGATCAAATTCCACCCAAGAAAACAGAACATGAGCTAATAAATTATTTTTTTTAATTTTATTTAAATCAGAAACCACACTTCCAAGAGGAGTTACCAGAGGATTTTTAAGCTGTAGATGAATTAAAGGTTTTTTATTAATCTTGTTCCCTACAGCACTCAGCACTGCTCCCGAATCCTGACTTTCCAGAGGCAGCATCCCCTCTCCAGCAGCACATAAAAACAGTGTGGTGATACCCTTTAAAGCCATTCTCTACTCATCCCAACGATTTGCTGTTTATTTCCAGCAGGAGGAGAAAGGATTCTACGGATTTGAGGTCCCTAACCCCATCCATGNCTCTTTTATTTTTTTTGTATCACAGAGGGAGAGACAAAAATGTTTCCTCCAAAAGCAAGGTAGGTTAGCAAAGGTAAAACCCTACCAGGCAAAATCTCTCATCGAAGCACGGCCGTGTAATGATCTAGATGCTCATTTCTTATTATTTATAAAGGCTTCTTGTTTCCTAAAAGCCACATATGGATAATTTTCTCCCTTTTAAATATTATATCTTTCTCCATTGTTCCTAGGAGGCATTTAAATGCAGATAATTGAACTTCAATTAATTCTGCATATGCTGTTCCAGATTATAGTTGCTTACTCCTGCTGATGTGGGCCTGTTATTCTTCACACACTGCCACATACTTATTTCTGTGTGACCATTTTTTAAGTCTTCTGTGAACACATTGAATTTATAACTCACTAGGAAATTATGGAGGAAGGTGCCATATCAAGTTCTTATAAACCTCAGTCTCTTTATGAGAGTTTGTTATCAGCTTCTACTGTTGTATAGCCAATAATAAAAGTGATTTCAAGGAAAATTAGAATGGTGGTGGGTTATTGTATTAAATGTGATTTTTGATTGATTTTTTTTTTTAATTCTTGAATAATGAGGGATGGACGCCTAAATAAAATCAAGCACCTGAGCCCCAGGGTTTGGGCTGCCAGCTTTGCCTCAGTTAAATCAGACAAAGGTCTACCATGTGTAACACTAAGAAATGCTGAGACCTAAACGCAAGATCTGTTGGGAGGAAAAAAACTGATACAAACTTGGTGAAATACTCACCCAGACTGCAAAACATCCCTGAAGAGAAGCTGGGCAAAGAATGCAGATATTAATGATGGAAAATGTCTTGTACTAAATTCCACCTGGATCCTGGTGCTCTGGGATTGAGGACGTGAGGTTTCAACTCCTTTTCCCACCATCAGGAGGGGAAACCTTGCTGGAATTAAACGTTTTCCTCACATTACCAGAGGCACTTCAAAGGCACTGAAGTGGCAGTGAAGAAGGGTCCACTTTTTCTGGCAGCTCAGATCTTGAAAACACCTTCCTTCAGAAACTGCTTGAAAGGGAATTGTGCTTGGAAAAAAAAAGGAGCAGAGGTGGAATCTATTGAAATTCTTTACAGGCAGGGCTGCAATTCCAAACCCAGGCTTGGAACAAAGGGCACTTCTTGTGAGAGGATTAGAATCTGCAAAAGAGCATTGTATTTGCCTTTGATATGACATGGCTGTTCAGAAATGCCTATAGGTGTTAGGGACAAGACAAAATACATTAAGTCATTATGAGGATTACAATGACAAGCTCAAAAAATCTGTCATTCATTTACCTTGCATAAAGATTTCTCCAGTTTTCCTCAGGGATGACTGTGACTCTGCTTTGCCTCTGCTCATTATGGCAATTAATTGCCCTAATGTGCCTGGATTGGAGAAATTAAAGCTTTTGTTGTAAGACATTGAATCTGTTCAGAACTGAAACGAGATTCCATCAGAAAAGGAAGACTGTCATGTTTAAATTCAGCAACTTTCAGGTTCATGGAGCCACCATGGAATGGTTTGGGTGGGAAGGGACCTTAAAGCTCATCCAGTCCCAGGGCAGGGACACCTTCCACCAGATCAGGTTGCTCAACACTTCAACCAGTGGCTTAAATCTTAGATAAATTTATGTGTAACTCCTACCTGGCACATAATTAAATAAAAATAATTATAAAACCAACCCTGGAAGCTTCAATGTTCCTGTAAGAATGTGCTTGGATGAATTATTCCCTTTATTCCACTCAGCTGGCAAAACTGAGACACTAAATTTGCTCATTCATAATCAATCAGAAACTGGGAGCAATTATTTTAAAAAAAAAAAAAAAATCTAGTTTGGTTTCCTCTAAATCCAAACTGTGAAATTTCACTGAGTTGCTCCCAGAAATGCAGCACTCTTGATTCTACAGGTGGAATATAAATAAGCTTTTGTTCTTCCTTTGTAAAAGCACTTTCTTCTTCTTTTTTATTTAAGAAGAGAATCACTGTTTCTAGGGGGAAATTCTTGTGTAAGTACAGAATTCTATTATCTCAGTTTTAAACTGACTCAACCTATGACTTTCTCGTCTGATTCCTGCATAATAAGCAGCTGTAGGAACCCTACCCAGTGATTTTTATAGTGATGGGATTTGTATTTTTTCTAGCTGTGCAAGAGGAGCAAATTAAGAATGATAAACTGGTAAAGCAAGACTGGATCTTTTAGGAAAAAAATCCAGTCTTAATTTAAAAGCTCCAGCTACATCTAAATTTGACTAGTAGGGCTATTCTAGTGGTAAAAAACACCATTAAAAAAAAGCAAAACAAAACTCCCTCACCAAAATACTGTTTCTTCTTAATTTTAATTATTATTTTTTGGTTTTAATGCTGTTTTCCATATGATATTATTACTATAAAGTTAATCCTGAACTGACACACAGCTCATCTGAGGACAGAAAGGAGAGTCACCTGCACAGCTCCTGCTTCAGATGAGAAAGGAATTAAATTTGATGAATGTTGTTTACGTCTCGCTCACGGCCCTAAAGGCATCTCATAATTTTGTGATAAGAAAATATTTCCTTGTCAAGAGCCATTAACATCTGTTTGTTTTAGTTTTGGTTTTTTTTTGAGGAGTTCAGTCATTCCATGCTTTGCCTGACAGCTCAGTGTAGTCCAGCTTGATGGATCACTGAGCGAAAGGCTTCAAGGGGCTCCAAATTGAGCCAAGGTTCCAAATTTGGTGAAAAAAAAACAATTATAAACATCAACCCTCTACTTGAATACCAGAAACAAGGCACCTTCTTGTGTTGGTTAATTTTAATGATATGAAAGGAAGGAGGGCACTGCAAGACTTCGACCTCTTCTCTGCCCCTCCTTGCTAAAGTTGCTCTTTCCACCTCCCAGATTGCCAGCATTCCAGCTGTTAACAGCAGGGACCTTTGGAAATCTCTCCTGCAAAATTAATGGGACTCAAAAGTATTCATTAGCCCAGGAAAGTTCCTCTGTGGGCTGAAAATCAGCTTGTAGGGTCTTTAATGAACTTTGAAAATGAATTGTCTTTGCACAGAACTAGAGAGGTTGAAGGATGTATTCCTCTAATGAAAAATATTTTGCAATTTTAGGCACAGACAGTGGGCTTAAAACCTGCATCTTTGCTGCATGCCAGTGTTCAGTCTGTCAAGTGTGTGGATCCCAAGGAATATATCTCAGGAATTCAGGGGGAGCTTTGATGGGAGGTGGACATACGAGAGGTGGATGTGAGGACAGATGGCAGAAGAGAGAGAGAAATACATGGGTATAAAGGGATAATGTTAGAAAAGCCTGAGATCAGCTGGAGATTTGTAAGAGTTTCAAGGGCAAGAAGAAGAGCTGTTACTGCTCCAGCATCAGTAGAAGGATGAAAAAGGAGAATATGGACTTGCTGGTGAACAGGGAGGGTGATTTAGGGCCACAAGATACAGAAAAGACAGGGATAATAAATGCCTTCTGGGCTTTGGAACTCACTGCCAAGCTCTCCCCCAATTTTGTGCTGAGGGTTCAGGAGCAGAGAAGCTTCCAGCAGTGGGAGAGGATGTACACAGGCAGGGATCTCTTCAGAAGCTCAAGGTGGGCTGAATTCAAGCCCCAAGAGAAAGCTGGTCGCTGTCCTTGCAACTGTCACCACTCTTTGTCATTTCTTACAGGCTTTCCTTCATTAAATCACCTTTCCTTGTAAAAAGGGTTTTTACCTCATCTCATTTCCCCCCACCCTGTCCTGCTGAGCTGAGAGGAGGTTTGATGGGCAGCTGGAGTCCAGAAAAGATCAACCCACCACGGCCATCAGGATGGTCCTGCCTGGGCTCTGTGCCTTGGGAGCAGAACCTGAGGCTTGTCCAGCTGGGACAGGGAAAGCTTTGCAGGCAAGAGAGGGAATGAAGCTGTACCTGTGGGATGCTAAGGAGAAAATAGAGGCAACTGAGTTTTGCTGATTGGTTGATAATTAATCATAAATTGGTGGCAATCATTAAAAAACAAACAAACAAAGAAACAACCTTCCACCAGCCCAGGCTGCTCCAAGCCCCATCCAACCTGGCCTTGAACACTCCCAGGGATTCAGGGGCAGCCACAGCTTCTCTGGCCAACCTGTGCCAGGGCCTGTCCACCCTCCCAGCCAGGAATTCCTTCCCAATATCCCATCTAACCCTGCCCTCCTTTGGTTTGAAGCCAGTGGGACTGTGATGGAAGCTGTGATGTGGCTTTTGGAAGTGTCAGGAAAAGTAAAACTTTGACTTCCCATATTTATTTCCTTATGGGGAAATCACTCATCATCCATCCTTGGTAGCTAAAGGAGTCATTCTGATTCTTGTCTGTTCATTTATGCAGAAAACTTTCTCTGCCTCAGTGATTTGCAAAAAACCCTTTCACAGGACTTTTCTTCACAGGCACCCAAATAATTGCTGAACCAGGGTTGTCCACCCAACATCCCCAGAAACACTCCTGTTACCCTTTTATCTTTGACACAATTGAATCAAAACTCAGGATGAAGTCACTGTGAATGAAGAGAATTGTTAAATCATCTTATTTTGTAATTAATTTGGTGTTGTAGGATGAGATTTCAAGAGGAAAAACCTGATGACAGAGCCAGTTGTAACAGTGACGAGGCTTT
>VXAW01011403.1:382644-404532 GCA_013399735.1 Tyrannus savana | reverse complement strand
TGCAGGGCCCCCCCCCCCAAAAAAAAAAAAAAAAAAAATAAATGGCAATTTTCATTTTACTAGAGATCATTTCACATTATTGGGAATAAACACAGAGCTTCATTCCTTCATTTCACAGCGTGGGGTTTTCATAGTGGAGTAGCGGGAGAAAAAAATCTTTGAAAAAAATAATTGCCCAAGACTTTAAAAAGCGCTTCGTGCAATCAATTGGATAATTATCTTGCTGACACGTTGCTCTTGCAAATGGTGAATATTCGGGTTTTTGCTTGTCTTATACACTTCAGATGTTCTGCTGGGTAATAATCTCTGGATATATTACAAGGCTCTTAGGAGGAAAATGCTGTTTAGGAAATATCCAGTTATTTAAATATCGTTATTAGGCATGAACCAGAGCAGCATTACATCTGGGGGGACACATTTTGCAGCTCTCTTTAAATACCCATGGAAAAAATTTTGCCTTGCCATAGGCTCTGAGCAGTGGAAACTGTTTCTAACTAATACATATATAAACAGATGTGTGTATATATATATATTTATATTTATATCTTCAATTTTCAGTGTACAGATAGGAGGGTTTTGATTTTCTGTTAGGAATCTCAGGACTATTAGGGATGCAAATGTCAGGCTCCTCGAAGGCAGAAGCTGTTTGGTTCTAAGTTCAAGTTTATTTCCATACTTCCAAGTTGAGAGTGTAAATGTTTCAGTTATTTTTCAGTCACTTTTAAATATGTTCACGACGCCGAGCTCCTGCAGGTTTGGCATTTTTCCCTGGATTTCGTTGCATAACGCATCTTTCCAACCTAACATTTGTCAGGAGGAGAAAATGCTTTCATGCTAAATTGGGTAATGTGCAGATCTCAGAACGAAGCCTCTTCATGCACTGAATCTCACATTACATATGGACACACAAACCGACAAGCAGGCCCTGTGCAAAATCATGGGGTGAACGGGAAAAACGTGCAAAATAATGGGATTGAGGCACACAGTGAGGAGACAGCTTTGGATAGCCCCCCCCAAAACGTATCTTGGAGGAATACCATGGAAATGGTGGATTATAACAGGCCTTTTCACGTGATTTCAATCCAACAAGTGGAAAACCTTGAAACAAAGGTCTCGTGTTTCTTTCCACCTTTCTCTGTTCAGTTCAGTGGTTCCACATCGATTTTTATTATCCAACAATGTGGCTTTTTATTTGTAGTGAATTTAAGGAATGAAAGATCTTTTTTTTTTTCCCTGAAAAAGAGATTCAGCCTAACCCTTCTTGGCACATGAAAAGCTACCTCAAATTTTAAATTTTTCTTGAGAGTTCACACTCTGTTCATCTGTGTGTGATTCATTAACAAACTTCCATCTGCACCATCTGGCTGCACTAGGGGAGGAGGAAAACCAGAGTCAGGAAATACTCAAATATGGATGAAAAGTGACTGGATGATCCTTCTGGGTCCCTTCCTACCCAGAGTGCTGGAGCCTGGCAGTGACTGCGGGTCACACTGACCAACACCCCAGAAAATGTTATCTCCAGTATCCCTTTGTTCCAAAGGTGGAATTCCCTTCATTCCATGAGTGGTTTTAGCAGTGTAAGCTGCTCAGGATCCAGCCCTTGGCACTGCAAGATGATGGATATTTTGCAGCTGACTTTGTTTTAAGCGTTGCAATTAATGTTCAAACTTTTCTCTGGAGCTGTCCCTCCCCTCAGCCTTCCTGCCTCCCAATAATTGAAGCTCTGAGAAATCTGCAAAACAGCCTCAAGCTCCATTTAACACTTCCATACTTTTTCCCCTTACATCACAATAACGCAGGGCTCATTTAACACCCCATGAATATGGTTATTGAGTTGGATCAGACACCTTGCCCTTGCCAGGGGCTATTCTTTTTATTAATGTGCTAGTCTTTTTTTTTGGGGGTTGTTTTTGGTTTTGGTTTTTTGTTGTTTGTGGGGTTTTTTTCTTTTCTTTTCAAAATATGCTTTTATTTTTATTAAGCTTGCTTAGAATGGCATCTGTCTCAAGTATGCATTTGGACTCCTTTAATATTTACCCCTGTTGACTCTCATTTGAATAAAAAGACAGTTTCAGTTTTCTGAGCCACTGGCAATACCAGCTGGGTGCTGGGGAGAACTCACTAAGAACAATTATTAAAGGAGATAGAAAAAAAGAGAGAAACAAGATACTTAGATCTGAAAGTTCTTGCATCTGGTTCCCTGCTGGTGCTGCTGGATGAAGTTGGGGGTGGGTGGAGGATTTTAGAATCACAGAACCTAAGAATGGTTTGGGTTGGAAGGGATTAGTTCAGCCAAAATCTATTAATGTGTCAGGAAGTAAATATCAAATATTTTTTCATGTAAATTTACACTAACACAGACATCTAATAAGATTTTATTATTTTTTTTTTTAATGCCACCTGGATTATTTGCAGCCAGTTCCAGTTCCAGGGGATGTGTCCCAGCTTGGTCAGTCACCTGCACCCTGACCTTCAGAGAGAGAATGAAAAGAGCTGTTGTGGTTTTTAACTCTTTTTATATGTCAAGCAAAGAGTCCTTTCTCTTAACTGAAACTCATGGGCTTTTTACACTTCTGCAAACCAGAGAAGGCTTGAGAACAAACCACAAGGAGTGAATTTCAAAATATACTCACAAAAATATCTGCCATTTTTGCAGTATTTAGAGATTATTACAGTTTTGATCTTTGCCACTGATTAGAGAATCCTTTTGTGGTTAATTAAGAATAAATTATAAACATTCTGGCAGCAACAGAAAATGCTACAAAGGAGAACGGGTGCCCCTCTCCCAGTTTAGTAGGAAGAATAAAAAGAGCAAAGAACCCTCTGGCACCTTCAGCAGAGAATGGCAGATTTTATTTGCTCCAGCTTCACATGGAGAAGAACTCAGCAGGCACAATTAAATAAATTCCATATATCTTAGGTGGATGATTATGGAAGTTTTTCAGATTTTTCAAGCAGACTCATAACAGTACAAAACAAATGACTTCAAACTGCAGAGTTCTTTTTTTTTTCCTGTACCTGGTTCATGCACACACCTAAAGCACCTGCTTGGAGTGGAAAGTCAAGGAGATCATACATATATTTTCCTTCAAATTGTGTCTCCTGTCCTGTCTTGTCCTGTCCCATCCCATCCTCTCCTCTCTTTTTTTTGTTATATATTTTTATATATAAAAAAATATGTGAAATATAAGTATATATGTTATATATATATGCCCATAAGGGGTGGTGAGCTATTAAAGGCAGACTTGTTCGTTCTGATTTGGGAGGGGAAATCAGAACAACACAAATCTATTCCGTGTAAGCACAAAAATATATTCCATTCAGGCAAAAAATGCACAAATGTGAATGTTAAGCCCCACAGAACACGACTGTGAGCGTCCCACGACACAAAGCAATATGTTTAAGGGATGAGCAGCCTCCCAAAATGCAGGGATTTCATTTACAGGAGAGCTTTATCTACAGGCTCTTCAGAGCCAGGACAGCTCTGGGTGTGAATTCACCCCCGCCGTGTCAAAGCCCCCCAGGAACTGGGAACTAAAGGAACCAGAACTTGTTCATTTTTGTGCTGTGCAGCAAAACTCCAGGTGATTTGAACCTAAACTGATAAACTGATGCCTCGGTGGGTAAGAGTTGCCATGGCTGGGTTTTAGGAGCCTTCGGTGCTGTTGCACACGGAGCAGCCGAAATGGGCTCGTTGATTTTGCTGCTGCAGAGAATCAGGGCTGTGCTTCCTGGGAATTCCCACTGCCCAGGCCACCTGAGGGCTTTGATCAGCCCTGTGGAAACAGAGCAGAGCTGGACAGCTGGAGAGCAGCCGAAATGGCGACTTCCTGAGGGTGTCTCTCCTTTCTCAAGTCTTCTACATGAAGGGAGAGAGAATCAGTTCCTGCAGGGATTCTCTTTTTGTTGTTGTTGTTCTGCCTGTATGAACACGAAAGAGCCTTGTTTGTGTGCACATTTGGAATTTCTGTGGACTCTCCTTTTTTTTTTTTTTTTTAAATAATTAAAAAATAAAATATCTGAGGAGCTCGTGCCTCTCTCTCTTTTCAGCTGAGTATATAAAACTTCCAGTGCCCATCTCAAAGGACTGTGAAAGATGGAATGAGGGTTAAAAGGTACATCCGAAATTGCTGTTATTTTTGGTAGAGGATCCTATCCCATAATCAGGCATGGTCCCTCTTCCATAGATGCCACAGTTGGCTCTGTATATGAGGAAAAAGCTAATTATTTAATTGGCTGTAGTTTTCCAAGCATTTTTTTCTTCAGCCTTGGACCCTTAGTCCCTGCAGGGATGACATGTTTAGCCAAAACAAAGTAACAGCATTCCCTGGTCATTATTCCCTGAACTCCCCTCTTTACTATTTGTTTCTTTCTCTTTCTTGTCTCTGTTATATTTATATATTACGCAATCTTTATGTTCTTCTTTCACCATAATTGCTTTTTTTTTCAAGTGTTACTGCTTGTTCTTATATCTCCAGTCCACACCATGTACTTTTTTTGTTGACCCAGGACCCAGATTTCAGTGAGACTTAAAAGGAAGTTTCCCAGTTTCTAGAGGCATTCCGTGGGATTTGATGAATGTATTTTTTGCCACTCCTAAATATTACATGGCCACTCTCTCATGACCAGCTAATGGCTGTTTGTGACTGTTTGCTCTCTGATCTTCAATCCTAAAAATATCCTTTTTATTGGCAAAAGTATTCTGCTTATGCCCAAAGTAATGGCTTCAAATTACAGGCCATCAGAAAGCTCTGAATTATCCAATTGCACCCATCCCTTTGATCTTTGCACTTGGTCTATTTATACCAGGATTTTCTGTGCTCTACCAAGTGCTGCTCCTCTTTTTGTTAATTCTCGGCACTGGTTCATATTGGTTCATATGTTATCAAATCCATACAATCCCACAAGGTTTCATTTGCATTTATTAGCTATTTTTTGGAGGGGGAGAGGAGAAACAAAGATCAAATGCACAGTAACCATAGAGGATTGAAAAAAAAAAAAAGAAACCACCACCACCACCAAAACATGATGTACAGTTTTAGAATAAAAACAAACACCAAAATACTTCAGATAGGGAACCAAAAGGCCCTCCTGAAAACAAACAGTTATGCCTCAGATTTACTGATAGCTCATTTGACACTGGCACTTCTTTTTTGGCTGAGCAGCCCTCCCTCACTATTTGAAAGAATCATTTCGGTCTCCATCACTTTCCCAGCCCACCTCTAGATGTCTTCTAGCTATTTTACCTTCTTCTCTGAGATTGTAAAAGGCAAAGCTACACATAAGAGACAAGAATTCTGATAAAGAGCCAGTGGTGTGATGCCACCCCTTCACTCTGCTTTACTTACTCAGTGTTTAACACACTGTTTGTTTCTGAGTGCTACCAATCTGACTTGCTCATTGAACTCTGTAAATACAAGAACTTAACTTGTGGCAATGGGAAGCTCTGCTGTTACCTTTGAGATAAGAGGGTTTTCCCTGATTTATTCCATCAGCACCGGGCGCAGATTTATTTACCAGTGCAGATGGAAAGATATGTTTGTACAGTTAAGTACTCATTACATACAAAGCAGCTGCTTACAACTGCCTGGGGTGAAAATGCTGATTGCTGTGCTAATAAATTATTCCAACTGAACTGCCATCAGAAAGGTCTTTCCTCTGGTGAGGATGACACTGAGCATCTGCGTGTCCTCCAGCTCAGAGATCCACCCCCAGCCCTCACCGACCTGTGGGCAATGTCACACCAGGAAAAAAACCCCGTGGGCGACATCAGTTTTCCTCTTCTTGCAACCTTCACTTTTAATTTTTCATTTCCTGTGGCTCCCAAGCAATGCTGCTGCCTCTTTGCAGGCAACATGTTCCTCGAGAGCTGAGCGAGCGGGAGGACGCCGAGCCAGGCAGGGATTCTCCCCCTGCAGCTCCATTTGCACAGCCCCTGCATCCCAAAGTGGTTCTGCCTGGCAGGGACCAGATCACTTCTGCCTCCAGAGATGTGGAGTGTTGAGCAGAACCACTCAAACGCTGGTGCTTGTCAACACCACACGGTGAGTGTTGTGTGCCCGTCAAGGGCTCATTCATCTGTTTTTACCTGCAGTGTGTGGATGGACCTCCAGGCACAGAACCCTCAACAAGCTGAAGAGAAGAGCTCATTTGCATAAGACACATTCAAATATTTTATTTAGGTTATGCCTTGTGGTCTGTGTATTCCAGGCAGAGGTGCTCACCCCTGCTGCTGTCCCGTGGAGCTCGCAGCTCCCCTGCGCCGAATAGGAAGGGTAAAGTGTTTGATCCCGTCCTAATTTCGCTCAGACACGTTGCCGAGTTAGAATTTTCCTTCTACGAGCTCTCCCAGACTTGACTTAATAAATATCTGAGTTTTGTCCTCTGTGATTTCTTTCACATGAGGTGACAAGGCATTTGAATTTTTGGGGGGGGTGGTTGCAGAGCCCTTATTTGCCTGCCCACTGATGCAGCCAGGCTGCAGTGATGCTGTGCCTCGTGCAGAGCTCTGCTGCTCTCAGGGCCTTTTCAGTGAAATGGCAGCCTGTTATTCCCAGGAATTTTTAGCAATTGTGCTGTAAATAGCAATGCATAATTCTTTTTCTTTTTTTTGTCATAAAACTCTCAGAAATGAATCTAATTTCAAGCCATGCAGTAAACAGCAAGTGTGCTCTGTGCTGATCTCAAAGCTATGGAACACATATCAATCTTTCAGGGGACGTTGTTGAAATGAGTTTCAAACTTTATGGGCTCTCCAACTTTACTGGGGACAAAAATGTGTGATTTGGAGTGAAAATTACAACAGAACGTGGTTTTTTTCATCGTCATCTCAGTCTTCAGATGAAAAGCAAATCTGGTTACTGCAGGTAATGTTAGTGACTCAGGGAGCACACACTGTGTGAACCAAAGCCAAAATGCAAGCCCCAGCATCCCTCCCTAAAAACCTCCCTCACTCGCTGCAGCACAGCTGGGTGGGAATTCCTGGCACCCAGGAACGCTCCATTCTCACCCCATCTCCGCATTTAGGAGCAGAAATCTTTCTGAAGGCAGTCCTGCAACGCTCATTTAGAGTCGACACCCGATTCTCCTGGGGCCTGGCTCTGCGGGGAGAGGGGGAGCTCGGTGTTTTAGTGGTGCAGCTGGAGTGCCATAACGAGCACATCCAGAACAAAACCCATAGCATCGCTTCTCCTTCTGCTGGAAATAAACAGGAAAACTTACTCCTTCGTTGGGGTGAGCAGAGAAAGGCTTTAAAGAGTATCACCACGCTATTTTTATGTGCTGCTGGAGAGGCAGTGATGTGCCTGCAAAGCCAGGATTCTGGAGCGGTGCTGGATGCTGCAGGGAACAGGATTAATTAAAATCTTTAATTTTTATTTTACTAAAGCTTAAAAATCCTCCACAAACTCCTCCTGGAAGTGGCTTGTGATTTTTTCATTAAAAAATTTTAAACTATATCTCTTTTAAACCCCTACAATGAAAGAGAACTAGACTAAGAAATTCTGATTGAAAACCGGCCTTGATTTTTGCTGTAACTTTTAAATAACGACTACATATTTAGTTCTGATATTTATTCCTTGTCTGAGCACTATATTTTCATATTTATATTATTCTGTTTATATTTATATTATTATATTTATATTTTTATAACACAGGTGGTAAAAGAAAACTTCCTCTTGCATGTCCTTTCCAGTGAAAGGCTGTATGGACAGAACCACATCATGTGTTTCCATTTAGTACCAGAGATGCAAAGCTGTACCTGTTTGCAACAGGTTTAACTTCCAGTGCCTGTATAGAAATTTTTCAAGTTTATTCTTCTTTTCTGAAAGTGCAAAAGTCTCATTTCCTTGACTTCCTTACAGTTTTCTCTTATATTCGGTCACTGCTTTCTTTAGGAAGCAGGCAAAGGACCACTCAGATCAGCAGTTATGTCTTCTTCGACAGTGCAAGCCAATTTAGGGGTCTGACGCTTCTTTAGGAATAGTTTTCATTACTCGAGATTTTGGTTCTCTTTTGAGCAAAGCTTGGCAGGTTCCTGTAACTCTGTAGACAGAACAGGAAAAAAACAGCCCTGGGGAAGTGTCCTGTCTTGTTTGCATCCAGGAATCAATCTCAGAGTGTCCTGAGCTGGCCCTGCACAGACACCCCAACAATCCCCCCCTGTGCCCCAGAGGATCATCCCAACCCTCCTGCAGCTCTGGCAGCCTTGGGGCTGTGCCCACTGCCCTGGGGAGCCTGTTCAGTGCCACCCCCCCTCTGGGGGAAGAACCTTTCCCTGAGATCCCCCCTGAGCCTGCCCTGGCACAGCTCCAGCCGTTCCCATTAACACGGTGTTAATCACACCGAGATCTGCTGCTGAATGAAGGACCATTTGTAATAGTTGTCACTATCTGCTCATTAATGTAATGTTCACCAACAGTCAAACTTTCCAGCCTCTGAAAGCATTTTGAAATAGAATTCACATTAAGGGCTCTCCGAATTTCTTTAAAATACAAGACAATCTCAGGAGATTCAACCTCCTTCTGTGTTCTTTAAAATGTATTTCCAGTGAAGAGCTTCAATACCTTTCCCTTAACCTCTTTGTGATATTCAGTAAGCCAATTAAAGTCTATTGCCTTTGCTTTAGAGATAATAGGTTTCACTTAAGAGAGAGCGTGGCCTCTGCCAAAGGGCTAGAAAGAGAAAAAGGGCTCTGAAGTGCACAGGCATTGATGCCTTCGATGGAAAAATCCATCTGTTATTACCTTAAATCAAGTCTTTGCCCACGAATCTGGCAGATCTGTCCTTTAACTATCTCCCGATGACACTCCTTTACGTTTGTTAACCACGTGTAATCTTAAAACACCCATTTAAATCAGGCTTTGAGTGGTGAGGATTAAAGCACTGAACTTGAAAAAAAAACTTGCTCCAATGGGTTTTCCAGAGGTTTCAGGGAAAGCCCAGAGAGATTTTTACTAGTTTTTGTGGTGCAACAGGTTATCAGTGAAGTCCTGGGAGTCATTCCTGATTTCCAGCAATCTGAAGGTCTCCAAAACAATCCACCATCTGAAATAACTGTTAGGGAAGGAGGAGTCTGCTCCTGTGACAAAAACGTTGGTGAAAAAATTATAGTTCTGCATTCCAATGGCAGCCTAAGCTTGCATGAAATTCCCGAAGGAATTGAACTAAGCCTTAATTTTAGAGCTTCAAAAATTACAGTAATGATTCCTCACTCTCCATTTTAGTTCAAAGTGTACAACCTGTGGAAATTCTTTGGGAAATGGAATCTCTGACCCTGTGGCTGCCTTGGTGTGTGTGTTTGTGCCCCAGACTTGTCACAGCTCCTCAGTTTTTTTCTCTGCTAAAAACTGGTTAAAAATACAAGATTTTAAGAATCTCCCCCGGTTACATGATAATATAGGAGACATTTTCCAGGTCCACCCCAGAGGTGAGAATTTCTGGGGTTTGGCTCAAGGGTTTAGTCTGGGGGTTTGACTTTCAGGAGGATGTGGGTTGACATAAAGCAAACCTGAATTTGCCCACTGGGCCATAAAATCCTTTTGGGTTGGAAATCGCCTCCCATGCAGGTAAATGATGGAATAACAAGGACTTTGACAGGGTCCTTGCACTTCCACAGAAGGACTATCCGGTATTATTTTATACTTCTGTTAAGATAAATAGAGTTTTTCGGCATTATTTTTAATTGAATGGCCTCGTGCCAAATACCTGGCTGTCATAAATCCCCGTGTCTAATGAAAAGAAGCAAGCCCCGAATGCTGCTGGCAGCATCAGCTAAAAAAATAGAAAACCAATTAAGCTCAGGTTAAAATAATTTTCCATTTCAGGAAAATTTGAGAATTCAAAGGAGGGGTTTTTTTCCTTCACAAGAAGAGTCCATAATCTAAAAATAAATAATCAATTACCCAACACTGGGGAAAAGGTAAGCTTTGATAAATCCAGTGTTCTCCCAGTAATTTTGAAATACAGGGTATTTGTATAGATTTTAACTGATTTATTTCACCTCAGTACTATTTATTATTTTACTATGATATTATAGTAATATCTATGTCAATATTTAGAACATTTTAAAGGCACAATTTATTTTGTGATTGTTCAGCCTGCACACTTTACAGCTTCAGATCTTTTACTTTCTTTCACCTTAGAGGAGCACCAGCGTCCCCAGGGAGGATTTTTGAACTGCTTCTAATGAGATGTAGAAATTGCAGCCATGGCTGTTTGTGTAAAGTCATGGTAAAACCCCTTTGTCAATAGAAATCCTACTGAGTTTTAATTTGTTAATGACCACATAACTTTTGGACTTTTTTTTCTTTTATACCAATAATTTTTTACGATTTTTTTTTTTTTAAATACCAAGTACATTGTTCTTTTTAATCCTGGACATTAAAAACCTATGATTTTACTCCTGAAATAACTGACACTGTGGGACAATTTGTTCATGTGACACGAAATGAACTTTTCTTTCTTTTCTGTTATTTTATTTTATTTTATTTTTTTTATTGATTATCACGGGTTTGGTATAGAAATGTGTAGGGTTTGTATTTATATATGTAATATGCACATAATAAAATGCTAGAAACTGCAAGGTCAGAAAGACTCAGAAACTTTTGGCTCGGTGTCATTACCTGGGTTTTGCTCAGAGAGGCTCAGGATCTTATTTAACTGCAGCTGTGGGAAAATGTTATCAAATTCTCCTCTATCTGCAGAGTTTAATTCCACCCCTTTTGATTATTGATTATGCTTTTTTTTAATAATTCTCCAAGGTTAGCTCTAAGTGCAGCCCAGTGGCTCCACCTCAACCCAGTTTATTAACCAGGAGGCAAAGCAGTTTAATCATTTGGTGGACGTGGGTTTTGCCAGGCAAACTTTCCCCTTCCTGTGCTAAACTCAAAAAGCTCTGGATGTTCCTGAGATAGCCAGCCTGGCTTAATTACCTCCAGCTTGTTCATCGACAACTGAGCCAAACAAAATGAAGCCTCCCAAAAAAAAAAAACAAACTCCCAGGCTTATCAGGATGTGAAAGCAGCTTTTAAATTGAGATGGCAGACGAGAATTTATCTTCTGATCTTCTGAAACCCCTCATCAGGAAGGAAGAAAAGCGAGCTCTGAGTGAGGGAAAACAGTTTATTTCTTCATCAAGGAGTTTGGATCCTCCAAAGGGCACGGCTGACATCGAGTAGAGCTTTTTAATTAAGCTCCTAAACAAATGCCGAAATCTTTCGGTGCAAGTGTTTATATTCAGCGAGCAGCACTTCTTGCCTTTGTTAAACATTGATTAATGTCACTGGCATCTCACTTGCAATATTTTAGGGAGATCATTAAGTCTGGTTATTGAGTCTGGGAGCAGCACACAGAGGCAACGGGGGTGGGTGCACATTTTCCAGGCTCCTTCTTCAGGGAATTCCGTGGGAAATGGTGATTGTGGGGAGGGGGGGAACAAGGACATGATGGGGTCTTTACATAACCTCAACAGAACCTTGTGTCCTAAGGAGGAGAAAGGGAGAAAACAGTTCAAAAATGGAAACTCCTGAGTTTGGACAACACCTGCAAACCTCCTTCCCTGCCCCTGGTCCTGCAGAGGGCACTGCCAGGGGAGAGACCCTCGGCACACCAGGAATGACCACAAGGCTCTTGGAGTGAAGGGCAAGGCTCTGGTGGCGTCTCCTCGACCCTGCTGGGGGTATATATTAATTATAATTATATTATTGATCTTGAAAACCCTCCTTGGGGCAGTTGGTAAGGAAAAGATGGCCCATTTTCCTGGGATTTTTCCTTTCTCCCTCAATACAGTGCTTGAAAAGCCTCCCCAGCTTCTAACAGCTGTATTACTATTTTCCCTATTAATGTTAACCCACATGGCTGGATTTTTTTTAATTGCCTTTCCTTAATCACGTCTCTTTGGCCGAGATTAACGTTTGGCAGCAGGGAGGACTTGGCAGAAATTCCTTAGGAATTGTTTGTCCGCATTCCCACACCATCCAAAAAGATCTGTTTGCCTGGCAAAGGATTGAGTTCCAACATGGAAATGACTTATTTGAAAAGCAGTGCAGATTAGAATATACTCCCTCGTGGGCTGTGCTAAAAATAGTCTAAAGTAAATAAAATAATAAAAGAATAAAATAAGATGAAATAAAAAAAAATAAATAAAATAACATAAAATAATAAAATAAGGTCTTCATTTAGATTGAAGGCTTTCATGCTATTTTCTCCCTTCCTGGTGTTCTATTAATTGGAATTTGTTCCTGTATGCTCTAGACATTTCAAATCTTCTCTTCATTCCAGACATGTCAAAACAAAATTAAATACAATCAAAACCTGTCAATCCCCATTGTTTACTGCCTCCTTGTTCTTTTCTCTTCCAAATAACTCGTAGGTCATCAATATGCATGGCTGAATTTTGAAAGTATCAATCCTTCACTAGGGAAACTTCAATTTGTGAGGATTTTGTTTCATTTTTTAATTTTTTTTTTAAGATTTGGCTGCTTATAAATGTCAGGGTGTCATTTGGGGAAAAAAAACAAATGCAAACTTTAGTGAAAAATACCCAATTGTTTCATTCCAGTTGCCTTTCATGAAGTTTTCATATTAATTTAGCCCTAAAATACCTTTTCTCTCAAAGAATACCAGACAAGCAAATATAGAAAAAAAGAAATTGAACCCCTGCAAACAACAGGTGGCAAAAAAATCAACAAAAATACAATTACAGCCTGACAATAATTGGGTGGCTCCTTAACCAGCTTCTGGATGAAGTTTCAAAATTCATATTCTTTATGTGGAAGGAATAAATCTGGTTTAGGATCCTCTTTTCTTCACCTGAGGCAAAAGAAGAATTTACCTTTTCAATTCTTTTTTCCCCCAGTGTTATATCACAGATAACTCACCAGGAGGGATACATAGGACAGCATTTTCCTCAAGGAAGCTGCTGAGTTGCAGTTCCAGCCAGATCATCTTTTCCCTAGAAGTTTGTGCATATTTTTTTGAAATCAACAAAAATCCTTTCTTATAGAAAAAAAACAACAAACAAACAAACAAAAACCCACAAACAAACAAAAAACACAACCAAAAACCTCAAAACAACAAAAACAAGAATAAAACCCAAACCAAATCAAATGAAAGAACAAACACAGAGAAGGAAAAAAAAAACCCAAAATTTAAAAAAAAAAAAAACACAAAAACCACAAACAAAAATTGAACCCCAGAACTGACAGAAAGAAGGCAAGAAAAGGAAGCAAGTAATCTAAATGTCAGATCTGTCACCTCTGTGATTGAAATATCACATTTTTGTGAGGAGATACAACTGCAGTAATTGTAAAACATTCAGTAAAATACAAGCACATAAATATTTCTCGTGCTGAAAGTTTAATGCAGTCTTTGAAAATGGGAGTAGGAGATGTTATATAAACCAGACAGAGTGTGCTAATTATGGACTCAGACAAGCTCTTCACACACCACCTTTGCATTTCACAGCCTTGTCCCCCAAAACAGAAGCAGGGAAATGGTGCAGCATCACCAGGATGTTTGATATTTAGATTCAGTATAAAATTGCTGACAGTCTTGGAGGTCAGAGGACTGGTTTGGGTAGAAGGAACCTTAAAGATCACCCAGTTCCAACCACACCACCTTCCACCAGCCCAGGTTGCTCCAAGCCCCGTCCAACCTGGCCTTGGACACTTCCAGGGATGCAGGGGCAGCCACAGCTTCTCTGGGCACCCTGTGCCAGGGCCTGCCCACCCTCCCAGCCAGGAATTCCTTCCCAATCTCCCATCTAACCCTGCCCTCTGGCAGTGGGAAGCCATTCCCTGTGTCCTGTCCCTCCATCCCTTGTCAATGGTCTCTCTCCATCTTTCCTGTAGCTCCTTCAGGTCCTGCAAGGCCACAGTGAGGTCACCCCAAAGCTTCTCCTCTCCAGGCTGAACAATCCCAGCTCTCCCCCCTTTCCTCCCAGCAGAGCTGCTCCATCCTCTGCTCCTCTTGGAGCCTCCTCTGGACTCTCTCCAGCAGTGGTCACAATATTGTGATTAGGAAAGAACCTGCTTATTCAACACAACCTGAATTTGTTTCCCAGGGTGTTTTTTACCAGCAGAGTTTGGTTCCCCTGTGAATAATCAAACCAGCCCCGTGGTTTGCAGGAGCAGATGCCTCATCCTTAATCTTGTTCTCCTCCCAGGTAAACAAATTCCAACCAGGTGTTGTGTGCAGATAAACTTTTAGATTCTTGCTATCCAGGAGGGATCTCAGGTCCTGAATATCTCTTCCCTTCAAATTCAAAGTGCCAATTGGATCTGATTAGTGGTGGCAGATGGTCAAGATAAAGTTTATTATAATAAACACATTGACTCTGAAGCCACAGATTCTTCTTCCCAGCAGTGCCTCCCTGAGCCTTCTAGAAGAGATTTTCACACTGATTAAAACTTTCAGCTTCTGTACCTACCTGCTTAATCCTTTTAACTTTCACACTTTTATTTTCCCTTCTCCCTTAATTGTCAGGCCCATCACTGTTAAAAGGAGGATGTTTATTTTTGGCACGGTGGAAACAGCTGCAAGAGCAGCTCATTTGAAGTTTCTGTGTGTGAGGCAGGCTGGGTCGCTGCAGGTGCAGAACAATTTCCAAGGCCAAGGGTTTCTGTTCTCCAGCAATCACACAGTTCACACACCAGCTCAGGATCTGAGTTGGTGTGGGGTTCCAAATCATATTTGCAGTCATATCTGGGTTACCAGTCATATCCCTCTGCATTGATTGGGACTTCAGCTGCAAGACAATGAAAAGGAAGCAGAATGTAAATTAAATATCTAAATCCAATGGACCCACAGCTGAGGAGAAAGAAAACATTAATTGGACTAAAATTAAATTTTCAGCCCTATAAATAATTTGTAACTTTTTGCTTGTATGAAAATTTCGAGTTGTGGCAAAATTTTGCCAGGAATGACAGGCACATGCATGGAAAATCCTGGGAATGTAACTAGGAATTAAAGCAAATTTATTGTTCCAATCAATGTGCTTGTAAGGGATTCTTGAAGAGTTTGCAATGCCACATCATTCCTGGTTTGATAGGTGATAAATGTTATGCTAGAAATTAATAATTCCCCCAGGAAGCCATGTGGGGAAGCCATCAGCAAGGGTCCTTCTCTCTGGAAATTCCTCTGAACAAATATTTTCCTTTTTTTAAGTTATAAAAAAGAATACCTGTTTTTTTTTTTTTCCCTCCTGGTTGTTTAAACAAAACCTCCACGTGGTGAGGGATTTACATCTCAATCAAAGCTCCAGGAAGAGTCAGCCTCACCTAATGATGGGGAGGGAATGGGGATTTCAACAGGATTCAAGCAGGGAGAGATTAATGCTCAGCAAAACCAAAGCAGGAGGGATTCCTGGAAAATGGGGGTTTAATGAGTTATTGGAAGGAGGAGAGAGAGGCCACTTGGCAAAAAGGACACAGAGCTGAATGTTCATTGTGCTTTCAGCAGGAGGAGAATAATGGCACGGAAGGGCTTTAAAGGTGAAAGGAAGAAATCCATAACCCCACTCAGGACAGCCTGGAGCTGAAATATTCTCATCTCCTGAACAGGAGGGGAAATAGAAAGTCTATTTAATAACTTTTTCATCATTTTTCGGATCCTGGGGGTCAGGAGTTTCAGAAAAGCGGGTTAAAGTGCCACAAACACCACACAGGATCTTCACATGGCCCATGTTCATGCTGGACTGCAGATGGACTAGAAAGTTTTATTTCATTAAGCAGTTTTTTGAGTGCTTTTCTTATTTTTCTCTCCCCCCTCCCCAAACCCTCCCTGCCCTTTTTCTGTATATTTATATGTATTCAGTGGTGTTTCCACATGAAGTGAACACAGAAGGAAGAAAAGAAAGGAAGGAAAGGAAGGAAAAGGAAAGACGAAGGAAAGGAAGGCCAGGTGGGTGAGAGCCATTATGACTTCAAAAAATTCCTTTTCCCTAAGTCAAAAGCCTACTAGAAATAATAGATGACAAACATCCATACCTTATGCATGTTTTATGATCTTTTGGGATTTTTTTGTGCCTTTTTGTCCTGTAAAACTTCATCCCAGCCTGATGTTTTTCATTCTGTATTCATGCACTTGGCTGTACTTTGCTGAATGTCACAAACTGTTACGTAACTGTGAGCTTATTGCAGTTAAACTGAATTTTACAGATTCACTAATTCCATTCCCAATTCCACGATTCCATCAATATTCACATTCCTTGTGCAACGAAAGGCACTTCCTGTGCCCAGAAGTTGTACAGAAGATTTCACGCTTTCTCCAAGGAGGAAGAAAGTGCATTTTATTGCATCTGCTGCCTGGAGCACTTTGGTTTATTGCTACCAGTGATTCCCTGCGAGAGAAGAATGGGTTGATAATTGTAAAATGGTGATAAAATAGAACAAATAGATATTTTTGTGACGCCTGAGGTAGAAATATCTCTGTGGCTCCTGTGCAGTCAGGTCCTGTGAACTCTGTTAATGCCCACTGATCAAACAGATGGGAAAACACCTTTGAAAATTAACCTTTCAGGGATGCTCTCACTGGCACCAGAAAGTCATCTCATTCCTGAACACAGTGTGCTGATGATAAGAGAGATATTTTGGATTTAGGGCTGTTGTTTGGGGGGGGTTTTCCCCCTTGGTTGATTTTTCCCTTCCCAACTCCCACGTGATTTTCTCAGCAGCCACCACCATGAATTAAACCCAATCAAACACAAGGAATTCCTCGCTGTGCCAGCTGAGCTGCCCAGTATCAGAGAATCCCAGCTCACCATCTCTGAACTGGCTCTTACTGGTCTAAAATTACATTGTGTCCTGTAATTAAACGGATTTTCAAAATCCCAGGCACTCAAATTTCCTGGTTCAGCTTCACACCAAAAAAGAAAAGGAGACATTGCCCTGGGGTGGGACATTAGTTTTGAACCCTTATTTTGCCCCAGTGCCACGTTGTTGTTCTCAGCTGAGTTGCCTCTGGTCTTTGTTCTGTGTAAATCATTAATTCTAGGCACAAGAAACAAAAGAGAGAACTTTCTTGAATCTGAATGTGTCAGGCACCCAAAACACAGAAAGTGTCCTCACTTCTTTACAGACCACTTGGCAAGGACTTTTATCTAAGGAATAGGAACTTTCAACAGCTTGGGCATTTTTTGAAGGGCAGGGAAACATTTCCTGTACATATTTATGACCAGGTGATGATGTTTTTAATCTCAACTGCAACAAGTAGCTCTGCCTGTGGAAAATTTATTTCCTGCCCCTTTGACTTTGAATTCTGTCTGTCATTAAACATCATCCTGAGCAGTTTTTAGCTCAAGGTACACGTTCAAATAGTTCTGAAATCACCAATTTAATCAGAAGTTTGCAAGGGACAGTTGGTGACTCTCATGAATGAATTATAGACATCAGACTCCCACCCTGAACAAATATGCATTTCCACTCATCTCTACTGTTTCCCAAACTAGAACTAAACTACAAGTATATATAATAAACCTGATTTGACAGAAACAGGAGCTTCAGCAGCAAATTCCTTTGTGGCATTAATTTGTTATCTATCACAATACCCACTGGAAGCTAATTTTATTCTGCTTAATTGCAGTTTTTTAATAGTTGTGAAGTGTTTTCTTGCTCAGAAAGGCAGCTACATTTGGTTTGCTATTGTGAGAAAGTACCACTCTCCTGCATCATTACATGATAACACAAATGGAGAGGTCCTTCCAAATCTCCCCACAATAAGGTGTATTCCCTACCTGCATGAAAAATTTCATGGGATTCTAATTTTTTTCTTATCCATTCACAAATGTAGTGACCACTGCTTGCCTCTGAATGCCTGTAAAGGTATGGATAATACCAGAAAAATTATATGAAGGACTAATTTTTAACTTAGAAAATGTTCGGTCTGCAAAAACTTCCTTGTTTGGCTTTGTGCTGAAGGGCCACTTCAATTAGGAAAATACATTTCAAAGTTTGCAAGGTGATGGGTACACAGGCTTTCATTACACTCTAATTATTAGCAATAAAAGTTTTACATGACAGGCAATTTATTTCCTTATGTTGAAGGAAAATAAGCCAGGGACAGTCTATTCCATCATTTGCCCTACTCTTGCTCCAATGTGCAAATCCTTGGGAGTTTTCCACAAATTTTGTTCAATTTTACTCTTCTAGCTTTCCAAATGCTTCCTGACACGGAGGGTTTCATAGGACTGAACTTGGATATCTGCAGTTAGGGATTGAAGTTGTCACATCCTGGGAGAGGGACTTTTCCCCACTGTTTTCCACAGGGATTTTTATGGCCATTCCCACAACCCAGTTCTCTCTCAGTCTCCCAAATCTTAATGAATAAAAGTCTGCAAAAGACCAATTTCCCTGGATTTTTTTTTTTTTTTTATTCTCTAAGTAACTTCAAAACACAAATATTGCATGGAACAAACACCTTGTGAAGACAGCAAAATGAGTTAGAAGTAATAAATTCTTAAAGGATTGGGAAAAATACTGAGATTTTATTAAATAATTCAGAGAGAGATTGGTAGGGATTGTACTTACAGGTCATACTTAAAATTTCATATTAATGATGACAAAAGGTCATCATTAATATGAAATCCATTCATTTCATCCCCAGACCTGTTTTCCCTGCAGCCCAAATTTGTGATTTTGAATGACTGTTTTAAAGCTCAACTTGTTGTGTTACAGCTTTCTCATCCTCCTGTTGATGAGGAAGACAAATATATCTTATTTCTGAGAAGACACCAAGACCTTTTAGTTGACTTCCTACTCGTCTGAGTGGGAAAAAAAAAAAAAAAAAGATGGTTTTAAAGGTCTATAAAAAATCTCTTGCATTTGGCTGGAAAGAAAAGGATCAAAGACAAACATTATTGCTTTGGGGATATATATTTAATGCTTTAACAGATGTCATCAATCTGTTGCCTTTTAATGAGTTTCTCTATGTGCTCCCCTGAATTAATTATCTCTTGTCATCGGTTTTATTCTTCTGGGCTGGTTTTTCAGCTACAAAAAACATTTCTGCTTCAATTCATAATTATGAAATAGAGAGAGAACAAAAACCCCGGGTTTTGAATAGTACATTGGTGATAAACACCCTTGAACTTGAATCCACATTGTTGTGGTTTGTTTTGTTTTTTTTTTCCTGGAACAGCAGCATTTCAGTTTGAAGGACTCAGTTCTCAGAGTTTCTGTATTATTTATGTACAAAAGATCCACCCAGCAAAACAACAAGCACTGATGGCATTTTGAATTTACAATGCATAACCTGTGCTCCTCTGCCAGCTCCTCATTTATGATTATTATTTAAAAGAAAAAGAGTTTATGTTGAAATTAAATGTTTCCTCCTTCTTTAGGGTGGAAAAAAAATTACAGGTTCCACAAGGAGGATTCATTGGAATTATTAAAAGTTCTTTGTGCTCTGTGAGCTGCAAGGTGAGAACCAAAGAGTCTCTCCCAAAGGTCGGTGGTGCCTTCAGATCATTCTTCAGTGGAGCTCCTCAGACTGTGGTTTGAAAACTGAAAAATATGATTGCATATATTTATAATAAAAATATATTTTATGTATTTATACCTCAATATAAAAGCTCATCTCATTCCCCCCTACCAAGGGCATGGACACCTTCACTGTCCCAGGTTGCTCCAAGAAAACCTTGGAGGTTTTCAGGTGGATCTTTCCAGCTGGCAAGAAAGGGAAACTCAAAGTGTTATGGAAAAGAGTGCACTTGCCATGGGATGTTGGATGGGATCAGGTAAAAAAAAAGTTGCCTTAAGGGATGCTGGAGATGTAGAAAACCTGTTATGGAGTGTTTAGTGGAACAGCAAAAGGCAGGGAAGGAAAGGACCAAATTTGATGGCTGAGAAATGAGTGTGAGAAAATAGGAAGTAGAGGGGACAAAAAGGATCAGTAGAGTGTGAAAAGGCTCCTGTACAGCTACAATTATTTTGCATTTCTAGATGAATACCGTTAGAGAGGAGTGTGGCCATTCAGTTGTTTTCTGTTTTTAATGAAGTCATGTAACTTATGCAAGCAAAAAGTCCATACAGTGAATGAGTAATCCAGGAATGCTGGAGGAAGTGAAGGAAAACATAAGCTTATGGTGATGAAACGTTTCATACTGGAAAAGTTCTTGAAACTTTAGGTTTTGCAGGTTACACAGAGCCAATACACAATCTGATTCAAAAGCCTCTGTCCTAAAGCATCTGTCTGCTGGCCTAATACACTTCCTTCCAAACAGGACCACCTTTGTGCCAGTGGAGAACAAAAAGGAGCTTCATTGCCCCAAAAATGTCCTAAAAATTATTATAAATTAATAAAGAAACCCATTTAAATTGGGGTAGCCATTAAGAGATCCCTTCACCTCGAGGACTGCTCATGTGGCAGCTCCAGCTTCAGCTTCATTCAGCTATTGCAAAGGGAGGAAGAGAGATCCTGGTCTAACTTGCACTAGGAAATGTGGCTCCTGTGGGAATATTTCTGCCATGGATATAACCAGTGACTATATAACAATATATTTCAGAAAGTGGACTAAATATCTGCTGTGCTTAGTGTAATAAAATAAGCCACTAATGTCCAGCTATACAAATTTAATTTACTGTAATATGGGGGTTTTGTTACTTGAAATCCCATGGACATTATCTCCACCTGGGAGGGATCAATCTCAGTTAAGCACTCAGCACTTAAGAGAAAATGAGAACAGGATTAATGGGTTTATACTCTCTTATTTAAGAGCCATTGGCAAAAAAATGACCCTCAGTTTATGTGTATAATATGACATTTCTCCTTTGCACCTGTACTCCCTCAATACCTCTAAAATAATAGCAATAAACATAAACCTGCCAGGACTGGGCAGAGATTTCGAGCTGCCCAGACCTTGCAGGGATGAGCTGTGGGTTGATCTGCCTCCTTGGCTATTTTTGCCCTGTGTGTTAAAGAGTTTCCCTTGGAAGCAGTTTGGAAATACACCCTTTGCTTTCTTTCAGGACACAGTCTGCCCAAATGACATCAGTTTAGCTGGTGGGAAAAGGAAAGAGAGATACAATTAGATATCCACAGCCACAGCCTGACAAACGTGGGTTAGAAAGTGGTGACCCTCCCTGGGTGACTAATGGGGTTATTATTCAAAAATACTATTCCATAATCCCATTTATTGTCTTTTTTTGTTGTTGTTTGTTTCCATTTATTTGGTGAGAATGTCTTAATGTTTTGGAAGCTGTCAATGGCCAGATCTCCCATATTGCAAAGGTTATTTTTGCTCTCGGGTTTCGTTCTTCATCTTCTTCCTTTGTAAGCTGCTGATTCGAAACCTCCCTCTGGGTGATCGCTGGAAAATCACAGAATAATAAAATATCCTGAGCTAGAAGGGACCCACAAGGATCATTGAGTCCAATCCCTGGCCCTGCACAGGATGATCTCGAAGGTCCCTTCCAACCCAAACCAGTCAGGGGTTCTGTGATGCATTTCCCAGCCCGATGTTACCGAGTGTGCCAGAGCAGAGTGGGGATAGGGTGAGATTGGAAACACTGGATATTTTACCATAAATTCTGCTTCTCAGTTTACACTGGAAAGAAACACCTTGTGTCCATTTATCAGGTTCTGTGCAGAAACAACCTGGTACTACATTAATGCCTGCAAAGCCTTCAGAAATGTGTCCTGACAATCAAACAAGATGCATGGCCTGCTAATGGCTACCAGGATATACAAGGGTAAAGTATATCCCTGAGAGAAATAATGTGTTGTTTTATCAAAGATGGATTGCAAAGCAGGAGGGAATATATTTTCCCACAGCCTTAAGTACTCTTTGAACCACTCAGAAACTTTCAGGTTCCTGTCTTTTCCATTAGAAGCTTTTCCTGGGTTGCTTTTGTTCACCTGCTCCTTTATTCTCTGTGTTGGTTTCTCCTTCCT
>VXAW01011403.1:344112-382610 GCA_013399735.1 Tyrannus savana | reverse complement strand
TTAATTTTCCCATCTGTTCTTGCTCCAGGGGACTGCAAAAGGCAGAAGAAAACAAACTGCTCCCCCCACGCAGGGCTCCAGCAAACATTTTGTGTTATTCCTATCTCCACTGAGCCTTTTCTCTCTTTCTGCCCAGAATCACAGAAACACAGAAGGGTTTGTGTTGGAAGGGACCTTAAACTCATCCAATCCCACCCCCTGCCACGGGCAGGGACACCTTCCACTAGTCCAGGTTGCTCCAAGGCTCATCCAACCTGGCCTGGGACACTTCCAGGGATCCAGGGGCAGCCACAGCTCCTCTGGGCACAGGTACCAATTTGTAACCAGAGATGTTACTTTTCCAGTTTGTTTAATGAAAAATTTAAGTGCTGGGTGAATTTATCCCTAAAGAGGAGCAATGTTAGAGCTGTATCCTGAGTTCAGTAAATCCTCAGGGCTGTTTGTTAACAAGAATCCCAGCACATGCTGAGTTTGAAAGGACCCACAAGGATCATCAAGTCCAACCCCTGGCCCTGCACAGGCTAATCCCCTGTGGGATGTTACTCCAAAAGTGGCTCTTTAACATAAAAATCGTTGCCTTTTTTTTTTTTTCTCCTCTCTCATTTTCTGTCCACCTCTTGCTCTGTCTCTCTGTCTTTCTGTAATTCACAAAAATTATACTAAAACACTGACGTGAAGTTGTTTTTTTGACTCCAGCACATCCACTGTGAGGTGACAATGGTGACTGATTTCTATCTGACATTAAGACATTAGGGATTTACTGCTCAACAATTTTTTTGATTACCAGAAAGGTTTTGTGATGACATGAAGTGTCACAGCGAAAACCACGAGGAAATGAGATTATGATGCAGAAGAGAGTGAAATGTCTCAGCTCAGAGCAAGGATTTGTCAGCTCCTGTGTTTTAGGAGCTCAGTTCCAGGCTCCTGTGGGATGCAGAAGTCCCTGAAGTCCCCTTTGCAGTGGGAATGAACCCATTTTCCTGAGCTCGTGGCTTTGCTGGTCACAGCCAGGATGGAAAGTGCAGACGTGCCTTTGAGAGAAAGGAAACATTTCCGTCTCACATTGGTTTCTAGTTTTGAGTTTGGGGATTGTTTTTTTTTCTTATTATTATTTCTTGAGTGTTTTGGTTTGGGTTTTTTTGTTGTTGTTTTTGTTTTGGTTTTAGGTTTCTGTTTTTTGGGTTTTTTTAAGAAAGGAAAATAGAGAGAAACCTCTAAAAATAATTAAAGCAGATACCGAGATTTTGGTTTTCAGTGAGTGCAGTGATTCTACAGAGTGCTCTCATTATGGGGGAGGCTTTGGGAACAAGAAAAGCAAGGTCATTAAAGGAATGACTCTGATAATGTATTACTTTATGGGAGGCTGTGTTATTCCACTATTGCTTGGAGATGTTTTTGAGTAAATGCTCCATTTAACAGTCTATTTTTAATGTAAAGAGAGGGAAGGAGTCAGTGCCCAAAAATCATTACATTTTTTTTTTTATATTACATTTCTGTTTGTAAAATATGCTGAATCTGAACAAACAAAAAGATGATACTTAAGTAAGGTTTTGCTCTATTTAAGCCAAGCTCACAAGCTCTGAAGGAGTCTGAATTTTTATGCTGCAGTTTTGCAGTGGTGCCATTTGGGCTGTTAAAGTCATTTCAGCATTTTCATTAGCAAGACTGTTATCTGAAATTGCCAACTCAACCAAAAAAAACCTTCCCCAAAAATACCCACACTTTTAATAAATAATTCTTAGCATCTGCTTATCATATAAATATAAATATAAAATAGAAGTTAAAATAAAATTAAAATGTAAATAATAATCCTTAGAATATTACTATAATATATATAAATATAATAAAATATAAATATAATATTACTAAAATATTATAAATAACCGTTAGAATCTGCTTATAATGTAAATATGAACATAATTATAAAATATGGTTTGGTTATAATAATAATGGGGAATTCAAGTAAGAAACCCATAAGATTCCAGCTGACTCCCAGACAGTGGGTTTAGACCAGCTCTAATGCTCTCCTTGGATAAAAAGAACATCTTAAATCCAGTGCCTGCATCATATAGTTTTAATTTCTTTCTTTCACTGTGTTCTCATTTCTTTCAATGACCTGCTCTGCAGTATCTAATTTAAGGGATTTGTAATAAAAGATACCACTTAATTCACTGCAGTGTCCAGATGCATCTGTTTGTATTAGCAGTCCTCAGAAAGACAGAAGGAATATGAGGAGGTGATAATCCATCTTTATTACAAACACCTCCAGCAAGTGACTGGAAGGTTGCCAATATCTGGCTTTGCAAGCTGCAGCGGTGCTTAAAGTGCATTTAGTGCTCTTTTATTCCCAGCTGATCAAGACTGGAAAGAAATTCAGGGAGCATCTTTCAGCCTTTGGATGAATCTCTGAGCTCCTGCAGCAGGAACCACAAAGAATCCTTTTAAACTGCAGTGATTGGTTGCAGAATTCCAACACTTCCTTTAAATGTTGGCCTCAGTGGGGGACCAAGAGGGAGAAGGTGCAGATTTCCTTTTAGTTCTGCTTCTAATCTAAACCCAAATAGCCCCTGGAATCCCATTCCTGGATTCCTCCCCCACGTTTCCATGGAAGAGAGGAGAATTTCCAAAGGAGTTGTGGCCAAAGGGAGACCAGGCTGTGCTCCCCATCGTGTACAACTGGTTTTCTTGCTGGGTCTTAGGTAGGTTTGGAGGCAGCCAGGCAGTCCAGGACGTTCCAAATCCAAGCTTAGGATATTACTCTTTCTAAAATGAAAATTAAGTCTGAGCACAAGTCAGGTTGTTCTTTCTGCATTTAAAAAAAAAAAAAAAAAAAAAACCCACATTCCTTTACACAGCTTTTTGTTGTGGTTATTTTTCCCCTGTGTTTATGCAAGAGGAATGTGTTCAACCCAATTATCACTCCAAAAGAAGACTAAAAAAGTAGAAATTAAAAATTTGAGGGAAAAAGATTTTCTCTTCCCTGCCAGAGAATAAAAAGCGTTTTTTGTGGGTTTTTTGCCTTTTTTTTTTGTCTCGAGGTCACTTCTGTCATTTTTACTGATATTTGTTTACAGAAACATTAACTATCCTGCAAAGAAGGAAAGGCTGGTACTGTTAGTTCAGTCCTGAGTTACCAGCACAATGTTCAAGGCACAATTTTCTACTCTGGGCTTAAATATTGCAAAGCCTTGCTTAAGTATCATCTTTTTATTTATTCAGATTTAGCATATTTTACTAACAAAAATACAGGACAGGAAAAAAAAAAAGATAATGATTGTTGTACCTCCAGGAATCTATTTTTAAATAAATATCCAGATACTTCTAAACACAGTTCTTTAAGTTCATTGTCCTTTTAGTACCTTCTGAGTAATTTAAAGTGTCTGGCAAATTATGCAATCAGAATTTTAGGTTTCCTTCACTGAAATTAAAGTCAAGGGATAAGCTTAAGCTTAAGAGACAGGAATACTGGTGCTTTGGGGCTAAAGGCAGAACCAGACAATAAAAGTTTCATGAAAGAAATCAGAGCTGAGACTTTTGCTCACCATGACTGGGTTTGAAGGTCTCGGGGAAAGTCTGGCGAGATCCAGACTTGCTTGGGTTTCATTCCCTGTGACATAACAAAATTATTCAGGATTTCACTTCTTGCAGCTCCAGAGGAGTCTGAAATAGATCTGGGACTTCTGGAGGAGCCCGGGCAGGACTCACCAGTGTGCTGATGTCAGGTGCAATTTTCTGCTGGAGACTGCACTGGAGTTTTCTCTTTCACACCCAGCTTGGAAATCCCATTGCTCGCAGTGTTTGCTTTCCTTCCTGTTTGGTGGCTCAAAGACTACTCACATTTTTTGTGTTTTCACAACAATTTCAGCTTGAACTGACTGGCACCAGCAAACTGGCTGACCCAAGAGTTGTAACACGACCTTAAAGTAACATTTTCATCAACAACTCCAATTCTAGTGGATTTTTTTCTGCATGTTGACCTAAGAAACCTTTTCCAGGTTGCTGTAGCCCACCTAAATTCTCAAGGATGCTGCTTTACCTGTGACTGATCATGTAATTACAGTGAAATTTGAGCCTTTTAAATAAATGTCCTCACAAGTCAAGGAGAGGAGTCCCTGCTGGGCAGAAGGAAACCTGCCAGAAACACAGAACAACATTAATGCAGAATTATATCAGGCACTGAAAGCCAAAACAAGTGGAATGAACCAGCAGGATCAGTGGGAGCAAGAATGTCAATCATGTGTTTAAGAGTTGAACAATAACAATTTTGTATTTCAGCATCTTATTAATAGGGATTGTGGAAGAAATACAGCCAGCAGCAATTCCTGCAAACATTTCAGTTTATTGCCACATAATCACTAAATTGTCATCTGAAATTCTGCATTTCAGTAGATGAAGTTATCAGTGAATGAATGATATAAATGCTCTGAAATCATCTCAGATGGATACAAAAGAATGACTGATATGCTAATGCTTCTGTATCTCAGTTAGGAAAGCACTCTGATAAGAAAAATGGGGCCTAGCATTTAATTGAGGTAATGCAACCACATCTCATTCCTCTTATGTTTTTATTTTAAACATAGTTCTGGTTTTGCCCCCTTGGGGATTGGAAAAAAAAAAGGTCTTTTCTAGTTTAATTTGCTTTGAGCACCATAATATTCAATATTGACAACAGCTCTAAGCCTTAAAGCCATTATTGCACATTTGCCACTCTGGGGGAGATGATAGCTGAGCATTAAACAGAGCACTTTTCAAAGTTCTGATGGCAGTAAAAAGCTAATGCAGATTTAGCAGCAAAAGTCTCCTAGGTATTCGACTCTGCTGTGATACAATTTTGCCTTTTAATTAATCAATCAATCATTCTATTTAGTAACAACATATGTTTAATTCTGAAGAAAAACATAAACATTCACAGAGGGCATTTATAACATTTCTGTGTCACAGAACCTTAAGCCCTTTAAGAATAAAAATCAATTTTTATTAGAGTTTCCTTCTTTTGATATCTCCCTGCAGGGGAAAAAAAAAAAAATAGAACTCAGGAAACCTTTTTGTCGAGCCCTGAATTCAACCCAGTGGCAATTCTTGTCCATGCCAGATCAAACCCAACCAGCAACCACACGGAGGGGCCAGAAAAAGCACTGAAGGCTGGGATGGTGATGCCAGGGAGAGGTGGAATCCTTTGGGAAAGGCAGAGGGAAGGGGACAGACCCATGAGCTGAGCACAGGAAAGGAGAGCCTTAAATTAATCTGTCTCAAACTGATGGCCATGGGGTCCTGCTGTCAGACTGGTGTGCTTTGCTGTCAGCAAATAATAGTGTGTTTTCACATGGTCACCACTGCTTGGTTTTTTTTTTGTTTATCCATCCACCTGTCTATTTATTTCTTTATTTTCTCTGGGTGGAGGGTTTTTTGACCTTGATTTCAGTCTGTGTGTGTGACAGGCTGGAAACCCAATTCCTGCTTTCCTTTGACCCCTGAAATGCCATCCCTACAGATCCCTGTCAGCTCTGCTGACACAGGATGGGAGATCTGAAAGGAATTCCACGTAAAATTCACACTTAGGTGCTTGTTTTAGCATTGCTCACATTTGCAGAATCCTTATAGAGCATTTTCTGTCACTGATCATGAAGATCTGACAACATCCAACGAGGAAAGGTTTGCCTAAACCCAGAAATTATTGTATTTTTAAGCCTACAAATGGTGACTAAGCCAAATAAACTTAGAATTACTTTTGGTGAAATCCATTTCTCCCGTGGAAAATGTTTGGGTTTGCTGCTATTTTATGAAAATAAAAACAACCAAAACCAAGACTCCCAGTATTCTGAGGTCCCTTTTAGGAACCATGTTGGGTTTTTAGTCTCTTTAGACCAAAGGGTTGCTTCACAATTCCTACTTTGTATTTAATAATAGCTTTTTGATTACAACATAATGGCATTGGAATCTATTTGACTGGCTTCGTGTGTGTGCATGTCTCACTCTGCTGTAAATAGTGAATTACTGTAAAGCTTTTATGTAGAAGAAAATAGGAAATTTAATCTGAATTTGTTTCTAAATATCATTTAATCATTGGGGATTGGCCTTAATTTGGATAAGTAAAGTGCCCGTAGAAATATTTAATGGCATTTAAACAATATACTCTGATATCACACTTTGAATTCAATTTCTATTCATATTTATATTTAATTTATTATCAGAATAAGTATAAAATATGTCCATACCTTTTAAAATGAGCCATCACGCCAGTGTTGTGTTTGGAAAGCTTTGTGTGGCCACCAAATGTGCCTGGCACTGAAAATCCACCTCAGCCACAGCCATTTGTTCCCTTTGAAACTGCTATTTTGTTATTTCAAAGGAATGAAGAAAAATAAAGTTGTTACTACAGGAATCCACTGATTGATCCGTGGACTCAAAAATGCTGTCTGAATTTTGATTCGAGGCTTTTTCAACTATAATTAAACAACAGCATAAGACTGAAAAGAGAAGAAAATAAGAAACTAGATGAGTAACATGTTTGTTACTGGTTTTATTCAGCTACTGAATGCAGATACTTTTCTTGCTTCTTCATTAATCATGATTAATTAAAAAAAAAAAAAAAAAGGAGGAAGCAGGAGTGTCCAGATGTTTCTAAGCTCTCCAAGGTATTTTTAAATCCAATCTTATGTGCATGTTGGAGACAGTTTAGATGCAAAGCACCTGATCCTGTTCCAGTGGCCCCAGCTGTTGATGTAAGTGGTCATCTGGCTGGAACAGTGTCCATGGAGAGTCCAGGAGATCAGTGGAGCCACTTTACTGCTGGGTCATTTCAGGGAAGCAAAGAGATCCTTCATTCTTGTCACCTGGGCTGTGATTAATTGCTGACGAATTTCGGGAGTGTTCAATCCTTGCCCTTGCTAATGGATCAGAATATAACAGTGAAAGGAATTGAACACTCCCTGTGAGAAAGCTGCCACAGAGCTCTGGAGGAAAAGCTGCAGGAAGAGTGTCTATGGCCCTGCATCCAGCTCAGAGAGTTCCTGAGCTGCTGGATACGATCCCAGAATCCCAGAATGTGCTGGGTTACAAAGGGACCCACAAGGATCATCGAGCCCAACTCCTGGCCCTGCACAGGACCCTCCCCCAGGGTCCCACCCCGTGCCTGAGAGCACAAATGTCAAACATGACAGTGGTAGACGTGTTATAAGATCATTCACCCTACGAGCTCTGCATTTGGAGAGCCCTGGGTTGGTGGTCTCAATAATGCCCCCAGTTCTGATGTATTTAAAGGCCTGTATGAATGGCTGTGGGTTTGTTTCTGCCTGAAGCACAAGGCTAGTAATTCCAACAAATACTCATTTTAATTTCCAGAGGACGATTTTAAACTCAGGACATTTCAAGCTTTACTGTTTGGGTAATGGCTGGACTCAGTGATCTCTTTTTCATCCCTCATCATCCTATGACAACCCAGCAACCACAGAAAGAAAACAGCCTTTACATTCCCTTTTACTTTCCCTGCAGGCAGGGTGGGAAATCCACCCAGAGTTATTTTCCATTAACAGGAATCAAAAAGAACTGCCTTTTAAATATTTGAAGTTTTTCATTCCCACATTTCGTTTGTGCCTCTCAGCACAGACAGACTGCAGAGCCTGCAAGGAAGATTCCCAGGAAAATTTTCATTGCACTGGAACACTTCCAAGGGTTTCAACCAGCAGGTCAAACCCCAGCCATGGTGACACTGCCCAGCCCTGTGTGGCTGTGGAGGATTAACTTTTAACCTGTCTCCAGACCGAGAATGTGCTGGTCACGATTTCCTGGTTAAACCAGGAGAACTGAGAGCAAAAATCCACTTTGCTGGGGTTGTGGCAATTGCTCTCAGTGAGGTGTGTGTGACAGTGGGATGGACATCAACTGGAGGAGAGCTGGGCTGTTTCTATGAACACCAACAAACTATTTTTTTGTGTTCTCTCTTTTTTTAAAATTAGGCAGACTGCTAATTAGAAGAAGTCATGGGTAGGAGTTGAACCCTGGCTGGTAATGGATTCCATCAATTAGAATTAAAGCTAAGCTATTTATTTTCAACTACCCCGTCTTAAAATTCTTCTTTAATCTCCTGCTTATGTCATGTACTGCACGTGTGGAGCATCCATTTATTAACGGAATTAACATTTCAAACAGGTGGAAGAAAGGCTGGCACAAGGAAATAAAACCTTGGGAGAGGTTTTAAAAACAAAAAAATCCAGTGAAGGGGCAGCCCACCAGTCTGAAGGCACCCAAACTCCCTCTGACTCGTGTGGGGGTTTTCAGGAAGGATGTGGAAGAAATCAGGTGTGTTTTATAAGTGACCCATTTCATGGAATCACACGATGGTTTGGGTTGAAGGGATGTCAAAGATTATCCAGTTCCAGCCTCCCTGAGCTGCTCCACTATTTGCTGTTGTTCTCCAGCAAAGGTGCAGGGATTTTTAGAAGTGAATCTCAGAGTTTCCCTTCCTTGCAGCAAAAAGCTGTTAGCAAGGCTTAGAACCCGCTGGTTCAGCTGGGTTGGATTTGAATGAGGAATAACAGAAAAACCTTAAAAAAAAAAAAGGAGCTTGAGCTGTGGCTCACAAATTATAAAGATCATGAGGGGCATAAAAGGAGAATTTCAGACTGTCACTGTGACTTACTGAGTGCCACATCCTTTGCACAAAGAACAGAAAATCGACAAATATTCCGTGCAGCTCGTTATTTTTGTTCCTTTGTGAAGGCAGTGGGAGACAGAGATCATATCATGTTCTTTTGTTGCAACACTGTAAGTCACCCCTTCTACTGCAATTTTTTCTTAATTGTGACTGTCCAGGAGACTTCCAGTGCTGATGATCAACTTCATTAAAAAATGCCTTTTAGAATAGGCAGGAGGTTTCTTTTAGGTTTTGTGCTTTGTTGCTACAAGATATAAATGTGTCCACGTTCACAGCCATGCCAGACAATCATTATATATATATATTTTTTGTTCACATGCCTTTGAGACCAAAGGAAAGATTTCTGGCCACTTCCCTGAGCTTTTTGAAGTTTTACAGGGATGGAAGATGGAAAATATAGACAGAGAGTCTATATTTTTAATAATTATGGATCCTATCCATTGAATTACTATAGTTTCTTCAGTGCAAATCGTGGGTTTGCTCCTCTGATTTGAAATGGTTGAAATGCTTGAATAGGGTAGTGGAAAATCAGGTTTTATATTTATATGGATAGAAAATTAAGGTAAAGCCACCAGAATCCTGCCATCCTACTATTTAAACATATATCTTTGAATATTTTTACCATTTACAAGGAATAGAAGAATCAAAATTCAAAATTACTGCCATTATTCAAAAGACAAGCATGTAAAAATCTCTTTCATTTGGTATAACCTTGTCATTTCATCCTTGACTTAGAAAATCCACTGTCCAGAAGTGGCACTTTTCCATGACAACAGGTAAAGACCAAGTGCTAAATGAGACTTGAAATACTATAACAGCATGTTGTAAGGTCTTTTCTGTCATTCAACCAAGAGAAAACAACCATTAAGGCAAATTTTACCCTTTTGACTGAAAAAATATTAAGACAAAACACATCATTCTCACTCAGCCTGTAGCAGAAACACATCCACCAGCAGCACATTCGTTTTCTACCCAGTAGGATTTGCATTTATTTAGTAAATGTTTCCTTCAAATAGGAGTTCATTGTGCACAAATGCACAGCAGAAAGGTGGTTTATACTCTTAAACACATCCCATGGGCCAAACCTCAGGTGGAGTTTGCCTCCTTGTCCCCTCTTTGCTCCTGATCAGCGCAGGTTCTGCCTGTTCCCCGCAGTTTCTCTCTGCTCCTGACTAAAGATGAAGGATCTGTGCTTGTGAAATCACAGCATTTATTTCTGACCCCTTGACCTGAATAATTTTCACCCCATTTCCAGTGGCCAAGTCTAATTAAGCCCGAGCCACCAGACCAGTGCAAACAGAGTCCACAATTAGTAGGGAACTTATTTCCCTGATGTCTCATCTGTATCTTTCTCATTCTAGATCACTTTTTGTTCTGGCTCTGTGCATTTAGGAAAGTGAATTCTCCTCCCTCCAGCGAGTGTAGCTGAGGGCTCTTAAAAATCATTTCATCCATTTCCCTAAATTTCCCATTTTCTCCGGTCATTTCCCTGGAGTTTCCAGCCCTCTGACCATTCTTGTCCTCAGCTGTGTTTGCCCAGGGTATTCTGCAGTTGTTCAGCTGTGGATTGATGCTGTCTGAGTGGAGAAATGCACTTGGAATTCATCTTTATATTTCCTGGGCGATGTTTGCCTTTCCACTGCCGTGACATTATTGCCTCCTGCTCTGATTGTGAGTGATTCATTTCAGCTTTCACTGACAATGAACCCACAGAGCCACTAGGAAGACTTGAGGAGAGGAAGGCCAAAGAAACCCCAAATAAATCTGTCCCATGTCCTCATTTTTCATTTTATTCAATTTTGGAGCAAGGGCACACTGTAATGGAGCCAGGCAAATATTCCCATTACCCAAAGATTCCCTTCCTAAAGAACTGGTTCCAGGCAGCTGCTCCCAGTCTGCACTCATGACATCAATTATTTTTAAGTATCTTAAGGTCTGAATCAAGGGTTATTTTCTGGTTTTCCTTGTCTTTCTCCCCTTACTGATATAACTGGGATGTGCCCATGCTCCATTATTGGCTCTTGTGTGTTTTTGTGAAGGGAATGAACAGGAGCACTTGGAACCCAACTGTGTTGGTGTAATTTAAGGATATTTTTGATATTATGCCAAGAATCAGCTTCCACAGTTGTTACTTTAATCCTACAAAGGAGCATTTGGGGGCTGTCAGAATTTCTGTGGAGAGGAAAGGAAATTTCCTAATTTCCATTCAATGTGAGTGACTGGCAGTGAGATCTGGTGAGTCCTTTCATTCTCATGGAATCACAGAATCGTTCAAGCTGGAAAAGATCTCCAAGATTATCAATTCTGACCTTCTGTTTTTTATTAAAAGCTGTTAAATTTGAAGAAGCTTCCAGGAACTTTGCTGTAGCCTCTGAGAGGAAATGTTCTATTCGTATGGATATGAATTTCCCACCACCCGTGGACGATGTGGAAATGTCTGTGGTTTCAAGAAGGAATAATTCTCCTCTCAAAAATATTGTTTCCATTTATTCAAGAAGAAAAATGTTCTGGCTATTTCACTAGAAACCTCCACAGCTAATTGCTACATGTGTCCAAATGCTGAGGAGTGAAGAATCTCCCTGTCTGCAGTGCCTGTTGCTGTTGGAACAGTAAACACCTCTGTGTCATTATGCACTGATTTCCTAATAACTGTCTGTTAAACCACTGGCAACACAAAACGAGAAAATTATCATTAATGACTCCGAAAGTGCTAAGAATACATTAATAAATTAGTCCTATTTGACTTTTAAAAGCTATATTTACTCCTGTGTTTACTCATATCAAACAGGCAAAGAAATGTTGAAGAGCCAGTCCTGTTTAATCCTCGGCTGGGTACGTGATTACTGTGAGAGTCAATCACCTGTCATTTTTAACACTTGTTTCCACCCCTGCCACTGGCATTTGGCTGTGGTGGGTCAGGCTCTAGATGTGTGCTTGGATGGTGTTTTTAAACTCTGAACTTAAACGACAGAAAACTCATCAAAGTAAGACCCACCACGAACTGCAGAGTTTGCACACAGGAGCAGGATGGGAATGAATGACACCGTTCCTGACCCAGATGAGCTTTTTCCCACAAGTCCAAGTTGGCTTTGCAGAATTACAGAGCCCTCCTGGGTAAATATTCACAGCAGAGTGTTTGACAAGGCACTGTGCAGGAAACTCAAAGACTCAATGATAGAATGTGCCTCGATTTAAGTTGCAATTGCCTGGACTGGAAATGTCACAGTACAACAGCCCCAATTTAAGGTGCTTTTACACGTGCAGCACAGAGAGAACACTCCAGGCTCTGACAGGTAGAACAATCTGATGCTTACCCAGGGGTCCATGACTCACTGCTCTGAGCCTCTGCATCCATTGCTGGGCTGGTTTAAAGCGAGCAGTGACCACTCAGAGAAAACCAAGGGGGGAACTGAGAGTCTCCTTTCATATCTCCATGGTCCAAAGAGTGCATAAGAGAATAGCTTGTGTGTGTGTTTAATAATTTATCATTAATTGAAATGAGCCAAAGAGCAAAGCAGGATCACTGTGACCCCTCCCAGTTCCTTGCTTTCTCTGCTCCTGCACTGACTTTCCTCATTTGCTCCCAAGATAGTGCTGGATGAGGAGCCAATTTTCTCCTTCTCACAGTAAATGCCAGCAGGATTCAGTGGGAAGAGCAAATAGGTCAGATCCCTGACAGTTTGATGACTGATCAATACAGTAAGAGTTTGAGGGAATTTAGTGAGTGTTCTGTATTATTTTGTATGCACACGTTCAGTCTGACTTTTAAACCCTTGCTTTCTGCCACCTGTGATCTGCTGAAGTCACCAATGCTTTAATCTTGATTTTACCAGGATGAAAAATAATTTGGATGAATGGTGTCATCAAACATAAGATATCTGATGTGAATAAATATTCTAGAGGGATTTCATATTTGAGAGGAGATCATAGCTGGACACATAACCCATAATCAGAGATAACTTCAAACAAATTGATGGGAAGGGGCAAAACTTTGTTGGCAGGAGGAAATTAATTTATCAAAAATGATATGGGTGAGATGGGAATAATCTTTCATTTCCTGGACTCCTTTTCTTGCATTTTGTTTTATTTGTAACAGGGACAGGAATATTCAGTCTTCCCTAATGGAACCCAGATCCTTGGAGAGCTGAAAATCAGAGGACGTGGGACTTTCTGCCCTTTCTGAAACAGGAACGAGGGGGTCATGGAAAGAAAAGTAATTTCCAGAATGGGAAGCAATAAATGGGTTTAATCCTTAAAAAAATGTCCATTATGTTTTATTGTAGTGATGATGCTGGACTGCTCCAAGCTTCCTCAAGAAGATTCCATGAGAGTTGACAGTCAGTGAGTGGGAGGCCATGCCTGTCCCATCTTATTATTCCTGTTACTGCCATAATATAATATAATATAACATAGCATAATAAAATACATTATAATAATCATAATATAATATAGAAATACCCCTGGTAATCTCTTTACCATTTCTCATATTTTGGGGCTGCTTACTTTGGAATGTTGCTCTACCATGGTATTCCATCAGGGTTCTGGTGTCCATTGGCTCTTTAGTCAATAAACCATCAATAATGATAATAATAATAATAATAATAATAATAATAACAACAACAACAACAATAATAATAATAACAATAATAATAATAATAATTTCACCCACCTTGTCATAAATTAGAGCAAGAACAACTAAAAATTCATTTAAAAATAAAAAAAGGCTCCTTAGATTTTTTTTTTGGATCACTTTGGGTCCAAGGTATCTTGGTGTCAGGATGGACTTTTGCCTTACAATAATTTGTAGAAATATTAGAGGATCACAGAGTCATTGAGGTTGGAAAGGTCATGGAGCCCAACCTGTGACCAACTCCCACCTTGTCACCCAGCCCAGGGCACTTACCTTGATATGTTTAGATTCCTATCCCATAAATGACCAAGAAATTTTTAAATCTGTGCAACTGTCAGATTTATATGTTAATTTTCAGTATCAGAAAAAAAATATGTTTTCATTGTGATGACCAAAGGTTAAAACAGGGGGTTTTTTGCTGAAAAAAATTCAGGTTTTGTAGATTTTTTTTTTTTTCAGTGCTAGTTCAGTGCAGATTTTTCTAGTGGAGCTCATAGTTGATCTAATACAGGGGGTGAAGTTCAAACAATTAATGGCTCACTGAGTATACACTGAAATTGGGAGGATTTGTTTGGGTTTTAGACACTTCCAGACATTGTGTTTCACCTCTTCATAACCACAGTAATATTTTTAATGAGGTTATCAGCTCTGTGATTTCCTCCAGCCTTTTTCATACACTAGAGGTCATTTATTCAGTATTCAACTTTATACTGTGTAATTTTCCCCTCTTTAATTCCTCTCTTTTTGGGACAAGGGTGTTTTTCAAGAGAGATTTTTGAAAGGGTTGTTTAAATGTTCTTTTTCTTGTTTTGTCTCCAAGCAATTTGGAAATAAATTTTAAGTTGGAGTTCGCCACAAGAAAATCCTCGCAGCCCATGTGGGAGTCCTTCCATGGAGGCTGCCTGGAGCACACTGGCATTTCAGGAGTGATGATTGTCTCTTGGATCTGGGCGTTTTTCTGCTGCTGACATATGTCAGATAAAATCAGAAGTTCTGTCTTTACAGCTATTCTTGGACAAACCAAAAAAAAAACCCAGAAAAAACCCAACAAAAATACACAAACACACAAATAAAACAAAAAACAAACAAACAAAAAACCCACAAAAAAACCCCACAACAAAAAACCACAAGAAAAAAAGAAAAAAAAAAAAAAAAAAAAACAACCCAGACCCAAACCCCTCCCAGATTTCCTGTTTCCAGTTCTTCAGATTTTGTAGGTACATTCTGCACTTTTTTTGACAGCTTAAGCTTCAGCTTTTTTCTTTTTTTTTTTTTTTTTCACATTCTAGCGTTTTCTGGAGTCCAGTGCTGCAGTTTCAGTGTCACAAAACGTCTGTGTGAGCCCTTGAATGTTAAAAATTAACTTGAGGTTATGAATTCTCCCCCATTTCTTTAGGTAATGCCCAGTGAATTTAATAGGATTTCTTGCCAGGGCAGGGCCAGCAGCTCTGGGCTCCTTGCATTTGGTTTATTACTCTTCAGGCCAAATTTGTGTTGTTAGTGAGCACTTAATAAAGCAGCTGGGCCCAAATGAAATATTACTAAAGCCAAGTCCAGACTTAATGTGCCTCCAGCCCCAGATTTAGGGTCTCTTCCCTGATTTCCTGTGTGTTTTTCTCTCAGGCTGGCCTTTCTCAGCATCTCCACAACAACACTGAGTTATCCATCGGTTTAAACATCTGCCCAGCTGTGTTTAAGCTGAGACCAAGGAAACTTTCCTCTTTTAATCCTCCCAGCCTGCACAGCAACCCCAAACACTGCACATCACGTTCTCCTCTGGGGCTGAATGGGTTCAGGTGAATGTGTGACACTGATTTAAGGTTTGCTCCCATCCTGGTTAGACTGTTCATAACTCAACCTTTTATTAACTTGTAGAAACTATCAGCACTCTCAGATTTTGTAGCATTTGCTGTAACGTTGTGATTGCTGTATCTGATATATCAGATGGTATTTAACTAACTCTGTGATGAAGATATAAATGAATATCTCTATTACTGTCTCCCCCAGACATTTCTTTGGTATTATTACAATGCAACATCATCTATTTTGCTCATCTGCTGTCTTGTATTTCAACTGAAGGAGAAATATATGAGCTAATCCATTTTTCTTTATTTCATTGCACTTTTTGTAAATTACTCTTTTGTTCTTCTGAGAAAATTTTTAATCCAGAAACAAGTTCAATAACAAATCTTACCTTTGTTTGCTCGAGGACTGCTGAAAAAAGCACTGTAAACCATAAAATTTATTATTTAGTACAGATACAGATGATGCCTCGTGATCCTTTCCTTTCCTTTCATTGGAAATGTAAATTCAGGTGGATTTTGTCGTATTTCTGAACTTACTGAGTCGTGAATCAAAGGGACACATTCATTTTACAGCATTGTTCAGGATCTACCTAAACATGGAAAACCACAAAGGTAGCCAGGAAAAGCAGGATCCAATCCTCCAAAGGAACACTTTGGAGTCTTCCACCTTGACTTTCCCTGAGAGAAATGAGATGAATCCTGAGTGACTGCACAGAAGGAAATAGGAATTGCCCCATTAATGATTTTGAGATGCTTGGAATAGCAATTGCCTAACACTCCACAGGAGCCCAAAAAAAGTCATTCTAGCCCTCAGATTCCCTGAGGATGAGCATAATCTAAAGGTGTTCGTGTTCCTTTGGCAAACAATCTGTAAATTATGGAGTACAAGCAGGTCTTCCATGTGAATTTGTTTGGGCATAAAGGATCTGCAGCTGAGGAAGACGGAGAAACTCGGGATGAGGAGAGGAAGAAAGTTGGTCCTGAGGCAGTGGAGTCATTTTTTATACCTGTGAAAAGTTCTGTAGCTTTTCACATCTTTCAAGCTCTAGATGTGAAGCTTTAGTAGCCTGGCCTGATGGGGATGCTGAAGTCTCCAGGTAGGAAAAGAAACCCTTGTGTTGGAAGGACCTTAAAGCCCACCCAGTGCCACCCCCTGCCATGGGCAGGGACACCTCCCACCAGCCCAGGGTGCTCCAAACCCCGTCCAGCCTGGCCTGGGACACTGCCAGGGATCCAGGGGCAGCCACAGCTCCTCTGGGCACCCTGTGCCAGGGCCTGCCCCCCCTCCCAGCCAGGAATTCCTCACTCACATAATGCATGAAAAAAAAAAAAAGGTTAAATGCTAACTTGAACCTGGTGTTTTCCATTTTGAATGCACCACTTTACTCCTTTGGGTTTAATTTTGGTAGGAAAATCTTGCCTAAACCTTCAGGGAGAACACTCAGTCCTAATTATTTTTGCCAACTGAAGCAGTAGTTTTTTTATCTCTGCATTAATAAGGAAATTATGACGAACTAGTCACTAGCTTTAAAAATCTGGAGAAAAGCATCTCTTGAATGAATGGAGGGAGTGTGTGTAGATTTTTCCTCTTTCTAAAATGTACCTTTAGAGTAAATAAAATTGATAAGATTGTGGCTGGTGTTTTTGAGGGGCCAGGTGATATTTATAGTGCTCTGTGCAGAGTATTGCAGATGACATGGATGAGAATCATCATTTCTTTACAGACACACAGTTTACCAACTCTGTTCTATTTTGGATCATAACAGCTCTGAAAAAGGTTACCTTGTGAGGTATCCTTTTTGGGATACATTGCATCCATGTGGGAATAATTTTGGTGGTAAAACAGCAGAAACAATATGATTATTAGGCATGAAAAACATGGAGTCTTAATTACCAGATAGAACTTTTCCTGGCTTCGTTTCCCGGTGCACAGTTTCTTCCTGCCTGTTTAACTGCGACAGAAAAACCCCTGATTGGTGTAACCACTGGTGTAAATTAACAATATATTATATTCACATAAAAAAAAAATAAAAAGGAGTTTAAAAAATCCCTCAGCTTTCATCTGCTGACATAATTTCAAACCAACACAGAGTAGAACACCACTGATGTTGAGGGGCTTCGGAAATTATAGTGAAATTAATTAGGATTGTCTTCCTTGGTGCTTGCCTGGCTCTTCACATGCTCAGGTACAACAGTGTGGAAAGTGATACTCCCACCTCATCAGCTATTTCTGCTTCTTGCCTTTCCCCTCCTCTTCTTGGGGGAAGGCTGGAAAGGGGAAGGAGTGTGAAATTGTTCTTGTTATAGCCAGGAAATGCTTTTCTTCCTCTCCTCCTCCTCATTTACCTGTTCCAGGGCTCCTAGAAGGGGCTTTCCAGGAGCATCTCCTTTGTTGCCTTCCCTCCTTCCTTCTTTCCTGCCTTCCTTCGTTTCTGTAAAAAAAAAAGAATAAAAATTACCCCCCATAAATATCTTCCTCCCATGTCTTTGGTAACATGCTCTGCCTTTTTAAACCACTTCTGGCCAAAGCTTGTAAACCAACTATTCTATTTCTCACTTGTGTTAAAATGTTGATTAGATGATGCCCCTGTTCAAGCCAACTGGTTTTTCCTCTATCAGGTTGTTTCTAAACTTTACAGAGTCATTTTCCAGTCCAAACAGAGGCACTTTTTATTAATTTTTGTTTCTAATTTATTTTTCTTGTGGGGGGGAAAAAAAAAGTTTTAAATTAACCACCAACCAGAAAAGCCCACAGGAGTTCAGCATACATTACTAATCTACTGGTTTCTAAGAATTGCATTTTGTAGGCAATTTGTTGAGAGGCCTTTGAGGATTTTGTTATTTATAAGAACGTTACAGTTCATTTATATTTTATGCAGACATAAAAAAAAAAAATAAAAATCTTATTCCCAATTGTCAAAAAGTTAAAAAAAAAATATAAACCAAACAACTCACCCACTCTTACTCCTCCAGGCAACTTATGGTAATAGTATCTTGTGTATTCCTTATTTTTAATAGAAACCTATTGAAAACTGTTTGTTTTGCAGCTTCAAAGATGATATTCCAACGCTATTGAATTTACAAAGATCATGGTGGTTTATTAATTTTTATGGGACAGAGGGTTTGCTTCATTTTTTCTCAGGTTTTCTTCACATTTTGGTTTATAGAAGAGGCTGCCACCAGAATTCTGCACTTTGAGCTTTGCTATCAGGATGTGATGTTTCTCATGTTTATATATTTATATATATATATATATATATATGCTAGGAAGAGCTCTTCTAAATAGAATAATATGAAATAATCACAGGAAAAACCAGTGGTTTAGACTTTCCTACTGGTGGTTCCAAGGGCTTTGATGCCTGTTGATCCACATGCACAGCTCATTGTCCTGAGCTCACGGGGATGGATTTAACTCTCTCCAGAGCACTGACAGTGCTCTGCATCGGTGCCTAAAGCAGAGATGACAGCACAGGGATGTTTTGGGTGCTTCCACAGCTTCAGGGACGTCTGTCTTTCTCACTTTGACCTCCCTGGGCACGGAGAAGTTCAGAGAATCACGGAATCCCAGAATGGTTTGGGTGGGAAGGGACCTTAAAGCTCATCCAGGGATGCCTTCCACTAGCCCAGGTTGCTCCAGCCTGGCCTTGGACACTTCCAGGGATGGGGAATCCACAACCTTTCTCATTTTTTCCAGTCTCTCCTCATTTTAAGGCTCTGAGGGGCACGAGGAAGGTAAAAGAGATGTGCAATGGGAAGGCCCCGTGGATATTTGGAATGCAGGGATACCTGGTTTGGTTTGGTTTGGGGTTTATAAAATAAATCCCTCTGGTAAAAGCTTCATACTTGGTGTCTCTCCTCCTGTGGTGCTGTTTAACTAATAAGGAAAACCAGGGAAGAGGAAGGGAATTTTCTGTCCTTCAGAAGGGAAATCTGCATAAGCCCCATCACCAGTTGGACTTGTTGTGACAGTTCCTGATAATTAATGTCTCTGCAGAACAGGGATCAACAGGCTGTAAACTTCAGAGATAATCACATCTGTGTAAATTCCAGTTTCTAGGAGAACAGTTGATAATTAATGCTCCTAATAAGCATGAGCAGCTTAGTGGAAGAACAGAGTGTAATTTATAAACATCTTTTTTCTTGAAAGGACTTCTAGCCCTGCTCATGATCCATATCAGCACCTCAGAACCCTCAGTGGCCAATCTGATGGAGAGAAACTGTTTTGGAGTTCAAACTCTACTCTATAAAGCGTGTTTATATTGTTTATTTCTCTAACTGGTTTTTTTTTCCAACTGCATTTAATTAGCACTGGAAAATAATTGCTTCGGAGCTTAAATACTTAAAAGCCAATATGGTTCAGTGGAAACCATTTGTTCTTCTCAGTGGATAATTGAACACAGCCTTAAAAAAATAAATTGATGTGTTCATTTAATATGCTCTGCACTGATCTGAGGAGTGAAATGACAGGCACAGCCCCAAGTTTCAGGCAGGGAAACTTGTAAACCTGTGAAGCTCAGAGGACTTCTGGGACACTTGTGGGGATGGAAATGCTCTCCAGTCTCCACCTGAGTGACACCAAACCATAGTTTATCTACCTTTTTTAAAGCTGAGAGTCTCACCCCAGTCCTTCAAGTCATGTGTTTTAAAATTTATTGATTGATTTGATTGATTTATTGATTTCTCCCCATCCCTGGAAGTGTCCAAGGCCAGGTTGGAAAGGGCTTGGAGCAACCTGGGCCAGTGGAAGGTGTCCCTGCCCAGGACAGGGAGTGGAATGGGGTGAGTTTTAAGGTCCCTTCCAGCCCAAACCAGCCTGGGATTCCGTGATTTTTGTGATTTTGGTACTCTCTCTGGGTTTCCCAGCCATTACAACCGGGTGACAGGGATCAGTCACAATATAGGAAATTTTGTTTTTACCACTTAAAAAGGAAAAAAAGTTCCATTGTGTCCTCCACGAAATGCAACAGAGTTTTCCCTTTTTTTCCTATTCTTTTTCCAGGCAGTTTCTTCCACCTGCTATTCTAAGAGCTGGTATTCTGGATCTTTCTGTGTCCTGCCTGTGTCACTCTGTTTTCTTCCATCTGAAGAGCTCAATGCCTGTGCTTCCTTAATCCTGTAACCATTGTTTTGCTCACCATTTTGCATGGATGGATTGAAGGGTTTTAGACTCTTTCTGAAGGAAATGGAAATTCCCTTCAGGAACAGCTGAATAAAAGCTGGTTATTTTGTGTCTAATTCAGGAAATATTTGGCACCTCTCATTTGCTTCAGAAAGATTATTTCCACGGAGGCTGAAAACGTGCTGGCTCTTGAGGAGGAACAAACAAAACAACATTTGTGAATCAAAATCTTCTGCAAATACAACCAGAAATCACCTCTTAGGTTTATGGAGCAAAACCAATTAAAGAATTTCAACCAATCTCCCCAGGAGCTCTGTCCTTTTGGAAAAAAAATGCTTGTCTTGTAAGTGTTTAAAGTGGTCAGTAACAGCTGGATACACCTTCTGGAAACTCGATGCTCCCCAAAGCAGGCTAAGCTGAGTGTGTCACTCCGTGATTTTATTTTGTTCAACTTGCTCATTACTCTGTGAAAGAGTATTGAATAAAAAGAAGATTTTTTTAATGCATCAGAGCCCGCTAATCAGAGCAGCTTTATTCCATTTGGGTGCAGTGAGTGTGCTAATGAGGGCATAATGTGTTTGCACTGCCATGCGATTCCCCTGCAGGTTGTTTGGGAGCCTAATTGTGCACAGCTGCCTGGGTGTGGGTGATGGGGAGCTGAGCCTCGCTCCTCCCTGCTGATGGAGGGGCCTGGGCGGGATTGTTTACTCCAATTTAGCTCCAGAAATGGGACTGTGCCATCAGCAGCCACTGTTACACCTAATGAATGGCTGCTGGGACCCTACTGGGTGTGCCAATTAAATGCTGGAGGAGTGTGAGCCACTGGCAGGTTTGGGAAGCATTTACCAGGCAATCATAAATAAAGTGCATTAGGGTGATAGTGGGGCATGTTCATGGACTTTTGGATGGCATTTAAAACATCCTATAAAAGCTTGGGGTGTTCACAGTCATCAGGACACTGAGGGGGAGCTGAGAGGCACTGGAAAGGACTGTTCAGTTCTGTGCAACAAAATCCTGAGATGAGACTCCTGCTTCAAACACCAAATGTGTGTCCAGAGTCAGGACCTGAAGGAGAAACAAGAAAGATGGAGAGGGACAATTTACAGGGCCCTGGGGGGACAGAGGGCAATGTAAGAAGTGCAAAACAAGTCAGCCAAGCACAGATACATCGGTCTGTCATAAAGCTCTTCTTGGAACTAAATGGTCTTTAATGTTCCTTTCCAACCCAGGCCATTCTGGGATCCTGTGACTTCTTCTAATTACTCAAAAACATTGGATTGATACAGAACTACTTCAAAATGCACCCAGGAGAAGTTTAAGAAAATGATAATCACTGTATGTTCAGTGGCTCATTTGACCTGGTGTGACTTCAGGATTTCAGTTTTCAGATGGAATCTGGAACTGAAAAGTTCCAGTGCTGATGAAGGACTGTCGAGATCTCATTCAGATTAGACTTTAATAACACCTGCCCATCTCCAGCTGACTGAGTTACTGTAGTCTGGAACTCATCTCAGCAGTGGACAAACTTTGCACTTTTTATTAGGAGGTTCAGGAGGGACACTACAGGGTAGGAGAAGCTGCTGAAGAGAAATAATTGGATTTAAATATGGAAAAGTCAAAGAGGTTGGAGCAGCTGTGGGATGGGTAAAACCATGTTGACAAGCTGATGCAGAAAGTAAGAATTTTTTAATAAAATGTCTCCTTGGAAGGGTGGAAGTAACACATCTGTTGGCCTGTGAAGCTGTTGGGATGCTTGTGCTGGAGGTGTGAGCCCCGTGTCGATTGATGGAGCCACCAGCCAGGGCCTGGCACATTTCCAAGTGTCCCAAACCCTTCTGGGGCTGCTGTGCTGGTCTGAGCTGAACCAGAGAAGCAGGGCCTTGTTGGTGTGTCATGCACATGTGTGTGTGTGTGAGAGAGAGAACATAAATCGCATCTTGCTCTATGATTTTTACATTTTATGCCTCTGACTGACGTGGTCTGTTCTTGTTGCCACCCACCCCAAGTACTTTCTGATGGAAGAAGTGAGGGCCATTGTGAAAAGTTCTAAAAATAGCACTGAGTCACTTCTCAAGCCTGCACAGGACTGGCAATTTTCCCCCAGATTTGGGTTTGAATGCGAATTTGCTGCTCTGTGGGGCCCGTTTTGAAGCTCATTTCAAACCCATTAACCCCAATCACATTTGTTTCTTCCCCCCACCTTGGCTCCAGAAAAAAACTCCTGTTAGACATCCTGCATTCAAACACAACAATCATTCCAAAATTGTTATTCTCCCCGCGTAACTATCGAGGTGTAAATGAGAACTGCCTGTATCTACCTGTGTATCTGAGTTTCCTTTTTGCATACCCTAATTGATTAGGTTAAAAATAAATGACAGTATTCTATTTGCTTCAGCAGACCGGGCATATCAATTCACTTATTCTACAACCCTTACTGGTAAATAATTATAATTGACTTTGCATGTGCACAGTAAAATATTCGAGCAGCTTTTGGCTGCTAATGAGCACTCTTGAAAGGAGTTGGAACCGGTCAGTAATGTGTTTTTTTTTCCCTCACTGACAGTTCAAGTGTCATGAGCAAGCACTAATATTTATTGAAATTCAACTTCACAGCTCAAGAAAGAATCAGTGCCTTAGAAAGGTAGAGAAAAAGGAGCAGGTCCTGCTCCTTTTTCTGTACCTTTTAAGACACTGGCTCTTTGTTTCTTTGTCCCGGCAACGTGTGACATTTTCCTTTTAAAGCTGAAACATGGGAAGGCAAATGTCCCCTGCAGCCCCCGGAGCAGTCAAAGAGCTGCTTCTTTTTGTTGTGTCTTCCGGAAACGCCGCTTTGAAAGGAGTCGCTGTTGTAGAACCAATTAGGTCCTTTAAGTGGATCATTTCTCAGCCACTGGAATAATGAATTCCCATTTGCTCAAAGGGTTGCATTCACCCTTCAGTGGCAAAACAAACAGGAATTCATTGCCACAGCTAAGCAACCAGAATTACTTATGCATTCTTTTCAGGATCTTCCCTTTTTTTCCCCCCATCTTTATTCAATTCACCATAAAGATTATTGTTTAATGAGGGGGAAGTTCAACTGGAGCCAAACGAAAAGGCACAAGCCTTCTAAGCCAGAGTGGATTTTTCAGAAGTGCCTTATTCGTCAGGCTCTTGCAAATTTGCATTTGGGGTGGACTTTTTTTTTCCCCCCAGTTAAACCACACATGGAAATTTTGTTTTTCTGGCTTTTTACGTGTTTTAAGTTTACTGGAGAGAGAAAAATGAGATAATGTTCCTTAAAACTGATAAGGTAAATTATATAGATTAGATACATATCATAGTATATATTAGATATAAATTATAGATATTAGATATATATCACAGTATACATTATACATAAATGTTCTAATATAAAATCGAATTTTAAGGTGTTCACCACTCTGGTCCTCAAACCCTTCTGCTTTTTCCCATTGTAACATTGATAATAACGTAATATATCTCCATCTATACGATAATAACAAAATCATCTACTGTATCTGCTTTGATTTATGGGGGGGAAGGGACCTTATGGCTGTGTCAGGGTTAATTGAATCATAATCAGTCTTCTTGTGGAAATCAGATTTGTGCCTGAAGTGGAGTCATCTGCCCATCTGTAATAGCTGGCTAAATGCTCCAATGGAAACGTAATTGTGGTGTGTTTGTTTCTTTTCAGCTGGTTGTTTCTCCATGCCATTTGGGAGTCAAAGTGCAGGGAAGATGCAGTTACCAGAAAGATCACTTTATAACATTTGTGTCTTTTACATCCACCTCCCAGCTGAACTTCACAGTAAATCCACTTAGGGAGAGGAGCTCCAGAAAAGACAGCAAATCCTATTTGTTTTCTAATAAAGGGCAGCCTAATTTGGAAAATGGTGAAAAATAACTCTCTGATTATGCTTTTTGTATAGTTTTATATTGTGTTTCACTCATTTTGATTTAAAAGTGTGTTTAGATCATTGCACTCCATCAAGTTGATGGGGACTTTTGTCCCATTTTCTAGCTAGCTGTCTGGGATATGGCTGGCTTTATTAGACTCAGCTTGGAAAAGTTAGATGAGCTCCAAAATTTGATTGGGAGCATGGTTTATGATCTACAGAACCCATAGCTCCTAAACTCTGGATATGATCTTCCGGTGTCCATTTTTTAATTCATTCACCTCCAGATTATCTGCCAATACCTTGCTGAAGTTAAACCAAGAAATTCAGGAGGGATGAATAAGGTTTGAAGTCCACTACTGCTCTTATTTCAGAAATGATTGCCTGTTTAACAAATATTTTTGAGCCCAGACACCGTGGGAAGAGTCTTGGAATCACGGAATCCTTAAGGTTGGAAAGGACCCCCGAGATCATCGAGTCCAACCTCTGACCAGACAACGCCGTCCAGCTGCACTGTGTGCTTTGCCACGGCAAACAGAGAAATGATTTTAAACCTTTTTTTTTTTTTTTTTACCTTTTTAATCTGATATTTTGAAAGTTTCAAAGCAAATCCTACGTGGCAGGAAGGGGTGAATGTGGTTTTTGGCGGCTGAGAGGAAGGAGGTGACCTCCCCTGTGACCCTGCAGAAAACAGGAGTTCCCTCTTGCACTTTTTATGCCCCAGAATTTCCCCTCACCCAGCAGTCGGTAAGTGTGACAGGGACTTGACAAAGTGTGTGTGAGCTGCTGTCACCTTTCATCATTGTCATTCTCTGCTTGCACCCCCGGGGAATTATTTACCCAAAGTCATTTAAGGCGCTAAACAATTTCCCAGAGTGGAGCCATTTGCCAATTAGAGTTTTTACTTCCCCTGCATTTGTTGCCCATCAGTCCTTTGTGTGCAATGACCCCTTGCTTGGGAGAGGAGTAATTGTTTCCTCAGCAGAGCCCCGATCAATGAAGGGCTCCTGCCCTGCACTCTCCATTAGGCATCGGTTTCCTATTTCAAAAAAAAAGGGGGTTTTGATTTCCTTCACCATTTTCACAGCTTATTAGTAGCGATTGAACTAAGTTAATGAGTGAGTTGTGAGCCTGGACAGCCCTGCTCCAGCACTCCAGCGTGCAGATGATACTTCTCATAAGTTTTTTAAGCTGTGCACAGCAGTGTCCGCACAAAAGCAGCAGTTTGACCACAATTGTGAGGCTGAAAAGTTTAAAAAAAACTTAACCCCCCCGCAGTGTTTGATGGAGGGAACCACTGACCAAAAATAATATCAGGGATGGATTTGTAAATACCAGCAGTGATGAAATAAATGTGAGCAGTCAAGAAACAGGCTTTGCTCAGTGGCTTCCACAGGTGGGAACTAAGTAGGCTGTGCTCATCAAAAAACAGGAGGTATATTTCTCTCAGCAGAATTATTTACTGGTTTTCTACAATTAATTTTATCTCCAGCCTATGACTGGGGGAGTCCCTGTAACTCAAACAGTTCCTTCCATGTCAGTCGGTTTCCTATTTCGAAAAAACCCCATTTACCCCACGGGGTATCTGTCCTGTGTCATCACAGGACATTAGTTCAATCACTATACAGTCCCCCCAAAAACCCCAATTTGTGAGTTTTCTCTCATTTTCTAACTGTATTTTTTTGTTTGGTGAGAAAAGGCTGATGCAGTGTCAGAAAACCTGCTCCTGGGAACCCTGGAAAACTCACCTCCCTGCCAGGGATTTTATTGGGACTTGAAAGGCCTAAACTGCCTCTTCCAAATGAGTCCAAAATCAGTCACTGTAGGAAAAAATAAGCAATTCTTAAGAAGGAAGAATCAAATTTTCTGCCTTTCAGCACTTTTGTTTCCTCTCCTATCTTGGGCAACCATGAAAAAGCAGGGAAGAAAATCCATAATCAGTGTCTTCCACCCAGGGTGAGGTATTTGAAATTAAATATTTTAATTTGAGAGCAAAGTTACCCATTAATTCCAACAAAAAGCTGTGGGTAGAGTGTTTTTTAAAAGTGCTGTGATGAATCTTTTTAAAAGGGAGGGGGATTGATGTGAGAATCTGATGGACACCAAGATTTAATATCCCCTGATAATCAGCAGCACATTCAACAGGAGTGGGAGAGCAACTCCAACTTTCTATAGAATTTAATATCCTCCCACCCCCTTTGCAGGAGCTCAAATTTCCTTTCTGCTCTATATAATAAACACTTTTTATTGCTTCATCAGCTATTTTAATGTGCATATGATATAGGTAAAAAAATCAATATCAGGACAACAATAAGCATAAAAATAAAGAGTTAGCAAGAATCAGACGGTGTCCACTTCATAGCCATTTGTGTTTATGGGGTTTTTTGGGGGTTTTCTTTTGTAACATTATAAAATCCTGCAAAAAAAGGTTTTGAAATAGGAGCTCCACTGACTGCTCATGAATAGTTTTAGCTTCAGAGATCCCCCTAGACTGTGATGGATCAGTACTACTATTTTTGATTAAACTTCTCTTTCACTGGTTGGTTTGAGAAGAGGGTAAATAAAATTTACAGCCCATCCGAAAGTTCTTTTGNAGGAGGTGAGTGAGGAGTGGAACTGGATGGGCTTTAAGGTCCCTTCCCAACCCAAACTATTCTGGGATTCAAACTCCCTGACCCAGCTGTGGTGGGAATTCGGTCCAGGCTGTGCATTTATTTCTTGGCAGAGATGCAAGAACAGGAGTGATTAATGATGATTTTTTTTAGCAGGAGTGAATTTGCCAGTGGCCAAACTGAAATCCCTTGCTGGGATAACGCCTGGGTGACGTCGATTTTCCATCGCAGCAAATTACGGTGACAACAACAAGGCCTCAGACCTTATGGAAGATAATTTGGGGCAATAATTTAATATCACTATTGGGTTAGTTTTGATTCTGTTATCAAACAGAAAGGCTGAATGACAATGAGCATCATTAGAAGTTTCTAAGGAAACATTTCCAGAAGTATCTCAGGGGTTTTCTTTAACTTTCCCTCCTGTTTGGATTTTTTGCTGCTGAAGGTTTTTAATGTTTTTGGGGTATAATTCTGTCTGTCCTGATGCATCTGTGAAGTCCAGGGGAGAGGAACTGCAGTGAATTGTTTGTAGCTGGGTAACAAAAGCCTGGCTCAAGTCTAGAAGACCAGGACTGAGATTCAGATTATTTATAGTGCAGTTTAGGGTAATTTGTGGCTTTGGAGTGAATTTCAAGAGTCACAAATCAAAAAGTATAAACCATCCTTCTCTGGAGCTGTCAAATCAAAGGGAAAGATAATTCACAGTTCTTCAACATGCTGTAGGAAATCAGGATTTTGGAAGTTTCAAGACATAAGCTGTTATTTCTTCACCCCATTGCATAAAGTAATGTCTAACTTTTATTTAAAAAGAATAGAATAAAAAATTCTGCAAGAGGTAAAAATCCTACAGCGTATTCAAGCAATAAGAATGAAGCCGGTGGTGTTTTGTGGTTTTAACCTAATGAAATATTCATTTTATAATTATGAAAACCATGCTTTTTCATTGCTGAAGAACCAAGAAATACAGAATATTGTAGTGTCATGGTAAAACAATACTTTTATTGTGACAGTACTGAAGTAATGGCAGAAATTAGAAAACAATGGTATGTGAGATCACATGTAATTTAACCCCCTAAAATCTTCTTAAAGAGCTTGATTTGTCTTTTAGATAACGGGAGTCTAAATTTCAGTCAGAATTATGAAAATCAAATAAATATTGTCCTTCTGGAATAAGGAACTTCAGTGGTGGTTGCTTGAATATGGACCAATATTACCTCTCTAATTCTTTATTTCTGGAGAAAGAAAAAATCCAAAGTATCGGCTTTCTATAGTAAAAATCATGAAAAGAACTTCAAATGTTTCAGTTTTACATGCCTGGAATTGTTAAGCTGCTGAAGTCCAAAGCCAGGTTTTTAAGGGAAGAGAATTAAACTGTTTCCTTGGAAGATTGAAGGGAATAAAGGAACAAAAGTTGGGTCTTTTTTTTTGTGCTGGTTGTGTATTTAAACTCTTATTTTCTGTGAAGATGCAGAGGAAAACTTTCTTATGGAGACTTTAAAGTGAGTTCAAAGAAGAAACAGACAACTTGCTAGTGGCAATCTTACCAAAATACACAGAGAGAAAGTAGGAAAGGTATTAAATCACAAAGTTTGTGTCTCTTTCCTCAAGACTGAATTTGGAAAAATGAAATAGGAAAGGTAAATCCAGTTGGAATGAAAGGATGATGAATTCTATTGCTTTAAATGGGAGCTGAAAATGAAGATCTGGGTTTTTCTCCCATTTGCATCTGAATCCCTGGATGTTCTTGTTGCATTTGTGATAGATCAGTAGGGATAAAACCAGCACTGATGAGCACAATAAGGTGTTTACAGAGTGTGTGGGGGTGTTATTTTTATTTCCTTCTTGAGGGGATTTTCCTAAGGAAGAGCCTGACCCTTCCCCTGCCCCATCCAAAGCCAAGATCTCTTGGCTACATTTCTGTGACCTTCATTTTGACCTTCACAGTCCCACCAAAAGCAACACAAAGTCTTTAGCCATGTCAGATTTTGTTTTTATGTGAATGATCTTAGTGGCAGAGTCTGAGTCCTTTCCAATTCCTTAGATACCAAAAGCATCTCTGCTTTTCAGGGCAGTTGGGAGGGAAAATATTTGATTTCAAGCCTAATGTACTTCATGCTGTAAATGTTTATATTTCTATTTTCCCCCCGGAATTCAGCCATAAGCATGAGAGGCTGCCTATGTAAATATGTGCATCTGATCAAACCCCAAACCTGCAGACCTTTAGGAGGGGTTGGGGAAGGAAATTCTGCTGCCCCTGTCTCTGCAGAACATCCTTTGGGACAGGAATTTTTGGGTTATAATGTCTGTGTGTGTTCAGGTTCTTATGCAAATTGTGCTACAGTAAACAGTAATGAAAAATATTGACAAGAAATCTTTTTGGCATAAAAGGCTGTGCTTTGATCTCAACAGACAGAGGGAATTTTGGGTGATGCTGGGAAAACACATTCTCATCTGACCTGATGGGGACTTTGCAAATACAGAGTTTATTACACCAGGGCAGTGGAAACAGCTTTTTTTCCCCTCTAATTCTTTAAAATCCCTTGTTTCTATCGATGGTCCACAGATCATCCAGTCAATGAAGGAGATGAGAAACCTGATTGTGATAATCTTTAATTTAACTGGGCTCACTTGAGCTGGTTAAACAACTGGCCAAGGCACAGGTCTTGACTTATAATAAAATAAAATAAAATAATAATAAAATTATCATAACAAAACAATATACATAACAATACATTCTTATAATAAAATATAATAAATAACAATAATAAACAAATAAATAGATAAGTAATCCATTAAATATAATATTAAAATAGTAAATAATAAATACAACATGAAATGTTTTTAAAGTTATCATAGAATAACAGAGTAAATTTCTTTTTTATTTTGCATTATTCACTTTTTTTTTTAGGCCTGGTTGGTTTCAAGGTTTCTAGTTAAGATTATTATTTATTCTGTGTGAGGTGTGACTTGTGACCTGGCAATTGGGGATGACTGGATCACTCTTTGATAGCATCCCCAAATTGATTAGTTCATGGGGTTTTCTGTGCCCAGTGCTGCACTTCTACTGGAAACAGTGAGAGAGAGGGAGAAAAAGAGGGGAAAACAGGAAGAGGAAGGTGGGAAGGGAGAGGGGAAGAGGTAAATTTTGTCTGTTATTTACCTGTTTTCTATAATGATGCTTCACTGGTGTAGCTGCTAAAAAGCAGCTATTGCTGAATGAATAATAAAATAGATGTCATCTTTCTGCTTTTGGGAATTAGTGTGCCTTTTCAAGTACATGTTAGTTATAATGAGGCTAAAGATTAAAACATTAATACCCTGGTTTTTCTTTCAAATAAATCAAAGATACCCATTGACTTACAAAAATCCGGCTTTTAAAAAATCCTTTTTAAGCAGGGAGGTTGGGGGGAGCTTTTCCTGTGATGCTGGTTGGTTTAAGATCTGGCCTAATAGAAGGGAAAACTATTCCAGTGTAAGCAACTGCTTGTCTTTCAAATTCAAATTGGGAGTCTCAGTTTCCCCCATGGAAAACGTGGGTGTTCCCAGCTCCCAGGGGAAATGGGTAAAGGTGGGATGGAGGTGCCTTTCCTGGGACATTTCTGAGCCCAGCACGTTAAAGAAACCACCCTGCTCTTTTTGAAAGGTCGGGATTTTCAAAGCCATAATTCTAAAAAGTTGCCTTATAAATAAAATATTTTTTAAAGTTACCATAGAATAATAGATTTCTCCTTTATATATATATATATATTATTAATTGAACTCAAGGCTTCACAGTTCCTGAAAAAGGCGGTGAAAAATCTTATTCATGGTAGTGTAAAATCACACATATCGCAGTGAAGGCAAGAAGTGTGAAAATATATTGCATGGAATCGAAGAAAATGGGGAATGAACATCTTCAGGTACACTTTTTTTGAGAGGGATGGTTGTACATGGGGACAGCAACTGCTGACAAATCTTAATGTGTGTAACAAATATTCCTCAGTTTTCTTACACAGGGTGCCTTGCCCAGTCATAAACCATTCCACACTCATGGTTCAGCCCCTGTGCCCAGTCACTGTCATTCCCTGAGCACCTAAAAGCAGAGAGAGAAAAGGATAAATAAAATCCCAAAACAGGGATATCCCTGTTCTGTTTTGTTACGTTCCAGCTCTGTTATTTCCCTTAAGCCACTCCGCCTATTCCAACCCGTTATATTATTACTTCCTTTCTTTTATTAGGAGTGAATTTTGCACTGCCAAGCCAGTTTGAGCTGCCTGTGGGAAAACATTTATTCCAGGGCTGATTCCATTTGGCTCGAGGGGCAGGTGTTTGTTGGAACAGGAAACTTCCAAGAGTGTCACTCTTGGCATGCTCTGAGTCATGAACGTGGAACGGCCTCACCAGGGCTTTGCTTCATCCTTTTTCCTGGGGAAAAGCTGTGCTATAAACAGCTTCATGGCCCTTTAAATGTGTTCTATCCCATTACCAGTCTGTATGGGATAGATTTATTGCATTTATAGTTATTTTAAAGGAAGATTCAGTCTTTGGGAGCCCATACAAAAAACTGGATGTTAATATTGTGGGGATTCCATGGTGATGGGTCATAAGAATTCAAGACAAAAGAAGTGAGATACTCAACTGGTTGGGAAAGATAATAAAATAAAATAAAATAAAAAAAAAAGAAACAGTGAAACCAATGTTTACAGTTAGTGGAAGATGAAAAATGAGACAGGACAAAAATTTGTGTCCAAACTTATGCCATGCCCACCAAAAACGCCCCCACCTGTTTTCCTCTCTGAGAAATGTGATAAGAACTTTCAAACGTAGCAAAATTAATTGGTGATAGGTTTAGAAATGTTTTATAGTACATAATGTCATTATTTTTATAGTTCATAATGCTGTTTTATAGTAGATCATTTTTATAGTACATAATTAAGCAGTGAAACCCACTGTCTCCAGGAGGTACCAATAATCATATTTTTGAATGGATTTTAAAGAATGCCTGTGAATATCATGACAGCTACCTTGTTACATATGTTGTATAGAGAAAAGACTTTAAAAATAATAAGCATTAATATTTTGATAAGCATTTTATAGACTTCTGGAATGAAATTCACCTCTGGAATTAAATCTCATTTGTCGTTGAGGTGCATCATATAAGGGCTGATAAGAGGGACATTATACAACGGATAATAAGACATAAAAAGAGGAATAGGCTTGTCAATAAATAGAGTGATATTATATTTACTCCCTTTCATTTTAAAATATGGCACATAATCCTGGCCTGTTTCCCATTATGGCCATTAAACGTGAGCTGTTCATGCTGAGAAAGCAAAACACAGATCGATGGTTCAGAGGAGAATGAAGAACTTTCAGCTCATTCCAAAGTGTAACAGGCACAGTGACACCTCCACAGCACTGACATTAAGGCTCCTCTGGGGATTTTTGAGAATCCTACTGGTTTCTGTGATTTAGAGCCTTAGATCAGCCTCAGATTCAGGAAACAAATTGTCAGTTTGTGGATTGCTCAATTTTTAGTGATTTAAAATCGATACCTTTTTTTTTGGTGTGTATATTTGAGTGATATTTTCATTACATTTTAATAAAAAATTATAATTTCTCGAGGGGATCAAATTCTTTTCCTATTCTGTCAGCCAGTACAATGAGTTGATTTACAGAGGAATCATTTACTGACAGATATTCTGGAGGATGCCAATACAAGCCTTGCTTCTGAAAAAGCAATTTGATGAAATCTCCAGCAGTAAAACAAACCCAAGTCTGACCCTCTCATGCCCCTTGTTTGCTGCCCCAAAGTGTTACTGCAATTTTGGGAAGCCACACTCTCCCCTGTTACCAGGTTGATTGGGGTTAAAACCCAACTTAACCAAAGGGCTCTTTTTAATCTGGATTGTTTCTTTTCTCTTGTCTTGGTTTGGGTTCTTTTCTTGTGTTGTTTCAGAGTTGTTTTCTTTTCTTGTTCTCTCTTTCCTATTTAACTAATAAATTATGATGAGGAAGTAGCTGCAGTTCAGGGTTGGAATGAGGGACTGGCAGCAGCTGAAGGAAGAGATTTCAAAAAATTCCGGAAATGCTAAACCCAGGATCTCTCCAAAACCCCACCTTGCAAGTCCTTGGTGATAATTCTTGCAGCTGGTTGCACATATCTATACACAACCCCCATAAATGGAAACAAACCACTGGGTGGGAACAACAAATTCTATAATTCAGACAATTCCCCTCATGATTCACCACCAGATTTTCCCTAAGCAAACAAGGCAGATTGGTGGGAATTCATCCAGCCACTTTATTTTTTCATTTTCCTTTTTTTTTTTCCAAAAATTCTATTTTTTTAGGCTGCTCAGCTGGAGAATCAATAAAGTAAAAGAAGCCAATGGATGTTTTTAGCTGGGATGACCTCATTGAGTTCTCCATCTGTAAATGAAGAAACTTATTCCAACTCTTTACAGAAGTACTCGTGGTGTGAAATCCTGTTGTTGTCTCTGTTGTTTGTGGGGTTTTTTCCCTTTTTTTTCTGTCTTGTCAGTTGTTGCCTGTATTAAGTTATTGATCTTGTCATAAAAACCATTTCTGAGTACCACAGAGCCAGCAAATCACCAGCAGAGTGTAAATTCCATCATTCTTTTTTATTTCTCAGTGCATTACATTCTTTTAATTATAATCTGTCTTACACTGAATTTCCCCTTTTGAGCTCATTTTTTCCTATTATCCTCTTTCCATTCATGCTATTAATATTTCCTGCCCTCAGCAGTTGGAGGTTTTGCCTTCCTTTCTGGCCTATCTTCAATTAATTGTGAATTTTCTTCGCTGTTTTTTTCAGCCATGCAAGAATCCCTGATTACAGTGGAAATGTGCAGCGGAGAATCATTACTCCTGTCACTGTGTGGTCTGTTCTCACTCTGCTGAATACCCCAATTTTTATTTCTGGCTTGATCCTGGGATTAGTTATTCACAGCTGAGCCTCAGCTGAAATCACTATTCCAGGCTCTGCCCTCCAATCTTTCCCTCCTCCATTTCTCACTTCCCAGGAAGAGATTTGGCCATCCTATTTCTGAAATCTGGATAATGAGATGGGCCTGATGCATTCTCAGTCCTTTCTTTTAAGGTCAAACACTTTGAATAATAAATGAAGTAGATTAAAACAACGGGAGTTTCCGTGATGGAAAATTCAGTCCTTCCCTCACGAATTCTCCTTCTCTTCAGATGAAATTTAACATTTACCGCCAGGAAATCAAATTCAGAGCGACAATAACTTGTAACCTCTTTGGGGTGAATTATTAATGCCTTGGAAAAGCTCACCAAGTCAATTCAATGCAAAGTTCCACCAGAATTCCATGGGCAAAAGTGAGGAAACAGGGAGGGATCAACAACCCCTTTGTGCTTCATGAATTCAAGACTGATAACAGTAAATACAACCTTCTCAATAGCAGAACACATCATAAATTACTCAGCCAGAAACAACAAAGCTCTTCTTTACTATAATTATAATTCTTACCCAAACATCCTGGGATCCTGTGAAAATTGAAGGGCACTAATCTGTCATGATCCTTAAAAATTACGAACTGGAAAAGCATATTTATCCCAAGCCAACTCCCACTGGCATTTTCAGCCATACTTGTCATGTTTAACCAGATTTTTAAGTTATTTGAAAGCTGCAAGGCTTCTCTCCTTAGCAGATTTTCCTCCTGCCTCACTTATGTCTTGGAGCATCTTTTTAAACCATCTCCTCCCTCTCTTTAGTTTGGGTTTGGTTTGATTTGGGGGTTTGTGGGGTTTTTTTTTGGTGTTTTGGTTTGGTTTTTTTGTGTGTGTTTTTTGGTGTGTTTTTTGATTTTTTTTTATCAGTGTTTGTTTGAAATCTGCCATAAGCAATAACACATGAAGAGATTTCTAGACAATACACCAAAAGGTATATTTTGTGTCATAGCAAAATAATTAAAAGAACTTTTAACCATTTAAAAGTATTTTGGGGCAGGGAGGGGGGAGTTGAGGCATTTTAATTGGAAGGTGTTGAAGCTTTCTAATAATACACTTATTTTTCTTCCTTCCAGATTCTAAATTTTGGCCCAGTGTAAAACAAATAGAAAAACCTGGATGTCTGCTGTGGTTTGAAGGGACAGTGTTTCCCTCATTTCTAAGAGGAGAAACTGAGATTTTTCTGTGGGTCTCAGGAACTCAGGTCAGATCCTGATGTTCTGAAGGCAAAGCCAAGTAAAAGCAGAGAGAGTGGAAGTGAAAGCTCAACACACAACTCCTTTTTCTGGCATTCTTGTTCCCCTGGAGAAAGACACTTGTCCAAATGTTTTATCACCCCCTGGTCATGATATTGATTTTAATTGCTGTTCTGCTCTTGGTTTCTCAGGCAATATTGCAATAAGAAATGCCTTGCTCCCTTTCTCCACCTTGCCTGAGGCTTTGGTGTATTTTTTTTTTTTGGTTGTTTGTTGTATTTTTAAACAAAATAAAACTGAGGTGACAGAGGGAAAGGGATGCTGGGAGCAGGAATATCAAAGCTCACTTCCCAGGTTTTTCCTCAGGATTCAGATGAAGCCAACAGGTGTTCAGGTCTGAGGAATTAGGAATAAACACTAAGCTCCCTCATATTCCTTCTCTTAATTGCTCTAAAATAAAAATAAAATAACATTTTGGCACTGAGTTGCTAAAACACCATGGCAGCAAAGCTGTTGCGTGTCCAGATCCCATCCTATCAATCTAATTAAATCCTTGATTTCACAGCACAGCCAGTTGGGCAGCAATTTTCTGTAGGATGGCCTGGGCTCTGTACTGCAGACTCCCAACACACTGCTCTGCTTGGACAGCATCAACAAAGCTCTTCTGGGTGTAAAAAACCCACAAAACTGCTGGAAATTCGGTCTTTTTAACAAATTTCTATCCATTTCTTGGGATGCTTCTTTACTGAGGCTCAGTGGTGGTGGATGGAATGAATGGAGTGTGGGACACACAGGGCTGATGATGGCCCTGAGCAACCATCATCTCCTGGTTTCTCAGGATTTCCCTTTGCTCCTCCTTTCTGTCTGGATCCCTCTCTCCTCTGTAGCCATCTATCTCACATCTAAGATGTGCACATTTAACACTGGCACTGAATTCCACAGATTTTGCTCCCAGGTGGGTCTCAAACTCCTGGTGGTGCCAGAGCTGGGAGCTGGGCTTCCTCTGGGGATTGAAGCTGCTGAACCCTGAGCTCTGACACTGGACTGACACATCATTAGGGATCCCTCCCACTCCTGGACTGGGGGTTGCTGTCAGTTTTTACTGTCTTTGGGAAGCCAGGCATCAAAATGGTAGCAGGAATCCTAAAAATGTAGGATTTGCTTTGGCAGATGGTTCCACTCACCAGAGCCCCTGGCCTGCCTGTCCCAGGGAACAGGTCACCTCTGACACTGCCTGCAGCCAGTTATTTTTAATGGGGAGTAATAGAGCTGACAGTGCTATAAAATTGCTGGGTATATTTGATTGTTAATTATGTTTTTAAAATACGAACAAACCAGAGACAGGTACCTGTAATTCTGCCTCTGTATATGTGATGTCGTTACCACAGGAGATGGAGAATATTAAAAATTGGACTTGGGTTGCATCTCCATAAAAGATCAACTCATGATCTGCACTCATGTTTTATGAGAACCTCACACAGACCTTCCAGGGTGCTGGGGAATGATTTAACGTCAGTGCTGGGCATGTCCCCTGCATCACCCTTCCAGCACACAGCATAACTACAAATCCAAAGCCCCCTAATCCTCTTCTTTCCTTCAATAATCTTGCAGAAATACTAAAATTGGTGCCACACGAGAGTTCTTACAGGAGATGCAGAGCAAACGCTCGGAGGAGAAGATCAGGTTGCCCTCCCACCCCACCCAAATCCCTGACATGGAAAAACATTCCTTGTTAAAAATGGCCTTTGTGTGAAAAGTCAAAACTGACAGGGACAATAAATTGTGGATATTATTCCTCCCAGAGGGCAGGGTCAGATGGGATATTGGAAGGGAATTGTTCCCTGGGAGGGTGGGCAGGCCCTGGCACAGGGTGCCCAGAGAAGCTGTGGCTGCCCCTGCATCCCTGGAAGTGTCCCAGGCCAGGTTGGACGGGGCTTGGAGCACCCTGGGCTGGTGAGAGGTGTCCCTGCCCATGGGATGGACTTTAAGGTCCCTTCCAACCCATTCTGTGATTCTCTGGTTTGGAAGATATGTAAATTATGCTCTGACAATAACACACTCCATTCAAACCTTGGCAGACTCTTCAGCTCTACTGGAAATGTTTATGTGAGCATCCTACTCACATGAAAACCTACTGTTTTGGTGTCTTAAATTGACACTTGACAAAAACAGAATTCTGGAATATTGCAGCTTTGTAAAAGTTCTGCTGATTTGCAGAATTAGGGAAAGAGAAAATCCAGCAGTGCCCACTTAATTTATTGTCACAGTTGGAAAAGGAGGTTCCAATTAATTGTCTTCAGTAAAATTCTACAGTAAGTAGAGAAACACTCAGAAAAGTCTAACAGAAGACAGAAGAACATTGTAGAACCTCACTGTAGCTAAATAAATGATGCAGAGCCCAATAATGAGACTGAAGGTCAGCTGGGACCTCCAAAAACTGGTGGCACTTTTAGATCTGAATCTTTCAAACACTTCTCCTCAGACACATCTCTATGTCTACGTGGAACTACCTTTCTATATCTAATTTAGGGCATAGAGATCTTCAGGAGATCATTTTGCCACCCAAAGTTCTTGAAGTGTATCAGTGAAGGGAAATTACTTTCCTTTTCTCTGTCCCTCTTCACTTCCATGTAATAATTCTGCACAAAATCCAGGCAAACCTGTGGATTCCAGGGAGCCCCAGACACCTCCTGTTCTATTTAACTCCTCTTGCTCTATTTAATCCTGTTCTTCAGAACTCTGAAGAAGCAATGCCAGGAGAGTCATATTTAAATTTTATCTTCTTATTCCTATTCCTTTTATGTTGTTTGAGACATTTACAGATGTAGCATCCATGAACATCATATTTCCATGGAAAAAAAGAAGAACCAACCAGACCAAAAACAATCTCCAGGTGGTGAAAGATGGGTTGTTTTTTTTTTTCAGTTTTTCTCACCAGCAGAATTCATCAAACCACGGTGTTCCCAGTGCCAGGTCCAAGGCAGGAACAGGTCTCAGGTGTGTTGTAGTTTCCTGAAAACACTTTAACATCAAAGGAAATGTAAACCTGCTCTGCCTCTTGATTTCTGATCACAGGCTACAGACACTGCTGAGATTTGTGTGTTAAATCTGTGAGAGCTCAGTCAGTACCTCCAGCCTTTAAAAAACTGTGATGCTTTTCCACACAGACCTTTCACCTGTCACAGAAAATCCTGGCAGAGCAGTGGATTTGTTCTTTAATTGTACACCCATGCATGGACAGATTTCCATGGTGGTGTTTCCTGGTGGCAAGGATGGGGTGGCCCCTCTGAGGACACCACATGGGGTTAAAAAACTGTTTTCCTGAGCTTTCAGCCTCCCCAGCTGTGTTTTCATTTTTAACTTTTTAACTAATGTTGCCAATTAACTGAAACCTTAGTGGAAGAGGCAACAGGTCATTAAGGATTAATAGACATTTATATTTCAGGGAGTGGAGGAGAATTTAAAAAAATCACTTTTGGAATAACTTTGGTGAACTTCATGTCATATTTGTAGTTCTGGGTTTGTTTGGTTTTTTGTGTTTTGTGTTTTGGTTTTGTGGTTTGTTTGTTTGTTTGTTTGTTTTTGTTGTTTGGTTTTTTTTTTTTTTTTTTTTTA
>VXAW01011403.1:330905-344106 GCA_013399735.1 Tyrannus savana | reverse complement strand
TTTTTTTTTTTTTTATTTGCATTTGGTTGTTGTTGTTTTTATGCCTGGGCATATTAAAACAGAAATCTCTGTCATGTAGGTGAAAAATTGTGGGGTTTACAGTTCTTACTAAGGCTCTATTACATTTCCAGTGTCAAATCATGTATTATCATCAGGTTTCAACCACACTTTATGAGACAAATCTGAAAGGGACTCTTGATGCCAGTGCAGGAGGGATATCACTGACAAAAAGGAACTATCAGTTTTGCCATAGGCACTGAGTATTTGCTTTTACTGCACCTTATCATCTGTTTTCTTTGGTCAGTAAATAGAAACTTATAAAAGCCCGTGTTTATGTCTTTAGGCAGAACTCTGCCAAGGAAAGCAAACACTGGGCAGCTAAATGAGGATGGGAGAGGAAACATGGGCTGTAACTGTTCCTCTCTGGCTCATTCTAATTCCTACACCGTAGCTGGAAAGCCATTTTTAAGGTGTTGTGGGACATGGTTTGTACGAAAAGATGTTTTTGGATTTTACTCATGCAGTGGTCAGGATTTCTAAAATATCCTATTATCTAAGGCCTGACAAGATGACTAATATTCACAGAGAACAGAAAGGAATTTCTGTTTGAAAAAAAAGAAAGCTTATTTGAAGTAAAAAAATTGATATACTATAGGCTCTGCTTCTTATCACTATTTGGTTTTCTTGTCCAGACAATTCCAGTGAACATATCACAAACCCCTTTATACAACTGTTCATATCCTTAAAGTTGGCTGTGTTTGCCAGCCAAGCTGATGGTTGAAGTCAAGAGATGAATTCAAATAGAAGATTGTGGGTTTTAATCATATATTGGAAGACATAATCCCAGTAGTTAATACATAAATATTTAAAAACCAGGCAAAGCCTGAGGAAAACCTGCAGCTGTAGCAGCCTGAAGAGATTACGTAATTTTCTTTTTCTTTTATGCAAACTTCAGTTCTCTTTCTGTGAGAACAGGTTTGATTGTTTCACCTCAGAAATACTGTATTTTATATTTGTGGCTCATCATTTTACACATTACTGTGCAGGGTCTCCAACCCCTCAGCCAGTGTTTTTCACCTGCCCGCTTTTAATTTGATTTGTTGGGGGGTGTTATAGAATTTTAAAAAATCTCTCTCTGTAGTAACACAACTCTACACCATCCTGACAAAACCCAAAGGCTGTAACCTCTGTCCAACACAGCTTTGGAGTCAAAACCCTGGCAAAACTTCACCTGCTGCTCTGGGACCCCCTTTTCCCATCCAAGGGAACTGCTGGTGCTGCCAAAAGAACAAGCAAGACGTTGGAAATGACAAAGATTCTTTTCCCCTAGTTTTGAAAACGCCTTCCTTGTGAACTGATAGCTGGTGGCTGTGGCACGAGGGCACTTCTCTTTCCCTCCCTGGGTCTGTTTTTCTCAGGCACTTCAATCAAAATTCCCCCAGGTGCTGAGTTTGCCAGCTCACATAACAGCAAGGGACAGAGAGAGGAGTGAGGAAGTGTCCCCTCATTGATTATACACCCTGAATTAATTCATTCATCTCATTAGTGAACACACTTTTATCTTCCTTTTTTTTTTTTTTCCCATCAGTCCTAGAAGTTATTTTTGCTGATTTCCCTGTAGTGCTGCTGCTCATGGTAACAGTATGAAGTGCCCTGTGATGAGATGCTTTAATACCACCTAACTGCTTTCCCTGGGACTCGTGGTAAGACTAAATATCCTTATGTTTATAGGGTATTTTTTCTTGATTAAAGCGTCAGTTAAAATGAAAAAAAAAAAAGTTACATACTCAGAAGCATCAATGTTTCAGTAATCAGGCAATATAACTCGCTTTTGGTCATCTAGGTCTTTTGAAAATCTTCCCTGAAGTCCTTGATCAAGTGAAATGAGCCCTACAAGGGAAAAAAAAACCCAGAAAACAAAAGATACTTTTCATGCAGTGACTTCATTTACACTGTAAAGAGGGTGTGAACTCCCTTCTTTTTAAGTCTCTTTTGCTGAAAGACATAGAATCACAGAATCATAGAATATCCTGGAAAGGACCCACAAGAATCATCAAATTTCAACTCCTGACAGAAATTTTCTCTATAAATGTTGATACCACGTGAATACAAATTAATTGAATGATTTCTTTTCACGACTGTACTTTTCAGTACTGGTTTGGGTTGGAAGGGACCTTAAAAGCTCATCTCGTTCCAAGCCCCTCCTGCTGTTCCAGGTTTCTCGAGCAGCAGTTGCTGAAGATGGAAAGGATGTTGCTTCACCTGTGAATTGCCACGGGGGGCACAAAACTTATCCCCAAAGCTTCATCCTTCTCGATAAGGTTTCCAAGCAATTCCGGAGTGAATTCTGTGTTTGAAGCACCACAATCCACGTCATGGGATCGTTTGTAGAAGAAAAGAAAATGTTTAAAGCCCCTGAGCATCACCTGTGTGAGCTCCTGAGCTGTTTGCTCCAGCACAAACCAAGCTGGCTGTGCACTTGTGAGCCTTGGCAGGGTCTTTTTCCACTCAGGAGTACAAATCCACGTCAAAATCTAGCAGAAAAAAAGGCAGGTGCTGTGATTTTTTGGGGGTTTTTTTTGTCTGCATCTGATAAAGCTGTTCCTGAGAGTAACAATGGTGAAATAACGGGTGAAAAGTAGAAATGGATTAAGGTAATTGAGATTTTTTTTTTTCCTTCAGCCAGTTTAGCAGCTGAATTATTTATAGATGTGCCAATTAAACTATTCAAATGTCTGATATGCGTAGCTTTTATCAAAAAATCTGTGTGTTTGCCCAAAGACATAAGCAGAAAAAAAAATAAAAATGTTATCAGTCTTGAAAAGAACAGGGGGGAAAAAAGAAAAAAACTGAGAGGGTTTTGAATAGTGGGGAATTAGATAGTTTGAGTGGAACTGAACACCCTGCAAGCTCTCAGGCATTACCAGCACAAAGGTTTTTAGCACAGGTGTTCGTGTAATTGTGATACATGATGAGAATTAGCAGTGAACAATGGGCATCAAACACTTCTGCTTTTATGTCCCAATGCTTTATTTTTCAGTGGAAGAGGTTATATGGGATGATGTGTCATAACATACCCATGTAAGACTCGCTGATGGCTTTTCAAATATTCCTTCGTTTCTTCAGCTGCTGGATTAGTGGATTTTGCAAGAGGCAATTTAGAAGACAAAACCCAAAAACGCTCCACGGATTTTTACACACTGAGTTCGAGCCAAAAATGTTCCTCAGGCTATTGCAGCGTTGGCAGCGCTCCCCAAATGTGACTTGCAAACATGCAGCTGAAAACAATACAGATGCAAATGAGCGAAAATCTTGTAATTCTAATTCCATAATACTTTTATCACTCAATTCAGATGCTTGAGGTTCATTAAAAAACACAAAAGAAGGGCAATTTTTCTTTTTTTTTTTTTTTCCCGACTCTGTGTTGTTCCTGGAAGTCTTTCAGGCATTTGGGCACATCCATTTGGATCTGCTTTATGGAACTACCACAGAAAATGTTGGTAAAAAGCTGGGAACTGCACTGCCTGGGCTGTTTAAAACCCGTTCCAAGTGGCTGATAAGCAATATAGGGAATGTTTCCCAGTGCAGTGGCACAGCTGAAGGGGGGTGGGAATTGGTGTCAGAGGTTCCTGTCCCTCAGCAAACATCAGAGTGATGGGGAACCTTTACCAAACAAGGGACCTCAGTCCTGTCTTTGCAGTCACTGCATCAACACAGCCACAGCCACAAAGCTGGGAATGCACCTCCTTTCATCAGCTGCTCAGCTGCCCAGAGCAGGACAGCCGAGGTGCTGAAGGCTCTTCATCACCACAGCACAGCTCTGCTCTGCCCTCTGGAAGTGGCACACACTGAATTTTCACAGACCTCCTTCAGCTGGCACAAGCTGTGGGCTGTACAAACCCCAGAGGCCTCAAGAGGCTTCATTTACTTGACAAGAATTAGAGTGGTTTGTTTTCACAGGGCTTTGGGAAAGGTCCCTCAGCCTTTCAGCTGGTTGTGTTCTTGCTTTTTCCGGCTGGTGGTGAAATGATGCTGGAAAAGACTCCTAATGAGCTTTACCTGTCTGCTCTGAGAGGAGAAATTTAATCACAAACAAGAATTCTGTTGATTTAATAGAATCAGGGGCAGGCAGGGACACCTTCCACTAGGGCAGCTTGCTCATCCCTCTCCATAAATATCAGCGTGAATGTTTTCAGCAGTTTTCCAAAAACCTTCTTCCAAATAAATGTTTTCATTCTCAGCTTCTTTTAAAAACCCATGGAAGACTGTCAGATATACTATTACTGAAATTACTTTCTTTCAAATAAGTGTGCCTGAGCATATTTTGTAGGGTTGGCCCAACCAGGCTGTCAAATATGCTCATTTATTTTCCTTGTAATTTTTAATTCAAAAGGTGATTTGTTCAAAAACATTACTGTGATGAGTACAGGAAACATAACTCACAGGAAGAAAAATCAGGGGTGCAGAGATAGACAATTTATTTAAGCAAAGTGTAAATAAAATAAAGGTTTTGGAAATGCACCTATGGGAAAGATCAGCAATATTAACTCAAAGTTCAACCTCTTAAGACTGATCTCCCAAAGAAACACAGTATCTTAAATCAAATATATTGTTTAATTACCAGTTACAGGAGAGGAAAGACAGATAAAGTTCTGTATTGGCCTCTAGAATCAAACTCCAGACAAGGACAATACATTGAGCACTCATCATTTCCTCTGTTGCTGCAGCAACAGGGAAGTAACAGGGGGTGAAATTGGCTTCATTTCAGATAAGGAATAACAATTTGCAGCTCTTCAGTGTGCATTGGTGAATTTACAGAATGGGCAGAAGAGAGAGAACTGCTTTATCTCCTGCAAAAAAGAAGAGACCCAGATTTATTGTGTTCAACAGTCAGGTGGATTAATAGGAACATAAACTACTTAGAGGTGTAACACTCACCAGCCTCAAACCCTCCCAGTTGTTACTGTTTCTTGAAGACTTGACAAAATATAAAGCAGAATTAGCTGCTCTTTTGCTTGGAAAGAGAGAATTGATGTTAGTGGTGTTGTTCTATCAAGTAGTACACATAGACTTCAAAGTCCAGACCCTTCAGATATTCTTTATGGGTTCCTGCCCCTAATTTCTATCTGAAATTCATTCTTGCCCACACTGTCTTGTCCATTCCTTGTTGTGTCAACCTGATTTTTCTTTAGTTCTTAGTCTGCTGATGTGTCTGAGGGGAGAATTTGTGTCCTGGTCATTACTTTTATTTCCTTTGATTTTCTTCGAAAGGAAAGGTACCATTGCCTTCTCACCATTTGGGCAGCAAAGGTGCCTGTTTATTAATGAGTCCAATGCACTAATTTAATGTGATTTTACAGCTATTGAATGGAAGGCACTGCTGTCAGCTGTCCAGTTCTGTCACATGCTGTGGAGCAACAATAATTAGAATTAAGGAACGAAGCTGGAATCCCTGTTCCAAACCTCTGTCCCAAGCCTCTGAAAACAAACAGTCCTGAATTAAGGAGACTGTGATCAATAAACAGGATATTTTATGCACAACGAAATAATGTCAAGACCTTTTCTTTCTCAGACCTTTCTCCTTAACCTTTGGTTATGGATCGAGGGTGATTTTCATCCTTTGCGTTCACCGCGTCCTTTTGTTTCCAACAGGACACCAGTATGGAGTTACCCAAATATTGGCCCTCTGCAAAAACAGGAGCAGAGGACTCCAAACATCAGAAATCCTTTCTTCTTAACAGGGTTTTACCTGAGTCTAAGCTTTCACTGGATCATTCAGGGTGCAGGGTCTGAGACCTGAAATGAGCACACGACCATTTGCTGCATAATCTGCACGACGTTGCAGAGGGAAAAATGAGTGAAGGAGAAAAGAGTTTTTTCTGCTCTTAGAGTAAGATTTTTATATCAACATCCTCGTTTTCAAGTGCACACAGGATGGGGTTGTGGGATGAGATTGTAAAGTTCCAGGGAACACTGCTGTATAGTGACTAAATCTTTCACACTATTGAAAAACTAAATAAATGATCAGGGAAATGAAAGAAGAGAAAGAAGACTTCTCAAACGCAGCAGTAAATGCCCTGAGAACTGTATTCTCTCCATGACTACATTATATAAGATGCTAAGGAAGTTAGATGTTTTGGATGGAGTGAGTAATTGTGTCTTCCTGTTCTTTAAGTGCTGAACTGAATGTTCTGAGGTTTAACAGTCTCACAGAGAAATCAGCTCTTCCCATTAAGGATGTCTGAAGGACATTTTAAAATCTTATTGCTTCAGTGGGTACCTGCATGTAATGTTCTTCCAATCCTTGCCTTAAGATGGATAACACTTGGGATTCAACTGGGACCTTCCAGCTTTTTGCAGGAAAAAAAAAAAAAGTAATCACCAAATGCTGCCTCAGTTATGTTGGAATCTTCGGTGATTATTTCTATTGTAATGTAGTAATTGTGTTTCCTCAGCACATGGAGGGATTAACATCCTGTTAACAGGATTAATATTCCTGTTCCTTTTGTAGACTTCCCCCTTCATTTAATACCTTTTGAATGCTTTGGAGAGACAACATTTCACGAGGTCGGAGTTAATCAGCGCAAAGGCTTGAGAAATGCAGCGTAAAAGTGCATTTCTTTTCCTCCTGCCCTTCCCTCTGCATGTCCTCGGTGCTCTGAATCCCAAACACAGGATTTGTGCTTTGTGTACTGCCCAGACATTAACACAGATTTAAAATGAAGGGACTGTTTGGTGGTTGGTTTTTTTTTCCTTCACCCCTATAGATGCACACAAATCCTCAAACACACACTGGGGAGTGAACCCATGGGGCAAATCCCCCATGTCAGAGTCCCCCACATGCCAGCTGGTCAAGCTTGACACTTCCAGGGATGGGGCAGCCACAGCTTCTCTGGGAAACCTCTTGCCAGGACCTCCCCACCCTCCCAGGGAAGGATTTCCCCCCAGGATCCAGGCAGTAGTGCCCATCATTTCCCTGGAGGGCAGCAGGAAGGGTGCCTGTGTACCTTCATGTCTTGCCATTGTTTTCTCAGGTCTGTACCTCTCCATATTTTGCTTCTGGTTTCTACTTCATCCCTTGATCTCCCAATTTCTCAGGTCCCTGACCAGTCAACCTCACTGGAACAAACACCCTCATCAATTGTTTCTCACCAGCAACTCCCTTTTTTGTCAGTCAGGTTTGTATCCTTATGTGTTCCTGTTTATGGCTTCCTGGTTTTCTTACTCCCCTGGAATAAGACCCTTGACCAGATACCCTCAAAGGAGCACCACTCTCCTTCCACACCCTCACCCAACCAGTTCAGTTGTGCTTCATTTCCTGTTGTTATGGAAACAACGTGAGGGTAAAGCCTCCAGCATGAAACAGAACTTAGATGCCAGTGCAGGGAGGGGGGGAAAAATCATGTATTCATCACTACTTGTTTCCAGAATTCCATATGGAATGTTCCCACCCCTGTCAAGATATCTGGCAGTGAGGATTTGCTTCCAGCTTCCATCTCAGCTCAGGATACATTTAGCAATCAGTGGTCATTTTCGAAGCACTCTTGCCTGTGATCTCTTTGATTTCCCTGTTAATCAATAAGAGTTCTTGAGCTTCCACTCCTGAAAAGCATCCCCTTGGAAACTGCTGTGAAGACAGAGATACTCCTTCCAGAACGGTGAAGTCAAAATAGAACATAAAATGTGACATAACTTGTTCTCTTTCTGTTTTATTCTCAGCTGTTGAGGTTTCTGTCGAGGTTCTCTAAAAAACCCCTGCCCAGGTTTGGAGTGCCATGTTCTGGCTGCTTACCATAAATCTCTCCAGTAATGATTGTTCAGGACATAATCTGGCAGTCTCAGCCATGGAGATGATAAAACATACGAGACTTGCATTGTTCCTTGTGGCAAAGCACCTTTTTAATGTGTGGTACATAAAACAGTTTGGTAAAAATTCACTCTTTAGTGGGTATATTTATCCATTTATTAAGAGCCATAGCAAAGTATTATTAAGCCATTAGAAGAAGCCATTAGAAAGGGTTATTGAAATAGGGAAAGGATCAAAAGCACAATGACAAGTGCAGAGGTGTAAAAATCATCTATTGTTTGTTTCCCAGATAATTGGCATCTCAGAAAAAGGGGTAAATTATATGATGGGAAAAAAAAAACAAACAAAACCAACAGTTAATGACTGGAACTGTGACACAAAATCAGGTACAGGAAGCCAAGGAAAAGTCTTCTTAAACTGAGTTTACCTCAGGGGAAGAAACAGAATTGTAGATATTCTCACTTTATTTCCCAATGCTGGCATTGTGATTCAAAGTTTTTACTCAGTTTTACCAATTTCCCAGAGCAAGGGCCAAAAACCCCAATTCTCATTTTGCTCCTCAGGGCCTCCTTCTGTGGCTTCTCCTCCAGAGACCTCAGGTGTCTTTACAACACACAGAAGAAATCCTGAACTATTTTTACCTAAAATATAATGAAAAAAAAGCAAATAAATTAAAATAGTCCTTTACAGTCAAATAATTCTAAATGTTACAGTGGCCATAAGCTTTTTTTAATGCATATTTTGGTTCCTTTATTGAACTGCATGAGCAAGATTTCTGAAAAATACGGAGATAAAGAGACTCATCATCTGCTGCTCATTCTGACCAGTGCCCTTCTTGATATTCAATATATTTCATTTAACAAAATTCATGATGGTGCACAAAATAAAAATAAAATGTCTTTTCAGAATAAAACAAGAACTGACCACAAGAACTTCCTTTGTTCTGGCATCTCAGGCATTTTAGGATCTTACAAGTAATTAATTGTTGTTGGCTAATTTAATCAAATCTTAAGGAATCTCAAGGTCTACTTGAATAATTTTAGGATATAAAGAGCCAAGCTAAAGCAATCATCTCCACTCTGGTCCTGAATAAAAGACTTGCCCAAAAAGAACAGGACTGGTTTTTAAACTAGTGGGCATTATTTATAAAATAAAGTAAATAAATTATTTGATAAAATGTTCCATCTCCTGTGATTTTATCCCAACTACAAAGGTCACAGGTGTATATCCCACCCACCACAACCTCCTCATTCAGGATTAAACTGCTTGAAAGGACTAAATAGTTTCCCAAAAGCTTCTCCTTCTATGAGCAAACTTGTTTAATTGAATTAGTGAAACATCATGTGCTGGTCATCTACATAAAAATTAACAGCAACCTTTGGGACTTCTGAACATCCCATAAATGGACACAGCCAATGGAAAACAGAAATTCTTCCATTTCTGGACTGAAAATGTTTTTTTTTCCCAATTCCATCATTGGGGCTAACACTAAAGAAACACAAATCACACAAATATAATATTTTCTCTTCACAAATCTTTCTCATCTGTTCCAGGTGCAGTCATGGGGTAACACACATGGCAAACAAAGCGAACAGGAGGAAATGACAAGCCCTGTTTCTTGCTTTTCCTGAGAAAATGTGCGTTTTCAATATCAAAGAGAGTCAGAGTCATTTAAGAAGTGTGTGTTGCTTGAAAAAAATTCTTGTAGATGTTGCCTGCAAAGCTCTGGATCAAAAGATAACATTGGTGACAGCCACAGAGGCTTTTTGAAGGATGTAAAAGCTTAACAAAAATCTTCATCTGTTTCAATTAAAGGAAAACTTTTTTTTTTCACCGCTCCAAAGTCGAAATCTGCTGGAGGTTTTACCTTGTGGCTCCTCAGACAGGGTAATTTTTTATTAAAAGAAGACTTGACTTTGATTACCTGTGCTTGAGACGGGCCTTGCTTTATGTGTGATGTGGATAGAGGGTTTCCAGCATTACACCTGATGGATTTTCTACAAATAAATTCTCGAGGATCAGGCTTGCTTTATTGCAGATCTATTTTCTGAGGCAAGAGGCAATCCAGAGATATGTCATTTATGCTATTACAGGCTTGCATTTCTGCTGAAACCAATGGGGTTATTTTCTCCAGATGATTTGTTTTGACAGCAGAAAAATGTACTTTAGAGGAGGGAGATTGGCAACACTGTTGGTGGAAAGGGCCATCAGCAGAGTGCCTGACTTATTGATCTATTTATTTAAAACCTTTCCAACTATTTATTACATTTGTTAATTGAAATCCATATTTAGGTATGGATTCTGTGAGACACACGAGAGCTGTTTTATACACTGGCTGTGAAATCTGATCCAGAAGAGAGGAGAAAGCAGCAATGTGGAAACTGTCCAAGAGATGGAAAGTTCTGGGGGTGCTCAGTGTTTTCTCTCTTTATTTGTTTTCAGGAGAATTGCCATTTATTGTCAATAAGGGATTTATCACTGTTATAGTCATATCAGATTTTAATAAGCCTCTGTATCACTGTTAAATATCCCACTGATTAATTAGTAGAACTTTGTTACGGCAGAGGAAAGGAATATAGATTTTATTTTAAAAAAATTAAATCCATAGTTTTCTTCTTTTAAGCCTAAACAATCATATAGATGGTGAATTAGTATGAGCCAGTCACAGACTGAAAGGAAAACGAGCAATTCTACCCCACTAATGGCAACACTTTCTTATAAATCTTTATGAATGTTGGTTCACAAGCTCATTTTTTTCCATAGACTTTGCTAAATACAATAAATAAAGGACTGAATGACTTGAACGGAGAAGAATCACATTTTGGAAGCAAATTTCATGGGGTTTTTTTGATCATCATTTTGGTTTGCATTAATTTTGGTGCAATAAAATCACCGTTCTGGGATGTTCCAATATCAGGCAGTTCCAAAGTTTTGGGTTCTGCTCTTCCTGGAGTCCAAAACCATCAGCAAGGCTGTGGTTGCAGCACTTGGACTCTGGGTTTGTTCTGTGATTATCTGTTCCAAATCACCAGCAAAAACAATCTGAGTGCCCTGCTCAGCTACCCTGGATGATGTTTGGTGATGCATCCAGACCCTGCAGAGCTCCTGGGAAACTCTGCTGCATTTTTGCAGCTCTCTGGGGTTCCCAGATTTGGCAACTGAAGCCTCTGGGGTTTTTTGCATAGAAGGGAAAAAGGTACCCCTTTGACACCTGGGCCATAAAAAAAATCAAGAGAGAAATCTCACATTTCTTGTGGCCCCAAGTTTTGTTTCCTATTTTCAAAAGGACCATCTGGCTGAGGAGAAAGGAAGGAATGGGAAGGGATGGAGCAGCCTGGTCTGGTGGAAGGTGTCCCTGTCCCTGGCAAGGGGGGTGGACTAGAGGGTCTTCAAGTTCCTTTCCACCCAAACCCAAACCAGTCTGGGATTCTGGGATTCCAGGAAATTCAGACATTCCTGTCTCTGTGCCGATCATTTCACCACTGCAACTTTATCCCAGACAGGGTGGGCGAAGCAGCCCAGTCCTGCAGCAGAGTGTAACATTTCCAAAGCCTTTCTAAAGCTTTCTTTCCTCCCCAGTGGCCTAAAGACACAGGAGCCCCCTGTCAGTGTGAGACAGGGAACAGCTCAGCACTGAGAACTCCCCTCCTGTCGCTCAGATTTGCAGCCATGGCTTGATGGTCCTGTTTTATCACCATGCTCTTCTTCCTTCACTCCTTTCAGCAACATCCAGTGCCAGCTTGAGCTGAATGACTGGATTAATAAATTGCATTAATAAGACACAATGAAGGGAAGCAGTGGATCACTTCTCAGTCTGGAGGGAGTTTAAAACCAGGAGGTTGCTCTCAGTTCCCAGATCGTGTGCTCCTCACTGAGAGATCTCCCCCCCCTTCTGTTCTGGAGCCCAGCACAGGGGCACATCCAAGGTAGGAAAATTCTTAACAAATTCCTTAAGTCTCCATCTCCCATCCTTTCTGCTTGCTGTTGCACTGATGGAGTCCTTGATGCACATAACTCACCCTGCTTTTGGAAATGATGAACCTCAAGAACTTCCAAATAACCCAGGGAAAAAAAAAAAAAAAAGAAAAAAGAAAGGAAAAAAAATATTTTGCCTGAAAATGTTTATGCCCTGAGGTAAATTGGAAGACCTTGCTCTTTCCTTTGATATATAGTTTGTGATGGTGACCTCAACAGCTCTCAATTGCTGGGAACAACCAGGGTTTCCTCAGTCTCCTCGTTGTCTGGGAATAAACTGAAAGGTTTTGTGAAAAATATAAGACTAGGGTGGAGCAGACTAACTACAAAGTAATCCTGCACTTTGTGCCATTATTTAACTAAAAATAGGATTAAGGACACATAAAAGCTGTCTCTTACTGCTGCACTTGGCAAATTTTAATAGGCTGGGCTGAAACAGAGACAGCAACCAGAAGCTGTTCATGTGTATTTGAGTAATGATTTCCACCTGACAAGATTCTCGCGCACATCTGACAAGGTTTCTCTCAGGTGAAAGTAATTTCTTAATGCTGAGTGATCCCTGACACCTTTCCCTTACCTATCCGTGGGAATTTTTAATGTAAATACTGATTTCACAGTGCTATGCAGTATTTGTGGTTTACAGAGCTCAGAAATGATGCCTTAACTGCACTGTCTGTGTTTTAAACTCGCTTTACATTCAGTGGTGATGCGGTGTGAGACGCCTCTGATTTGCCATCAACTTGGGGAGGAACATTCTCCTCCTGGGCTTATTCCCCAGGGAATTCTGTCGCCCTTGGCTGTGGCAGAGGGTTTGTAGTGAATGTAAATGCCTGTGAATTGGTAATGGCCACGTGTGGCTTGTGAAACACTGACAAACCACAACACAGGCCATCATTTGCACCCTTTAATCTCAGATTCCCAATTGATTGCCTTCCCCCCGATGGAATGTGCATGGGAGAAAGGTGCCCCTGTTAATTAATGACGCCCTGCTTAATGAATCAAGGAAAGCCAGGCCCTGAAATTCTGGTGCACTTAAACAACTGCAGGAGTGCCTTTCATTCACACATCGTGTTTGGCAGGAGGAGGGAAGTTCCCGGTGAATTCCTGGTGAAGCTGGGGCTGTGTCCTGCTGGGAGCAGCTCAGTGGGCTGTGGAATGTGCTGTCCTGGCCTCCCCTGCCTTTCCAGAGGTGACAAGTGATGGATTCCCTCTGTAACTGGGCGACTCCGCCTGAAGTTTAGTCCTTATTTAAAATCCTCAAGTGGGAGATTTAAATAGAGTTCTGGAAGCAGGGATGAGGTTGTTTGTGCTGGAGTGGCTAAAATAAGTCTCAGTTAGGAGGAGCTGAGGCTGCTGGCTCAGATCCAGCCCTGCTGCTGCCCACAGAACAGCTCTGCAGAACCATCTTCCTTGTCTGGC
>VXAW01011403.1:262903-330496 GCA_013399735.1 Tyrannus savana | reverse complement strand
CACCCCTCTTACAGCCAAGAATTGCCTCCCAATATCCCATCTATCCCTGCCCTCTGGCAGTGGGAAACCATTCCCTGTGTCCTGTCCCTCCATGCCTTGTCCCCAGTCCCTCTCCAGCTCTCCTGGAGCCCCTTTAAGCCCTGCCAGGGGCTCTCAGGTCTCCCTGGAGCCTTCTCCTCTCCAGGTGAACCCCCCCAGCTCTCCCAGCCTGGCTCCAGAGCAGAGGGGCTCCAGCCCTGGGAGCATCTCCGTGGCCTCCTCTGGACTTGTTCCAAAATCTTTCCTGTGTTTGGGGTCCCAGACCTGGACACAACATTCCAGGTGGGGTCTCACAAGAGCAGAGGGGAGGGGAAGAACCATCTCGAGGTGATTCCTACAGGATTAAGATCCTGTGCTCTGAGACAGATTCATAATCCATTTTATGGAGCTGTGCCACAGCTCTGCAGAATTGGGTTGATTTCATAGCTCTAATACTTAGAGGATTATTACAGGTTTTGTGTGGTTTTTTTTCCCTAGTATGAAGAATCATAATGGAAATAATTTGTAAATGTTTTGGGGGATCTTCAGATAAAAGCACCAAAGCCCGAAACCCTTTTATGGGATTGATTCCTTTGCAGTGAGTGGCAAAATCCCCACTGATCCCAAGGGGGCTGTGATCTCCTGCATGATCAGATCTGTGGGCTGTGATCTCCTGCATGATTAGGTCATGTTCAGGTTGCAGAGCTCTTGGGAGATCTGCCTGATGGAAATGCTGAGAGCTGAGCACTGTGAGAAGGGTTCAGCCCCCTAAATTCAGGTGCCTAAACGAGAACCTGACTCCTTTTGAAAACCTGGCTTCACCTGGGGAGGGCTCAGCCCTCGGGAATCTGAAATGCTGGCTTTGTACAAACCCCACACGGCCAAGATTTGGGTGTTTGTGTCAACAAAGCATCCCTGAACTGCTGGGTTTAACACAAGTAGGAGGAGGTGTAGAGTGTGTAAATTGATGACTCTTTCTGCAGCCCTTCCCACGTGTCCTGGGGGGCATCAGGCCCAGCATCAAATGAGAGTTGGGGTTTTTGGCCCTTGCTCTGGGAAACTGGTAAAGCTGAGTCAGAACTCTGAATCACAGCACCAGCGCTGGGAACTAAAGCGAGAATATCTACAATTCTATTTCCTCCCCTGAGGTAAACTCAATTTGAAGACTTTTCCTTGGCTTCCTGTACCTGATTTTGTGTCACAGTTCCAGTCATTAACTGCCTTTTTTTTTTTTTTTCCCTCCATCATATAATTTACCCCTTTTTCTGAGATGCCAATTTTCTGGGAAACAAACAATAGCTGATTTTTTTTTTGTGAAGCCCAGAAGGTATTCTGACAGCAGAACATGGTGCTGCTCTGTGCAGCTCCTCTTTACAAGTTTCACTGGATGTTTTTTTTTTTTTCCTTCCCCCCAAGGACTTAATTTGATTTTCCAGTTGCTCGGACATGTTCGGTCCGGTTGTAACAAGCCCTGCAATGAGATCCCTCGTGATTTATCGTGGTTTGGATGCAGTTGGGCTCTCAGTGCGTTGCCAAAGTTGCCCAGACCCCCTCAGGAGGCTGATTAGTGCCAGGGAGGAAAACTGCAGGAAGCCTGGTTGGAGCTGAGCAGCTGGAATCTTCGTCACGGTTTCGTTCTGTTTGGAAAGCTGCTCTGCCTTTCCCTGCATTAACACAGGAAATATTCTGGCTGACTGGGGACAGGCCTTTCCAAGAGAACAAATCTCCCTCAGACAGAAGAATTGCCAATGTATTGCCTTCTGTGTGAGTATAAGTGCAAAAGAAAACAGGATTAATACTTGTGAAACCAATAGAGTTTAAAATCATTCAATCACAGAAAGACTGAGGCTGGGAAAGACCTCTGAGATCATCAAGTCCAGCATTTGACTGACCCACTAAACAGGATCACAAAGTTACATGGCTACTCATTTGAGAGGAAACATAAAAGGGAATATTTAATATTTTAAGAAGTGAATCCTTTCCCCGAATTCTGCCTTTGGAAGCTGCAGCAGGAAGTTGGGATCAACACGTCAGTTCACCAGACTGCTGCCAGCTTACAGTGTAGGACTTGCAGCAGAATTGGAATCTTTGAGGCCAACACCTTCATGGAAAAGATATGTTACATGGGGGAAAGTTTAGCTGTTGGTTTTGTTTTTTTTTTTCTTTTGCTTACCAAACATCCCTGAAAGAAAGCTGGGTCCAAAAAAACATAAATAAACAAACAAACAAAAAACCCCAAACAAACAGGAAGAGAAGCACAGAAATTCTTCAGAGGACAAAGGGAAAGTCAAGGGGGATCCTGACTCAGGGTGTCCACTCCAAAGACTCTTGATCTTTAAGGTCCCTTCTAAACCAAACCATTGTGTGATTCTGTGCTGTTTTGCCCTAATGGAATTACTGTTGGAGGAAAGAAATGATTCCACACACCAGCAAGAAACAGGAGTTGTTCACAGAGGTGTGAAGGCAGCTCTTGTGTCCTTCATCAGAAAATGAATTTTAAAATGGGATGGGGCTTGGGTTTATTTCTGGTCCTTGACCAGCTCATAAGGGTGGATGCAAATCAGCTCTGCTGTCTGCTGGAGAGAGGTGAAAGTTGGTACCTGCAGCCCTTGGGGATGGGTTTTATTAGAAATGGAGTAAAACTGAACTTGGGTGTCCCTTTGATTGGATTGGAAATATCCCCAGGAGGAATAACTGCACATTACAGGGAGACTCATCCCACAGGTAGCACCTCAGGGGTGAAGAGGTGAGTAAAAATGTGTCCTTTGTGGATGTGGGAAAAGAGTTAATTCTAGAGAACAGTTCAGAAGTGATAAATGGTGTCTGCATGAGTTTGCCATCAAATGCACCTCTGCTTTCTCTTCCAGAGAGACTGGAGGGTCCAGGTGGTGTCTGAGTTCTAGATTGGGGTGCTGCAATGCCTGTCCGCACAATTAGCACTTAAAGCTTTTAATTTCTGCCAATTTATACTAAATATATGGTGAGAAGAGGACCAAGAGAAGTGATTTCGACGTTAAAGCTTGGGAAGAATTCAGTGAGACAAAGAGCAGCAGAGCTCTCACAGAAACAGATACAACATAAGAAAAAAAATCAGAAATATTTTCATTGCTATGCTGTGACAATTGTGAGGAAAGAAAATACACTGGCAGCCCAAAATACACAGAAAGAAAAGCTGTGCAGAGATGCACACGGGGCAAACTGGTGGAGGAAGGTGGGAGAGGCAGCTCTTCCAAATGTGCTGAGAAGCCCTTCTGGCTCGATTGAATTTGGAGCCTGTCCCAGGTACAAAACAGAGTTAGCCAGAGTGCTCCAGATGGATGCTATCCCCAGCCAAGAGCTAACTACATCAGTGCTTTTCATTGACTTTGGTGCTGCAGAATGAAATGGCAGCAAAATGTCCAACATATGATTCCTTTTATTACTCCTGATGCCATAAGTGACACTTTCCCTGGACTGTCACCGCACAGCAATTACTGTTCACCACCACCAGCGCTGTTTCCACCCTCAAATCATGAGTCTCCTTGATTAATTTGATTCTTAGCAATACAGTAATCTCTGCTACCTGATTTAATCCATCCTCTCTTCTGCAGGTATTGGCTCACTTGGAAAAAAAAAAAAAAAAAAATTGAACCAGCCCAGAAATAGTTGAAGTTTTTAATCACAGTTAAAATTAAAATACTAATTTCTAGAACAAGAACCACCTACAGTATATATTATATTAACATAAATTCCTCAATATGTCAGAAAAAAAAAAACTACCAGGGGAGAAATCCAAAATGAATAACAGCTTGAGGTGCAAACATTGAAGAAGTTTGGGCTGTATCAATGCACTTGGCTGGAAAGACTCCTGGATTTCTCACCACTCCCTCAAATTTCTCTAAAAAAATCACAATGGCATTTCCCTTACACGGCTCCCAGGAGGCAGAGCTAGCAGGTAATTATTTTTGATAACTTTTTCTTTCCCACCCCAGAGCGCTTTTGTATGTACACTGAATAAATCCAACACTGCCTTATTCAGCAGCCATTTATCTCGCCTATAATTAGAAATAAGTGAAAAATACCGAGCAGGTTTTTTCCTAAGAACTTTTCCAAACTCCCACGAGCCGCTGTGTGATTGTCAAGCCTTGCTGGAAACAAATAAATAAGTAAAACTAGAACGTGTCCTGGACAAGTAAAATCAAATCCTGACTGACAAACTCTCGGGTCTGTCGGAGTTTTGGAATTACTGACATGTTAAGTTTTCATCCACCTTGGAAAACAGGAAAAATGCTGACAAACCCCGTTCAGAGGTGTTGCCGGTGGATGCTGATGTAATCAAGGCCCAGAACAAGGTAGAGCATGTTGGTGATGGAGCCTGTCAGTGATCCTGCAGTGATTTACGAGCCGGGACTGACAAAGAGCACCAACAGGTGAAGTCTCACAGTGTGAGGAGGAAGCACTTTCCACTCGGGTTTAAGGGGGAATTTTATTATCAGGTTTTGCAGATGATGCCTCTAGTCAGATATTTCAGCACCTCCAGGCACAATATGTGTGTCAACAGCACCGAGTTTGGGGTTTAGATCCCCCCCATGGGCCACTCACTGAGCGATCCTCGTGGGTGCCTCCCAGCTCGGGGCATCCTGAGGGGCAGAGATTTTGGGTTCAGTGCTGGTCACAAAGCCAGAAGCAGAGAAATCCAGCTGCAAACTGAGTGCCAGGCAGCTCCCAGCCAGCTCTGTGTGGAGTGCTTGGCTTGCAGGCAGAAAACATGATTTATGGCATGACAGGAAACGACAGGAGTAATAATGAATGACTGAAACCAAGGGGGCTCTTCAGGAAGACAACAATAATGTTTAAATACCTTATTATATTGCATTGTCTGCAAGAAAGCATACTAGGAAATAATGTAAAGAGAACTGCAGGCAACCCTTACTGTACTCCTTTTTGTTCCTCCTCCTTCCTACTACAGTTTTTCTTCCCTCAGTAAATTCTGAATTTCTGCTGATCCAGGTCCCATTCCACATGGGGAAATTGTGCCTCTTTATGTGGTAATTTCTATACATAAATATATATACATGTGGTTGCTCCTGGTTTACAGAAAACCTGTGGTGTCCTGAACAACTATTTAAATGAAGGAGAGAAAGAAAAAATATTAAAATTTATTTTATTAAGAAAAAAAAAAAAAATCTAGAGATACACTGCTCATTCTAGTGTGAAAATCAGCCTGTGGAAACAGCTGTCTTGTGAGCTGACACTCAAAAAAGCAGATGACAGCCAGCTAGGGAGGGAAAGACTGGCCAGACAGATGTGATGGATGTGACACTTTTGGAGGAAGACTTCCTAAAAACATCCCTAATGCATGTTCTATCACTCCAGGAGCAAATAGAGATGAAGGCTCTGGGCACAGCCTCCACTTTGATGGGATTTGTACAGTGAAAAGAGGCATTTTGCTACTAATAAAGTCCTTTTTTGTAAGCAAAAAAATGAAACTGTACCTCTTCAACGCTCATGGCAAATTGCAAAACAGCCAATCTTGGTGCCTTTTGGCTCAGCCAGGGAATAAAATTCCTTTCAGAACAGAACACTTTGCAGTTCCAGGGATGTCTTGACGTGGATCCAGACAAAGCAGATCAAACTTTGCTCCAGATTTCCACTCCAGCTGCTCTTATTTGGCCCAGGTTTAAGCAGTGACCACACAAAACTGTGTAAGCAGTGAAAACATTCCCTTCAGCTCTGTAACCTGCAAGTAGAAATTTCAGAGCAGTTACTCTGCAGTTGCACTTTTTGACCAGAAGGCGATTCTGTTACTGGGCATAAACAAAACGGAATTGAAATCTTGGTGGTGTCACCTCGATTCTAACAGTTATTTCAAAAATTAAAATATCAAATCCGAATGAAAGGCGTGGGTCACATAAACATAATTCCAGTTCTGGGAATTCAAGTTAATTAAAAACAAACAAACAAAACCAAAAAACAACCCTTCCACAAAGTAACCGCACCGTATCTTATATAAAATTACCATGTAATTGGAATTAATGTACTAAATTTGGTCTAATGACATTACACTTCATGGGTGTAGTGAGAAATCTCATTCTTGCGAGGTCACACGGGGCAGCCTCATCGTGGCACTTTGCAAGGGAAAGGATTTCAGTCTTGAGTTAAATCATTAGTCCTGGTTATTCCCTGACAGGCCTGGAAGAGCAGAGCACTGGATGAACATGGCAGTGAGCATTTCACAGCATGCTGCTTTTACATTTGTCCCCTCAAGTAATAAATTATTTCTCCGTTTAAATGACTTGCACCAATCAGCTCCTCTTCGTTCAGACTTCTGTGAGCAGCTTGTTCCTTTTCTGATTAGAGTTGCTAAAATATTCATCATTTTAGAGGAGGAGGAGGATGCTTTGCCTTTGGCCAGGAGTTCTGATTGCAATATCTGCAGCAGGTCCACATTCCAGACATTAACTTGGGAAAAAACCTGGAAGGCCCAGGACTGCAGAGGGGAAAAGGGGTTTAATTTTTTTCCCATTGTAGACCTGTTGACCTTGTCAGCATTCCTTGACCAGTGATTTTCACTCTTAAGACCAAAGCACTTTAATTTGCACCAGGAATTGATTGATCAAGCTGGAAGATACGGAGGTGAAAAACTTCTGAGGTAACAGGTTGTAGAACCAGAGAATTGGTAAGGTTGGGGAAGGCCTTTAAGATCATTAATTCCAGTCAATCAACCCATGTTCACCCCCAAACCATGTCCTCAAGTGCCACATCCTCATGTTTTTTGAACACTTCTAGGGGTGGTGACTCCACCACTGCCCTGGGCAGCCCCTTCCAATGCTTTCCAAGACTTCCAGTAAATTTTTTTCCCCTAATATGTAATCTAAACCTTCTCTGGGACAACTTGAGGCTGAATCCTGAGAGATTCTGGTGACATTTCTGTAAAATAATTGTTTGGGAATTCACCACTATCAGCCCAGGATTCTTGTTTGATGCTTTTAGGAAAAACCTGCCAGCAGAGTATAGATAGAAAAGTAGAGGTGCTTTCATGAGGTGGAACTGAACTGGCTAAGAGTTAAATAATTATGAGAGAGTTACAGCCAGCTCTGGGTTTGACCAACAGTTCTTTACTCTTTTAGGGAACTCTGGAAGTTCTTGCTTTGCTTGTCTTAAAAAAGGAGGAAAGAAAATGGGAGTTCTGGAAAGCACTTCAGGTGGTAAATCCCAAGTGTGTAAGAAACACCTCCCCTGAGTGGAGCTGGGAAACGCTCCCTGCCTGACAGGCACTTTCCCTGCAGCAGGAATTACATTCCTTCCCTGGGAAAGAGCTGTTTCAGGGATGCTCTGAGAGCTCAGGGATTCCAGAACAGGGATCTGAAGATCTGATGAGGTTGTTGTTCCTCACAATTTCACTCTCTTCTGGATTTTAGTTGGAGTTTGGTTCAGCTCTTGAGCTGGTGGTGGCTCCTGTAAAAGAATTGGACTTCTACAGAGAAGACAGTGCTGCTCTCCTGAGGTGGCACAGATTTATGAAAGAAAAAAAAAAAAAAAGGTAGGAACTGTGCTGTGCAGTTGTTCTTTATCAATGTCTATAAATAAGCACAAGCATAGACTTGAATATAAGTATATATAAAAAAAGAACAGCCATGGTCCTTCTAACTGTACTTTAAATCTGAAGTTACTTTGCTGAATTCACGATTAACATTAATAATTTTTGTCAGTGTAACTAAAATAAAAATGGATGCAAAAGCCTAGTTGCTGTCACCTTGGAATTATAAAATTATAGCAAGGTTAAGGTTGGAAAAGCCCTCCAAGTGCCACCATCAGCTCAGCACCACCACCTTGTTCAGCACCGAGCCGTGTCCCCAAGAGCCACAGCCACAGGGTTTTTAAACTCTTCCAGAGATGGGGACTCCACCACTGCCCTGGGTGTGAACACCACCTTGGCAGTGGTCAAAAATCTTCCTAAAAATTATTAAAACCATCAGTGCAGGAGATGCTGTGTTTGTTCTCTGTTGTTGCTGTAAAAGCTTTTAAATTACATCTTGGCTGCCAACACTTGGCAACCAAAATCCCTTTCTCCCAGCAAAGGGATGCTACTCCATCATCATGGCATGAAAAGACAATGCTCCCACAGAAATTCAACAAAGAGATGGAGCTGGAGGAAGAACAGGAGGGCTGTTCCCAGATCCACCACTGATGGTGTGTCTTGTACAAAACCCTTATCTCTTTTTTGCCTCAGCTCTCCTATTGTGTCCCCATTTCATCCTCTCCTCTGGCAACACATTGGTGATGTTCCCTGATGCAAACTAAAAGAACAATTGGAACTGTCTAACAGTCTTCTAGATATTGAGTTGGGTGTTTTTATGATGTGAGGTTCAGTTTAGTTTCCAGCCCAAATGGCAGAGAGAAAACCCTTCTGCAGGTTCAGAGGGAAGCTGTGATGCATCATTCTGTTATGCAAGATCCATTGTTCAGGGAGAGATTTACCTGTTCCTCATTCCCTTAATTGAAATGGCTTGACATAAATAATTTTAACATAAGCCCCAAAGGCAAGAGAGCTGAGTAATGACAACCTGGATCAGCTGCTGAGGGGTGGGAATGAATAATGCAGTTTACACGTAGCCACTGGGCAGAATTTGTCACTGAGGCTTTGCAAACATGGCCACGTTTCACTTCCCACAAGCTTTTCTTAAGGAGAGGGAACACTTCCAGGACCTTTTTTCCTCCGTGGTGAGATGGCAGTGTGCCTTTCCCAGAGCAGCAAGGTGCTGTCCCCAAAATACAAAACTGCAGCTCCTCCAGTTTGCTATAGCTACAGCTGAACAGATTTGAAAAAAAAACCCTGTAATGATTAACAAATGCATCTGAAATGTAAATACAGTAGCTGCAAATACTAAATATCCTGCCAATTTCTATCGATCTTGCTTTCCCCATTACATTCAGGCCTTGCTCTATCCATGTGTTATCTCATAATTATGTCACTTTTTAATTGTTTCTGTTTGTTTTTTAAGATATTTGCTATTAAAAGGGAACAAAGTCCTGCTCAGGGAAAGAACTGTATAAAGAAATATATTTTTTAAATTCTTTTCATTCTGCATCTCCTCTTTTTTTTGATATTCCTTTTGCTGCCAATGCAAAAACCACTTTGGCACAGGGTGACGTACCCTGGGATCCCCAGGAGCACACGGTCCTGAAGAATATTCCTGAGCAAAGTTTGGGCTAGTTTAGAGTATTAAAATATAAAAAGATTGGCCTAATAACCAGCTATCAACAAAAAATTGAGGGTCTCCTTAGCAACAAGAGCTATTCTGGATTTAATTGAAATTCAGTGAAAACACACTTATGTTCAAATAGTTTACTTCTGTCTCTTCTATTTGGTGAAAGATAATGTGCAGCCAACAGAATAAACATAAATTTGATTTAAAGGAAAAATGGAACTGTTCAGATTGGGGAAAACACTAAATATTTCCCATAATGTGTAGCAGTGGATGATCTGAACACTTCCCACTTCCAATATTATGAAGTCTCTCATCAACTCAGAAATTCCATTTTGTCTTGTACCTGGCCATTACCATGGAGCTGTTTGTAAAGAAACACATAAAACATATCATAAAAACACCTAACTCAATATCTAGAAGATTGAAGAACAATTTTTCTGTGTTCTTATCCATTATTTAAGAAAGTATCACTGATTCTCTGATAAAGAGGCATTTAATAACAACTGGCAGCCAGAGGTTATTGCTATTTGATTCTGAAATAATTTTGCAGTAAATAATCATATACATTAAGATAGAATTAATATTACCAAAAAAAAAGTTCTTGTTGTCTATTAATAAATACAGGGATTTATAGTGGCTCCTGTGGTTTTCACCACTTTTACTTATTTTAAAATCAGCATTATAAACTTTTAAGTACGACTTTTACTTTCATTCAGAGTGATTTGTTTCGGGAAACTGCATCAGTGTCTTAATAATCACCCTATTTATTAACTTTTCTGAGACCTAAAGTTTCTCCTTGTAAATGTCATCTCGATTTTAATCAGCACAGACAGCTGATAAATTTTCTGTGATTGTTCTTATAAGCGAGGAGAACCTCCCAGCAATGACTCAGAACCGTGAAGGGATTTACTTCGTGGCTTAGAAGACGGAGAAAATTCCATCTGTCTGTGTAAATTAGTTCAGAGTTAGTGAGACTTGGAAGAAAACAATGTGCCTGGAGTATAAGAACGGGACATCATAAAACTCTAGGGAGTCCATGCTTGGTACAGCAAATTCCCTTTATTCAGGCAGAATTCAGACAAAAGCAGAGCAGAGAATTTTTGGGGAGCTCTGCAGGGTTGGTGAGCAGAGATAATTTCACTTCTCTGCTTCCCATCTTGGAGCCTCATGAATCCATTCTGCCTCACAGGCTGGGAACTCCACGGAGTGCTCGAGTCATGTCAGTCCTGTTTGCTGGAGGTCTGGCCCAGGAGTAAAGAATTCTCTTTTTTAACCTGCAACAACTCCACAGCAGAGGGATGAAGAGAGACTGTTGACAAGGGATGGAGGGACAGGACACAGGGAATGGCTTCCCACTGCCAGAGGGCAGGGAAAGATGGGATACTGGGAAGGAATTCCTGGCTGTGAGGGTGGGCAGGCCCTGGCACAGGGTGCCCAGAGAAGCTGTGGCTGCCCCTGGATCCCTGGGAGTGTCCCAGGCCAGGTTGGACGGGGCTTGGAGCAACCTGGGCTGGTGGAAGTGTCCCTACCCACGGAAAAGGGCTTGGAACAAGGTGATCTTTAAGGTCCCTTCCAACCCAGGCCATTCTATGATTCCATATTGTTGGAATAAGAGAGAAGAAATTGCCTCTAAGGCAGCTCCATGTAGGAGGTGTGTCCTTTGGCTCCTGGTTGCTGGAACCAGTAGTTCTGACTTCTGCTGAATTCCCCGTTCTGTCTGTAATAGGCTGCAACTTGTGGCAACAGCCAGTGCTTGAAGATACTCCAGCCATAAATATGTATAGGATAATAACAAAATATTAATATCACAGCTCCAGAAATACATAATACAGAATTTCTTACTCTGTTCACTTTTGTCTTTTAGAGTAGCTGTCTTAAGCAATTTACTACATCTCACTGACAAAGTTGCCCAGTTTTGGTTTTGCTTTATTATACAATTTTTATTAGTACTGTGTCCATAAACTCTACTCCTGGGCAGAAGGAGACACAGTAAAACTGTCATATTCTATTGAAATATCACACCAGGGTGTAGCCACCACTGAAAATGAAAGCATGGCCAAAATGTTCCACAGCTGGAAAGGTCGAGTCAGGAAAAGAACAGCTCAGGAACAAACGTTGGATCAGTGGCTCTAATACAGAATAACTGCTGAAACAAGAGATTAATCAAATGAAGGTTTAGGAATTAGCCCAATTAAGTGAGGAAAAGTGCAGATATTTCAGTTATTGTGTTCAACAGCACCTGTTGTTGTTCTGGTGTCTCCTCAGCTTTCCTAACTGGGTTGTGAGACAAAGAGAAAGCAACAAAATCTTCCTAATTGTCTTGTGGCCTTTCCCTATTTTCTGCAGTAATGACCATTTGTTTTCTGTTGTGGTCCAGAGAGTTTGGGGCATCTGTTTGGGATCAGGTAAGAAATGTGGGGACTCATCGGAGCCAGAAGACCCTCTGAGTGCAAAAGTGGTTCTTCAATTCACCTCTTTTCAAACCAAGGCTAGAATTCAAGGTCATGTCTCAACATCAATTTATGAAAAGACCTTGGAAAAGATTTTTTTTTTTCATATTTCTAGGAGTTGTTATATTTTGTATTTTACTAGAAAATTTAATAAGCTTCCACAAACCCAGTTGGATTTATTATATTGCAGAAATATTGTCTGTTGTTGTATTCTTTTTTTTCTGTCTTTGCCTCTTGGGTGCTGAGTTTATGACTATTATTATTATTATTACTATTCTTATTGAAATGTCTCCTTTCTAATTCTGTATTTTGAATTATATAGGTCTTTGGTCACTTTTTCAAGCCAAAAGTAATTTTGATAAAAAACTTGCTATATGAAGATGGGACATTTAATTCTTCTGATGGTTAACTTACCTGAAAATGTTTAAAGTGGTTTGTGTCATTATTTTGATACTAGGACTGAAATTGAAAGGAGTATTAATGTTAATTTTAGTCCTTGGATACTTCAATATTTTTAAGAGATTGAATAGGATCATCCAAGTAAAAGAACATACAGTTCCTGAACCATAAATATATGTGAACTGTCCTCAGAACTCTTTGCTGTGTTTCAAAATATAAAGTTTATTTGCAAGGCTTTGAAAATAAATATTGTGACAACGTGAATTTTGTCTCATTTCCTCTTCTCTTTCCCCCCTCCCTGCAAAAAAAAAAGATATAAAGCAATCTCTATGTAGTTTATAGATAGCTTATATATGTGGTTGTTTCCAAGCTATTGTGCTAAGAGATGAAGTGGCATTTTATTGTATGAAGAAGGTAAAATGTTAAAAGAAATTAAAATGGAAACTAAATAAAAGTAAACTGGACTGGAGGAAATGTTGATCCCTGAGTTATTAAACTACTCCCAGTCCTCTCCAGGAGCTGCAGGAGCCTCTCCTCGAGCACAGCCATTAATGCTTCACATCCCTGGATTTACACCACGCTGTACAGCAGTAACTCAAACCACTCCAGCCACTCTGTTTCCAAATTGTTGTATTATGGCCAGGCTGGCCTTTAGTGAAAGTGAAAAATGGGCATTAACACGGGATAGGAAAAAGCTGAATGACCCATCTTATCTGCAGCTGCAGTGAAGCATTGGGGCTGTAATCTTACATTTCATTTGGAGGGGACAGGCTTATCTCAGCTCCAGCCCTAAATTCAGCTGGTGCCTGGCACATCCTCTGCTCCCCTTTGTTCTCCACCGCTGGGGCAAACCCAGACAAAACAATATTTTGGTGTTGCCCTGCAGGAGCTGAAAAAGAAAAAAGAGGAAAAAAATTCAGCCGTCTGATAAAAATTAATGGCAGAAGTTCCCTTTAATTGCTTAAAATGTGTTATGTTTACAGGACAGGACTCACCTCAGAGGCTGTGAAATGAGAACATGAAAATCCAAAATTTTGAGGCTTGAATGGTTGAAATATGGCTTTAAAAATGTTCCATAACGTAAGAATTGAAGATAATTTATACCTAGATTGGTTTAGCTTGATTTATTTTAGAAAATACCTCTTCTGAGTGTTAACTGTTCACATCACTTTCGATATGTCTGGGCTGTCACAGGTTGTGGTGTATTTCCACTCAAATAATAGTGAAAAATGGCCAATCTGGTGCAAACTAGTGGGTCTTTGAAAGTCTGGGAGCGCCCTGGGGAGTGATGAGCTTTCCCTCCTTGGGGCTGGGCAAGCTCAGCCCCTTCAATTGTCCAAATTATTGCCAGTTATTGATTGGCATCCCCATAGAGCTGTGCTGCCACGAGCTGGAATAAAGCAAGACGTTTGTTCTAGAGCAATCACTTCTTTGGCCCTGAGGGGGGATGCAAACCTGCCTAAATGACCAGATCCCAAAGGAATAATTAACCAAAACCTCCTGGCATTACAGACCCGTGGCTCCTCCTCCCCACAGTGTCCAGGGGTTGACAGGAGCTGCACAAATGACCTTGTCCACAATCTTCAGGTGAACTGGGAACCTTTCCCACACTTGGGAATCTCATTAAACATTGTGCTTCCTTTCACCTCCTCATCTGAGGCACAGATTCCTGATATCTGCAAACATGGACATTTGACCCATCAAACAACAAACATACTTTAGATTTTCTTTCCCTTCTTAGTTCTCTCTGTGCATTTCATGGGCATTTTATCTTCCTTTCTTACTGTTAAATGCTTTTATGATTGAATGCTATCTTTCTTCCTGGAACACTTCCCCCCCCCTCCTCCTATTTCTTCAGGTTTTATTTTATTTCCATCTTTCTCAAATGATGGTTATTTTGCCCTCATTTCATTTCACAGTGCCTAACATGATGAAAAGAAGAGGCTCCTATATTGCTTCATATGCATTTTGTTCATTTAGAATTGCAAATACAATTTCCCAGCCTCCCACAATATGTGGCTGCTACAGTCATGGGTTTCATGATAGCATTTCCTAGAACACATTTGCTGTTGCCTACTGCTTATTTCTTTTTTATGTCTGTTCATCTCTCATTCAGGGGAACCTGAACCATCTTGAAAACATTGTTGGTTTTTTTTTTTTTCCTCACACACAGCATGTGTCTCCTTCCCCCTCTTATATTCAATTATTTCTATTTTTACCATGTATTTTATTTATTAGTTTATTTAAAGGTTTTAGTTGTTATCCAGCCAGTGAATTTTAACCCACAAAAGTGACACAGAAACTCTGATGCTTGAAGAGCTGCATCAGTGCCTGTTTGCTTTGTCACTGCACTCACAGAGAGTAGATCAAAAGCTGGAATGTACATTCTTGCCACCACAGTTAGTTCTCTGGCCTCAATATTAAGAGCCCTATTTTCTTTTTGAACAGATCTTCTCAGTTATTTTTCATCTCCTGGTAAACTGCTACATCCCTCTGTCCCCACAGAAGTGGTGAAAATGCCTGTTTCCTTAATTCTATAGAACTTAAGGGTCAAAAAGGCAAGGAGGCAAAAATAACTCTTGGGGAAAAAAATCCTTGTTTCCTTTGTAGCACTTGATCCTTACACATGGTATTTTCCTCTGCTCCTTCTTTTGCTTATATCTGGTTTTATCTGCTTTTCTTTTTTTTTTTTCCAGTTTTTTAGGGGCTGTTTTGTTTTAACCATCCCCTAAAATGATTCAGATCCTATTCTTTGTTGATGCCTTCCAAAAGAGAGATACAGGAGAGGCAGACAGGTTCTACAGTGATAAGGTCAGTGGGAGCAGTTAGGGAGAACATAAAGATTTAAATGATTGATTTAGCTGGTGAGAAAAGTTGGGAGGATCATCCCTTTCTATTCATAAAGCCAGATAATCGTGAGCAAATGATACCTGGGCAGAACTGGGATTTGCTCACAACTTTTTCTGCTGTAAACGGCAACAATTCAGGGGTCTTGCTGAGGATGAGGAGTGTGCTTCTAAAGGCACTGGTCAGCAGTGCCTGGGAGTCCCAAAGCAGAGCCTGGGAGTCCTTGTTCATGGAATCCTGGAATTGTCAGGGTTGGAAAAGCCCTTTAAGGTCACCAAGTCCAACTGTCCACCCCCGTAGTCACCACCGAGCCCTGACCTCAAGAGCCTCGTCCACAAGTGTTTTAAACACTTCCAGGGTTGGTGATTCCACCACTGCCCCAGGAAAGTCTCTTCCAGGGCTTTGCAACCCTTCCCACAAAGAATTTTCCCTGAATATCCAATTTAAACCTGCCCTGGCACAACTTGAGGCCGTTTCCCTTTGTCCTGTCCCTTGTTCCCTGGGGGCAGAGCCCGACCCCAACCTCACTCCAACCTCAAACTGGAGAGAGCACTTTAGTTCAAACCTTTGCTGCCAAAGTAAAGGCAGGACTTCTATCCTTTGGGTTTTTTTCCAACTCGTTGTCCAGGCAATTTCTGAATGCCTGTAGGAAGAAATATTCCTGCCTGCTAATTCATCAGGACGCTCTGGGAACCCTCATTCTTACATTCTCGTGAAAAGATTGTTTACAGAGATGTTACAGCACTACAAGTAGTTAAGAGAACTTTGGCCTTTCATACAAATGAGAAAATTAATTTTTTAGAGCTCTGCAGACAGTTCACAGCGTTTTCAGTACACAGAGAAGATGAAACTTGATCTGCTTATGCTTCACTGGTAGAAAATAATTAGATATCAGCAGAAAAGCACTGAACTATGAATGTGTTTTTTAAGCAGGAGTGTCATTCATTCCCTTCCTTTCTTACTGCTGATACTGTACACAAGTAGCTCTTCTTGGATGTGGTTCATTGTATAAAAGTGGATTTGATTATAGGAAACTGAGACTCTGACACACTTTAGAGCAGCACAGATCACAAACCACCCCCCTACCTGGCTGACTCATGAGGAAGACCTTAATCACCTACATTACCTACCTTTTTCATTCTGTATAAATTTATATACCTATTTATATATCTATCTATATCTATATACATATATCTAACTAATATAGGTATTTATTTATTATTTATATATTTTAGATTTTTGTATATCTTTAGATTTATAGATTTATAGATTAAACCATAAAATCAAAGTATTCAACTCCTCAGGTGTGATTAATTTGTGCATCCACTTCTCTCACTTCTAAAAATAATAATTGGAGTCCAGGGGAACAAGTCACAATCTCTTGTCATGCAGACTCTCTTTTCCCAAGTAGAGATGAAAGATTCATAAATAAATCACAACTCCTTTTCATCAAAGTAGCATAATTTACTTATAGGGATTTCAGGTGTATTTTATTTTTGAACATCTTCTTTATTCACTGTTCATATGGATGTAGGAGGACTAAACACAGATATGCTGTGGTTCTTGGCCAAGAAATAATTTTGAATGGCTTCTTGTTATTGTTTATAATCATGGATCTACAATACTTTCTTCATTTAAACGTTTTGGGACAACTAAAGAAAATTAAAATGTTAAAGTTAACATATTTAGTAATGAATTTTAAAACATATGCACACACTGTGTTAACAACACCATGGTAAGGAGAAAGTGTGGGTAGATCTAGAAGCATCTGCCAGCAGCAATAAATACCAAAAATAATAAAAATTGCTTTTCCAAGTTCTAAATTCTCAGTGAAAGGGCATTTTTTTTTTTTTTTTTAAATCAGGTCTCAAACCCGAATTGGCATTTTCCTGTTCATGGAACATGTCCTATTTTACAAGTTCAATAATTCAGAAAGAGCAGGAGTTGCCCATGTTCAAGGAAAGGTCATATGAAAGCTTATGAACCTAAAAGATTAAAAGCCCCTTCAAGAACTTGGGTGTAAAATGCTTTGTGTGTCTTGCAAATGGATGAAACCAATTTGCTCTTCTGAACTGTAAAATTAAGGAAGTTCATGTAGCAGTTCCAGGAAAAAAAACGTTGGAATGTGACTACTGACATTCCCCCAGCTGGACAAAACAAGAACAATCCTGCAGTAAACCTTGCACATTGTCAAGGACAAAAGGAGCGTCTTCAGTGAGAACCTGCAGAGAAACTTTCTCCTCTGTGTGTAAACTTTCCCCTGGAAGCTGCATTGGTAACACAGTCTTTGTAACAAGACTTTCTGTAAGCACTGCATAATCCTCTGATTCTGGGATTCGACCCTTTTGTTTGGACAACGCTCTCAGGGAAGGGGGGGGATTGTTGGGATGTCCAGGGCTTGCACTGGATGATCCCTGTGGGTCCCTCCCAGCTCAGGATTTTCTGAGGTTCTGTGATTCCATAACCCTTTGTACTCCCAGTATTGTATCCCAGTGTCCTTCACTGTCTTTAGGAGCAATGAAAGATTAATTTCTAGCCTGATGATCCCTGTGGGTCGCTGCTGAAATGTGGCCCTGCAGGATGCCCTGGTCCCCAAATCTGGGAGCCAGTGAACACCTCCCAGTGCTCAGGTTTCAGGAGATGCTGCTCCTTCCCAGGTTACTGCCCTGGAGAATAAGACAGAATATTTTGCTAAATCCATTCCTTTACTTCCTAGTTTGTTCATTTTTTTGTTTCATTTTTCTCTGTTTCAGGGGTTTTCGTGGTAGGCAAACCCAGATACTCCAGTAGAATTTCTGCACTCCACGCATTTATCAGGACACTGGGATTGAAGGAGAGGCTTTCACTTTCCCTTTTCTTGACTAGATCATGACTCACACTAACCAGTTTCCCTCCTGACTTTCTGCCAGTTCTGGTGAAAACGACACAATAAATCAGTAGCTGGCAATCAAGTATATCCATCACATAATTTGGGCAGCTTTGCTTACATTCTACCTACCAATCCCTCTCCTGCAGAGCCACTTCTGCCATTTCAGACTTTCCAACAGCTTTAAGCACACATGGCAGTTAAAAAAACACGCCAGTAAATAATTCATTGTTTCTCCTCTGAACCAGCCCATATGTGATGGTGGTCTGAGGGACAGCACAGAGAATATTTGGTTTTATCATTATTATCAAGACTTGCAAGTCTGTAAGGCCATATGGAGCCGTAGCCCTCCAAAACAGGAAAAGGGTTAATTTATCAAGTGGGATATAAAAATTTCACCTTTTATCCTGGAAAATACCGAGCTCTGAGAGCTCTTCAGCTGCAATTTTGCCTTCCAGACCTTCTCATCCCCAAAGCAGCCTCAGCAGTGGTGCAGCAGCATATGCAGCATGTGCAGATGGCATAACGTGGAGTTCTGCTCTCTGAATTTCCTTGGCATGGCTAAAGATGGTCTGAAAACTCCATCATTTATCTGCCCAAAAAAAGATCTCTGGGGTTTGGCGTGGATGGTCATTGAATCTCACCTGACTTTCAGCAAAAATATTCATTTCTCTGGAGTAAGAGGATCAGTTTCTTAGCTCTGAGTGTGTTCAGCTGTGAAGAGATTCTTTCTAGTTTTGCCTCACAACACTGCAGCAAAAGGAGAATCAGACCCAGGGCATGGAAAAGTGATGGAATCTTTGCCTTGTCCTCGCAGATAAGGTCAGAAGCTGTATATGGATTTACCCAGAGTCCTTTTTCCTTCCACAGTCCCATTTTTTTTCAGGGGTTACCACAATTCCAACACAGTATAAATGTTTTGCTTTTCCAAACTATGTCAAGAAAGTTAACTCAAGCAGTAACTATTATTATTATTATTATTATTATTATTATTATTTTGTGATGAAACACTGTCTAAATTAAATGTTGCCTTTTGGTTTAGACACACCTCCTGTTTCCCCTCAGCAGCCTCAGGATAGATTGGTGGCTGATGTGATAAAAAGTAAACTATCCAAACTGAGAGCACAAAACTTCTGCATGCCCTCATATTTCACTTCGAAACAATTAAAGACGAAGTGGAGTGATTTATTTAGAATACCAGAAATTTAATTGTAGTCCAAATATACTCCCAAATTTGTCCTCTATTTGCATTGCTTATGTAGAATACATTCAATTTCCATTTTTTCTGACTGTAATTAAGGGCTGCTCAAGTTGAAAAAAAAAAAAAACATGGAGCCATCAATTTAAAGAGAACTACAGGCTTAAAATAGGACATGGTTTTAAAAACAGTAAAAATTCCAATTCAGCTTTCAAGCTTTTATTTCTTATTTTCTTTGAGATGTATTGGAAAGATTATTATCACATAAACCGAGTTTTAGAAGGTTATACTATAGAACAAAAGAAACATAGGACCCTTCCTCATTATCAATGCCCTGTGCATCATGTTTCAATCTGACTTAATCTAATGGAGATAGAAGCTGGAGTGAAATTATAAATTGAGTGAGGTTAAGATTAAAATTGCCAGTTGTGTTCTTCCTTAAAAATTGCTCAGGAGTGAGGAATGTACAAAGCACAGAGGTCTGGGCTGTTCTCAGAAACAGCCATCAAATGCCAGCCCAAAGAGGGGTTTTCTGTGGGAAGAACAAAGAGGAAAACAAAGCCAGTGGTTCCCGTACCCAGGGAAAGGCACATCCCTTTCTCTGTTTTGTACACAATGCAACTTCATATTCTTTTGACAAAAGAGTGTGTTTTTATCAGTTTCTACTAAAGAATATTCAATTTGTTTATTATTTGTTTTCCCACTCCTAAAACAAGGTCCCTCAGCACAACAATTCCCACCCCGGGGGCAGCGACAGCAGCTCCTGCAAGAAACCACTGCAAGAAACTCTGGTGCAGGTAATGAAATTTAAATAAATTGTCTTAGAGAAAACTCTGTGAGTCACCTTGATGGGGTAAATGAAGAGGGCAGAAATCATGGAATCATGGAATTGTTTGGGTGGGAAGGAACCTTAAAGCCCATCCAGCCCCCCCCCCTGCCATGGGCAGGGACACCTTCCACCAGCCCAGGTTGCTCCAAGCCCCGTCCAACCTGGCCTTGGACACTTCCAGGGATCCAGGGACAGCCACAGCTTCTCTGGGCACCCTGTGCCAGGGCCTGCCCAGCCTCCCAGCCAAGAATTCCTTCCCAGTATCCCACCTAATCCTGCCCTCTGGCAGTGGGAAGCCATTCCCTGTGTCCTGTCCCTCCATCCCTTGTCAGTGGTCTCTCTCCATCTTTCTTGTCCTGCAAAGCTTCTCCTCTCCAGGCTGAACAATCCCAATGAACTCAGCAAGGTGTGTGTTTAGGAGGCCGTGTCACCACCTCCTTTCTGGAAGCACTCACAAATAATTCCTGTAGGAATGGCCCTGTGTAATGGAAACACGGTGTTGCATTCCCATGGAGTGGAGATGGAGGGTTTGGACATATTTGTAACCTGAGAGAAAGCTGGTCCATCCAAAACATGTCTGAAATGAGCCTCTTTGTAGCCACAACTCAGGTGAGCTCTGGAATGTGACAGGAGTTGTTCCTCACATTTTGATTTTAAACAAACCCCAAAATTGTAATGACAAAAAAGATCAAGCTGTTGTTGCAGCTGGGTGAGTTGGGTGTAATTTCTTCTCTGTACTTCTGTACTTCTGCTGTAATCTTTGTTCTTCATTGTGCATAATTCCCCGAAGGGAATAAAAAAATAGATTAGATAAGCTGGTGTGAAATTGTCTCTTGTTCTCCAGTTTAACACCTGGGGACAGAGGGAGCTGGAGAAGAAAGGTAATTTAGGGTTTGTAGCTGAACATGACACACCACAGCTCCTTGTGAACATCTGAATGACAGAAGTGGATAATGATGACCTGATGTTTTCCCCCCAAGCAGTAAATTGCCAATAACTGTGTAAGAATTGGGGCATTCTTTATGCATTGGAAAATAAGTCCAGGGAACAGATCTGTAGGCATTTTTTTGGCAGTTAACCTACACTGGTGCATTCTGCCATCTGACCAGCACAGTGACTGTTGTCACTTACACTGAATAAATAAAACAAGAAAAATCCCACTTTTAATGTAAGGATCACATCCCAAATGGGAAAGGACACCTTTGTATTAAAAAACAAAGGTCAAATCATCAGCTGGTGTAAATCAGCTCCTGCTTCCTACCACAAACAGAATGAAGTTGGCTGATTCTATCAGGAGAATATTCAGCCCATCAATCCCAACAGACCCGTGAAAAGAGGATTTGGAAAAAAACCTAAAATTCCTCACAAACAGTGTTCTGATTTCTAAAACAGATCGTTTCTAATTTCTAAAAAATAACGACAACATTCTAAAATAAATGGGGCTTGCAAGTGACCTCAGGAGGATCTTTTCAATCCAACCTCCTGTTCTGGGCAGAGCCAACTCCAGAACTGGCCCAGATCTGCTGAGTCCTTGTCCTGGAGAGCTGGGAACACCTCCAAGGGCTGAGATCCCAGAGATCAGCTTGGATTAAGAAGGATCTTGTATCTACAAAACGTGTCTTCTTCCCAAGGGGTCCTATCAACCTTCCTAAAGATCACAAACATCCCCTGGCTTAGGCAGCATGCTCTGTTCAGTTTTGATTGTTGCTGGGAAAATGCTGACTTGGCACATATTTTAAAAAGAAATAAATTTTAAAATACAGTATTTGGGCTGGAAATTGTGCATATATGAATGTTATGAATGTATTTAACATTCAGCAAACACATCCTGTCCTTTGACAGATCAACATTTGAATTCCTGTGGAATAAACAGAGGCTCACTTTGGGAAGGAAGGGGGGTTTGGGGGGGGGGTTTGAGGTGTTTTTTTATTTTTTTTCTACAGGCTCAATCAAAATTATAGATAATTCATGAAGTTTTCTCCTTGAAAGACCAAGTAGAACAGGCTCTAACAGGGGGAACAAAGATACCGGAGTGCTACTCAGCAAACATGTACTGAGGGCCATGTTTTGGATCCCAGCTTTTATCTGAAGAACCAGGTCTCAAATTACCAGGAGTGTACATTTTTAACACACTTTGTCAGCCAAAGGACCATTTCCTCATGGAGGAGAATGGCAGAAAAAGTCCTGGAAAAGTTTAGTTTAATCTCTGCTGGGTCCACCCAGCCACAGGTGAGAGATCAGTGTATAAGGCAGGTATTGGCTTATTCTTATTCTTATTCTTATTCTTGTTCTTACTCTTATTATTAAAATTGGAGTCAGATCATAAACCAGCTGTCACAGAGTGTTTTGAATTTTGGAGTTTTCTGTTCCTTCAGCAGTGTAAAAATAGCAAATATCAAGCCCTGTTATTTATGGTCAGAACCAAATTACACCAACAGTCCACAAATGTGTGGCTTCTTGCCAGCTGGAACACTCTGGAACTCTTTCATTCCCTGGGAAGTACCTTCTACCTTTTGTTCTATTTATTTTCTAAACAATCTNTTGGCTTATTCTTATTCTTATTCTTATTCTTGTTCTTACTCTTATTATTAAAATTGGAGTCAGATCATAAACCAGCTGTCACAGAGTGTTTTGAATTTTGGAGTTTTCTGTTCCTTCAGCAGTGTAAAAATAGCAAATATCAAGCCCTGTTATTTATGGTCAGAACCAAATTACACCAACAGTCCACAAATGTGTGGCTTCTTGCCAGCTGGAACACTCTGGAACTCTTTCATTCCCTGGGAAGTACCTTCTACCTTTTGTTCTATTTATTTTCTAAACAATCTTCAGCAGATTTTTTTTTTGGGGGGGTCTATTTTAATATCATATGCAAGTTATTCAAAAGCAAAGTCTCAGTCAGATTTTTACTTTCAGAGCTCTACATTTTTTTTTATGTCTGTAATACATTTGCCTGAAATAAACATGAGCAACTGTGTTTTTCCCTTTAAAATGGAAAAAAACCCTCCTAAATTAGAAAGGGTTTTTGATAACTGGATCAGTCTTAGCAAAAATATATGTCATGAAAAAGCACTTGTATGACAAGATGCTGAAGAACAGCTTTATAAACCCAAATGATGATTACTAAATCTGCCTTCAAAATTCCATTTATGGTAAACCCCAGCGCTGTAAATTAATTCTGAATCCATTCTGCTGCTGGTCAGGGGGTTCAAAGAGGAGGGTTCTTCCCAGGGAAGAACAGTGTAAGAAAGAGAATTGGGACAAAACCTCACCCTTCCAGCCCACTGGGTTGTCAGTGTAATGTTTAATTTTGCTTAAACCACCTCCAGAATTGTTAGAGAAGGGTTTAATCCCCACTGAGTCCAGCAGCTTTCAGCACCATCCTTTATTTTGGAAATCTGAGATATTTCTGGCCAAAAACAGCAAAGGCGGCAGAGGGATCCGAGAGCGCTGAACTCAGAGGGGTTTATGGATTTTTATATCTTTTTTTTTTTTCTGGTTTCGTGTTTGTTTTCTTTTTCCAGCTAATTAGAGGGAAGAAGAATACTTGGAGGGGGAAAAAGCCTGCAACATGTTCTTCAAAAGGGATTTTATCACAGAAAAACGTGGCCAAGCTCCTTTTAAAGCCACACATTGTCAGGTTTTCTCAAAAGAATCCACGGTCTGAGGAGGAAAGCACAAACACCAGGAGTTTTTCCCCCCACTTACAATTCTGTGCTTTGTACAAAAATGCCTCTAAAAACTCTGAAAGACGAGAAAAACCCCATGTCAAAGCATCATCCCCTTCCAAATCATCAAAAATACACATTCTCAGGAGAGGTAGATGGAATTCCTGAATTCCAAAAAATGTAATCAATCATTGGTATCAGCTGAGGACAAGGCCAATTTTACTTTGTTGATTGAGGTTAAGAAAGCATAGTCAGTGATATTTGCTGATAAGTTTTGCCAGTAAATATGGATGCATATATATATATTTATTTCCTATGTTGTACCATCTGCTATATTCATCTCAGCCTTTGCTATGCAGAAGAAACACTAGAATGGCAAAACCTTGTATAAAGTAAAATGGAAAAAAAAAAAATAAAATTAATTAAATGAAGTAAAATAAAATTAATAAAAGGAAGTAAAATAAATAGAAGAAGAATAATAAAAGAAAAACAAAAAAAACCCACCAAGAACAAACAAACAAACCAAAACCAAAACCAAAATCAAAACCAAAACCAAAACCAAAACCAAAACCAAAACCAAAACCAAAACCAACCAACCAAACAAAAAAACACAAACAAACAAAAAAAAAAACCACCAAAAAAAAACCAAAACACACACAAAAAACCCCACCCAAACATTAAAAAAAGGGTCATCTCTGGTAGAGAGATGTGCTAGCTTAAGGACAAACTTCCAAGTCCAAACATATCCTTTCCCTTTGTTATTATGGATCTATACACATTATAACGACATTTTTCTGTGCAGTAAGATAGGGAACATTTGATTTTCCTTCTTTTTGCAGCTAAACACTTGTATTACTTTGTATTAGTTGCTGTGCTCTCACAAATGAGCAGCTTAGGGCGATCAAAGCAGCCCATATGTCTGACCAGACCCTGCCATCAGCTCCACCAGAGCAGCTTTCCCGAAGCACATGGAATTAGCTGGGGTTTACACAAGTCTAACAGAATCAATTAACTCAGCCCCCAGTCTGCAGACAGCTAATTGGAGATATATATGCAGCGATAAAAAAAAAAAAAAAAGTTAATTATTGTGGAATAATGTACTCGGAGAAATGGCTGCTTCTTTCATTCATTATTTTTATTTCCTTGGAGATCGTTCCCCGGACTTTCTTTACCTTAATTACAGCTTTTCTAGGCTGGTGCAGGCAGTTTCAGAATTTAGGTTTGTCTGTTCCAGTCTACTTGTGGACCAAACTCTTACAATGCTTCCACTGAAACTCTGCTTTGGCTGAGGGTGTTTTACCTCTTGACAGGGAATTTCCCCACAGTGGCCTTTGGGTTTGTTGGGCTTTTTTTCACTTTTAAAGATAGCTGGTGTCTATAGAAAACCAAATTTAAAATAAATAGGAACAAAAGTCTGCATTGGTGTGAATGGAACTATATTTTAATCTGTTTTGGGGTACAGATTGCACCCCAGAAAAAGCAAACAAAGGAGACAATCCTCTGAATGCCAAAGTCTGATGCATTTGATTCCCCTGCTACCCATCAGTATGTGAGGCTGTCTTTAGTTTTAGGAGGCAATTAGTTCAGATTAGGTGAAAATTCTTCCAGTTTGTATTTAAAAGCAAAACAAAACAAAATAAATAGGCTAAAGTGGTAAAATCTGTAGTAAAATATGTATTACAAGAATTTGGTGTAAAACACAGTGATAACAGATTCCAGCCAAGAGAATTAGAATTTAGTGGAGTTCATCAGGTACTGAAATAAGTACCAGGATTTTAATTCCTGAAGTGACTTTTTGACATAGCTTAGTTATTATTTCTCCTTAACATTTATAATAAACGTGTTTTCCTAAAAGCAGTTTCCAAAGAAGTCAACATGTCAGTGAACCTGACACTCTGATCTGATATGTCACACTTTATTCTCTCCATTAGCTCTCAGTTTAAAAAATGCTTTATTTTGGGAATCTTAACTGTGGTTGACACAGTTCTTTAGAAAGTGAATAAATCACAGAAGTTACAAAGCGATCCAGGCTTGGCTATTCCCCATTCACATGTGTGCCCAGTGTGGATCCTTCTCTTCCTCTTCCTTGGCAGAACTGAATTTATTGTTTACTTGGTGTTTAAGCAAAAAGAAAATAAATCATGCTCCCAATTCTAGTAGATCAAATGGATAGTTCTGGAGCATTTTTTTTTTTTCTGAGTAAAATCAGACAGATAAAACTTGGAGAATAAGGTTTATCCTAGTTCAGATCATCTTTCTCTTGCTCCCTGTTTGACACACTGAGCCTGGAAGGTGTTTATTGATAATTCCAGTTTTAGTACATCCTGGATAGATTTTGCTTCTCAGAAGATGCTGTTTCTTTCTCTGCCCCCTGAAGTTCATTCCCCTGTCACCAAAAGTGGAGATGCAGGCGAACCATCCTCGGGGCACGGCATCGACCGCAGCTTTTAGTTATCAGCTAAACCCAAACTTGGAGCTGCTGGCTTTGTCTCCAGTTATTAAAAACACTCCTGAACACCAAGAAAAGATGCTGGGGATGGGATGGATATGAACTACAGAGCTCACATTTCTCAGGCAAGTTTTTGAAGCTTTTGAACGACAGAGCTTTTGGGGACTCCTCTTGTCCTGAGCGACACTTTAGGAAGGTCGTTGTTGTAAAAGCCAAAACTCCCCAGGCCTTGTCTTTGCCAAACTTCTTCTGAACCCACCTCCCGTGCTTGGTCTTCCCTGGGAGCTTTGCAGAAGGGCAGAAGGAAGAAGAGGCTCTGGGGCTCTGCAGCTCCCGAAAACACAGAGCAGAGGAGCAATTGCTGGAGCCCATCACACCAAATGTCACCTGGCCCCGAGGCACAGGCAGGATTTCTCTTTAAGGTCAGGACATTTGTTCAGCCCCAGCTCTATTATCCCATACAGCACAGGCATTGCAGGGAAGGAAGAGTTGTTTGATATTAGACCGGATTTTTCTGGTTCTGGTATAAGGTTGTTCCGATTGCTCAGGGCAGTTGTGTCCAAAACACAAGGAGTACATTTTAAAAAAAAAAGAAGAAAAATAACTTGTTTTCAGCCCAAACTCGTCGTGTAATTGAGTTGTTGTGAATGACCTCCCTTAGAAAAATCTCAGTATTTTCTCCAAATAATTATGCTTGCTATATTTTCATCGAGGTTGAAACATCCAAGCAGAATATCAACCATTTCAATGTATATTTACTGCTTTAAAAAATGCTGAAAGACATAGGATGGTATATCCCATTAAGCTGGGATGTTTCTTTGCACAGTAAGAATAATTAAAAAATAAAGGGGCTACCCAGGGAGGTGGTGGAGTCACCACCCCTGGAGGCGCCCAAAAAACACGTGGAGGTGGCACCTGAGGACGTGGTTTGACGGTGATCCTGGGGGTGGTGCTGGGCTGATGGTGGGACTTGGTGATCTCAGAGGTCTCCTCCAAGCATAACAATTCCATGTTTCTCTCAGCACAGGACACAGGTAGAAATGGACTTCAGTTTCCTCTGGAGTGGAAGGAACTTCCCAGTTTTTATCACTTTTCCTTAGGAAGTCAGCAGGGTGAGCTGCTCTGAGGAGAATCAGCTCTTGTTAAATCCTCTGTCAGCAGCAGCTCTGCAATATTGTGCTTGGCTTTCCCAGTTAAGCAGATTGCAGCGCTGATGGCAGATAATGTGATTATCTTGGTTACATTATTTCTTAGCAATAGTGAAGCCAGAAAGAAATGGCAGGAGAAAACTGGATAATAAATGTAAAATAGTGGAGCAGCCCGAAATGTAAGGCATTCTTTGGATCAAATATTAATAATCACAAGTCTCCAAGAATGAATAAATGTGCTTGTTATTAAGTCCATTTTCTAAATGAAGCTTCTTAAACTGGAGGATGCAGTCCACATTCTTCAGCTTTGATCAGACTCATCTCCCAGCAATTAAATTAACAGCGTCCTACTTTTTGGATTCTAAGCACTCTGAAACTTTTTTTTTTTCTATCACAAAGAGGCTTGTTGACATCACAGCTCGTGGGATTGTTTGTCTCCCTCAATTAGAGTAAAGCAGGGCAGTTCCAGCGGGACAACAGGGGGATTATTCTTTCTCCAAAGAGATGCACTGAGGGAACATTCATCACAGCAGCATCATTAGATTGTGAGGAGACTTTTCCAAATCTGTTTCTCAGTATCACATTACAGCTAAAGCAAACAATTATCAATCATTTCCAAGTGCACAGGCTGAGCTGTTTGGAACTGGTGGCTCGTTTTGCACCTTCCCCAACCCAACTCCTCACTTTCCCATTACCTGGAAACTGTTCCTTTACATGAGCTAGAAGATAAAATTGCTGAAGGCTGACAAATTGCAGTTCCAGAGGAGTTTCAAGTAAATATTAGCTGTTATTTATACTGGTTTGGGTCTGCATCGTGCAGATGGGGATAAGAAAATTCTATTAACCAAAGCTTCAGTACTCTGAAAATCTCCAGAGTGATTTCAGTCCCCTCTCCTAGAAAACACCTCAGAGGTGTTCCAGCAGGACTGGGCCAGACATACAGCCTCAGGAGGCCAACCCAGAGGTGTTTAACTCATGAAGGTCTTGCTGAGAAGGTTGTCAGCGAGTGACTCTCGCTTTTAAATCCCATTACCAACCCCACAAAAAGCTCTGAGCTTCTCAGGAGATGCAGCTCAGCAGAAAATGCTGGTCTGACTGCTGCTTCTGCATGGCTGGCAGGAAGGAAAGCCCTGACAGGACACACAGCAAAGGACCAGCCCATCAACACTGAACTGAAGATAGAAGTGAGAGGGAAAACCCAACAACTGAGCACAGTTTTACTTCTTTTTGTGCACCTGGTGACTGGGTACTGTGGGAAAAGGGGCTGGCAAGGTGAACTCAGTCTATGTATTTTCCAAGGGCTGAGTTGCTCCATTGTCACTCTGTTCCAGCAGGATGACATTCCAGGTCCTGCTTTGTGGAGATCAGTCTGGAAGATCACCCACATGATTTCCTGGGGCTGAGGAGGGGAGAGAAAGGAAATAACCTCTAAATGCCTTTAGAAGATTGCCATTCTGGAAGTATTAAAGTCAGCTTACCTTTCCTTGACAAGCATAACGCTGCAATTCATGAGGAATTAAAAATCACTAGAACCTTAGTGAGGGATTAATTTTCTTGTAATTAAAGAAGGCACCCAATTTCGTTTAATCTTTCCTATGTCTGCTACTTGCTTAACAAAAAATTGATATTTTGAGCAACATGTCTAAGAATGTTTTTCTGGATGTTCAGATGAATTTAACAGAACTCATAGCAGAGTGAAAACTAATTGACTCTATGCAGAGACAATGTTATTTTTCAAAAGCATTAAAAAAAAAAAAAAAAAGACAACAACAAAAAAAGAGACATTTAGAGCAACAGTCATGTCTCATTTGTGCCTTTGCAAATCTCTCTCCAAAACCCTGAAGTGCCATTTTAACAAACTGCTGGATGTAATTCAGGGCAAAAAAAAAACCCCAACATTGTGTTGGGTATTGCAGAAATCTTGACATTTCTCTATGAAATTAATTAGCATGGAAATACTCCTGGTATCAGAGTGATGTTAATTGCCTCCCAGGGGCGAGTGTCAGCTCGAGCTGGGTGGGAGGAGGTCAGAGCAGGGCAAAAGCTCAGGGTTGATTCCCAGCTCCTGTCCTTTCTGCCGTGTCCATCCCCGCCCTGCCCACGGATCAGGCGGATAATTCTGCAGCTGTTGGGACAAATATTTCACCGGGAATTTTTTCCCTGTCTTGCCTCCAATGTTTTTTTCATTTTGCTAATTTTCCATGCCACAAGGACCCACACCAACCTGTATTTCTTATGGATTGGGATCATTCCTGAAGGCTTTTTTTATTATTTTTTTTTTCCTTTAATCCTCACCTTTTCTATTCCAGACATGGGGCTTTACAAGAAGCTCTTTCACTTGTCACACTCAAGGCTCCTTGAAAGTGCAATCCTGTTTGCCTTTCTAGTCTAACCATCAGTTAAATTCAGTCATTTCACAAAAGAGAAAAAAAAAAGGGAACTGCAGAAGTGTTCCTGTGGAGCTGAATCCTGTAAATTCCTTTTAATAAAACATTGCCACCGGTTTCAGAAATCTTAGCCAAGGCAAAGGGCAGTAAGAGCACAGACAGCATACCTGAGGTCACAATGTACATGTGATGTACAATGCATGTGTGTTCCAGAATGTGAAATATGGACTTATCTTTTACACTGAAAATTGGATTTCTTTTTAAACTGCTTAGACTGGCAGACTGATTTCTCTCTTTCGAAATATTAGCAATTGATACCACACTAAAACCACATTTTTTAAATCTGTAATTGATCCTTATGAGCTTTTTCACCAAAATTATGTTTTTCCCACTTTTCTTCTGCCTCCTCATGTCTTGTCCTGTTTGCTTTGTCCTGGCTCATGGCAGAAATAGAAAACCACTTTTTCACTTCCATTTGTGACAAATAATGGACAGAAAGTAACTTTGTTTTTTAAAAGTGGAGCATCAAATTTAACACCTGAAAGAACCAACAAATACCTTCAAAAGCTCCCATGAGATGTGACCTCTGGCAAGCTGATCACCCTCTTTATGTCCTTGCCTTGGGTTTTAGCATCTCCAGCGTCAAAACAATCACAGATGAAGAATTTCTGAGTCTTATAGTGACAAAAATAAGATCAAAACCTGGCCAAGATGAGACCTATCAGAAAGGTAGCAATTAAAGTAGGAAATAATTTAATAACACACAGTTGTCTTCCTTATCCTTCTGCCAATCCAGACTCCTAAATCTTTCTCTAATTGAGGCAAAACCTTCATCTGGAGTTTTTTATGGGGGTAGGAAAAAGAATGAGAATTTCATATTTTGAAATGATATTACACAGGGAGTAAAGCGACTTTAAATTCACACATTTTCTGATTTATCAAGTGTATTATTTTCTGGATTATTGAATTTCACAGGAAAAGAAAACATTCTGAGTTAATATAGTCATTCCCTCTCCGTGAATAATGTTACTTAGTTTAATATGCACATCTTTCCTAAACTTTTGCAACAAGAAACAAAAGGTTTTCCTCATTTCCTCAGTTCTTTGCTGTATTGCTTTTTTGTCTGGTGCTTTTTTAATAAAGTTTCATAATTTCACATGGTGTGAAATTCACAGGGAACAGAAACTGATATTGCCTGGGACTTGAACTGCAAAAATGTACCAAATAACTGCAAATCCTATTCAGAGATTGTCAATATATTTTATTGACTTCCAGAAAATAGCCTTATGCTAGGAAACAAATCTTCCTCCCAGCCCAAAAAATAAAGTCTCCTATTTGTGTGAGCATTTACACAGAGGTGGGTAAGAGATTCATGCAACAAATCTGGAGAGGTGGGAAAAGAGTTTTTAAAGGGAAGGTCTGTGAGTTGGTTCATTTTTAACTTCAGTGGACCGAGGGTGGCCAGGAAAACCAGGGAAAATGAGAGAAAAATGAGAGGAAAATGAGAGCAAAATGAGAGGAAAATGAGAGGCAGCAGATCTTACTGGTTTCAAAATTATTCAGTTCCCTTTACAGACAAGGCAGAACCTTGGGTTTGTCTCTGGAGCAGTAAGTCTGAATTAAAAATACTCAGAGTTTCCTGCCTCAGTGGGAGACAGGACAAATGTTTTGGGCCCCTGATATCCTTTTATCTTGCTGAGTTGAGCATTTCTTCTTGCTGAGTGGAAAGGCCATTTTCCAGGCTCATGTCCAGTGGCCTGAAGTTCTGCCTGCAGAGGGTCTGGACAACCCTGTGGAAGCTCTTTGGTCTGTCAGGGAAGATCTCTTGAATATTGAAACACAAATGTTTCAAAACTTCATGCTTTGAAAACTTCAGTCCATTGTACTGAGTGTTGATCAAGCTGTTGATGCACAGCTAATTAATACAGATGCATGAATATTTGTTAATATATCACAGACACCATTTGCACTCTGTGACAGAGAAATGTGTAACTAAGAGTGGGTTTCTTTTTTTTTTTTATTACTTTTGAAAGAAAGGAGGAAGATTTATCTGTCAATTTAATTAGAATAAAATTTATTCAGTTCCTAGATTGCTATTCTTTGATGATTTATATTGAACCTATTGCCCATCTTCATCCATTTCATCACAAAAAAATGTTTTCTCTGTAAATGCAGCTCACTGCCAGCTGTGATGGCACTGCCAATAGAGAAAATCAGACTTAAAAGAACATGGAAGCTTATTTTTCTTTATCTGTTAAATCTATTAGTTTAATTAAAGGTCCAGTGGATGCCACAAAGAGAGAGGAAAAATATTTGCTCTGTAATAAATAAAACAATAAAACTGTTTACTTTGCAGTCCATATAAATATATTTTTTTTTTTTTCTGACTATGAGAACCGAATGACTGTTTTGGGAGAAACATCAAATATAAACAGATGATGAATTTCCAAGCAATGTTAATTGTTTTGTGAGGAGTACTGGTTTGCCTGAGATGTAAATGGAACTTTTAACAGTCTATAGACCTGGCAGTCACTGCTCCTCCCTGCTCTGACTCATGAGCATTTGCATCTCACTCTTCTGAGAGGGTAGATGGAATAAATTAAAACCTTTTGACGGGCCTTGTGGTTTTATGTTCTTTTCAACTGTGTATTTCCCTGTAGGTGTGGATTTATGTGTAGATGTGCATACATATATGTATTTATATAGCTATATACGTATATATATAACCCAAATTCCCTGGAGTCTGTTATTTACTGGGAGTTCACGGGACATGGCACCCCATCTCGAGCTTCACAGCACGTTTTGCTTTGCCAAGAGCTCTCCATGTGTTTCCTGTCTGGGCACCAGAACCCTTTTCTGGCAGCAGGAACTGGGATGGAGCCCTGCAATGGTCCTGTCGTGTGATCATCTCCCAACTGCTCCCAAATGTGTTTTCAAAGCAGCCTGTGCTTCCCAGAGAGCTCAGGGTGGAAAAAAAGGGAGGGCACAGAGCCCTGGAGCAGCAACTGCTCGTGGGTAGGACTGCACAGACTGTGCTCTTGCTGGATAAAGGTGTAAACTCTGGAGTCTTTTCCAAATTCTGCCCTCCTCTCCAAACCCTCATCAACAGGAAAGGTGGCAGAAAGCTGGAATAAAAAAATGAATGGGTGTTTTTAACCTGTGGCCTCCTGAACCATTAACTGCTAACCAACCACCTCAATCCCTTGCCTACCCAAATATTTAAGGAATGCTCTCCTCAGAAGGTCCAAGCCATGCTGAGCTGAGTTCCTTGGGCCTTTTGCTCCTGAATTTTTCTTTGTGGGACATTGGAATTCATACTTATACAAGGTAATGTCTGCCTGAACAAGGTAATGCCATTATTTGCTGTTGCCATCCATTTTTATTTTTTTTAAAATAGATATTTCAGCAAAACCATCTGACCAAGGCTGTCCAATTGCAGTTGCAGTTTAGCAAATTGTGATGAGGTTAAACGAGCAGCTTCTCAGATTCCTGGGGGTGAAGATTCTCTTTGGTCTGTCACTTGAAAATGGCAAATCTTGCTTCTTTTTAAACACTTGGTTTCTGAAACCCGAAGTGGGCATTTGAAGGAAGTGAAGATTTAATAATTTTTTATATCAAGGCATGTAATTTGACTCAGGAAATACTAAGATTAATGGCATATCAACCATTTAAGCAGAGATGTTTTCATCCCAGATGGAAATGGATGCCTATAACCATGCCCTATACCATAACATTTAATTAGGCTTAAAACTTACACCAGTTTGCAGCGTTGAGACTAAACTTTCCATACATAATTCCTACTAAAGAATTTCTCCTCATTCCAAAGGCTTTCAAATTTTCCCAATAGGCAGTGTCTAACTGAGCTGTTATTCTCTCAGATAACTGTCTTCTGGATAAATAACACACCACGTTGAAAGGTGTTTTCTTTTCAAATTGAAATATAGGTGTGAGTAAGAGTCAGGTTAATAATAAAAGTGTTACTTTCCACACAGCCTAAATTATCCTCACATTCCTGCGGCTCCAGCAGCTGCCTGAACCCACCAGAGACTTTTCATCTGCTTGGGAGGGTTTTGCACTTGTCAGGGCTGTCCTGTGAAACGCCTGCACTGCACAGAACCTGCTCTCTGCGTTTTACATTTAAATGTCTCTGCTAAAAGGTGTGATCACACCTGCAATTATATTCTCTTACCTTTCTGAGCACACCTGCCCTGCGTGAACCTTTTGAAATGTCGTGCTCTGAAAGAAGAAATGCAGAACATTTCGGATGATTCCCTTGTTCTGAGACTCTGTGTGTGTGTGTTTGCCACTGGAAACATTTTACCGGGTTTTTTTTTTTTTCCTAGTTTTATAATGTTGAAATCATTTCCATAATCTCTATAGCCATCAGTAATGTATCTCCTCTCAGACAGGGAGCCCAAACTGTGATTAATACAACTGTGAACACTCTGATTAATTTTTAGTGTGTCACCAAATAATTGCTGTTATTCCCATCCATGAGGAGTTTTCTCCCCCCCAGATTTCGGAGATCACATTTAGTGATCCCCCCAAAGTTATTTTCAGTCTCTTTTTTTTTAATTGCTGTAACCTGAACACGTGGGCACAGCTTCTTTAAAGCAGCAAATTTGGTTATTTTTTTTTTTTGCATTTAATCCCTTAGCTATGTCCCTTTATGCACCTAAAGCTTTACAGCAAGGAGGTTATAGAAGTGGAAACCTGCTGAGATTTGCCTTCAAACATGTTGTTTTCTGTTGGCATTTCTTAACCAAGTCCAGAACTTCAGTGGACAGGTTTTCTTACCCTTTTAAAGTGCCTATTAAATGGAAAACACCATTATAGCTGATTATTTACAACCGTTTGCACCAGTTCACCTCAGCTTTCTCAGGATCTCTTTATGCTCCCTGAATTCCTTGAAACTCTAGAAAATAATACACATAAAAGGTAGTTTTCCATTAAAAAGGCTTCCTATCTTCATTAGTCTTTATTCAAAGAGTTTAATATGTTTGCAGGGAAGCATCAGCTGTGCCCAGCATACAGATTTTGTTATTCTCTTTTTCCTATTTCTAACCAAGATTAAAACAGAACACACAGAGCCCAGAACAAGCTGGAATGTTGGAGGAAGTTTATTTTATTTCGTGCATTTTATCTGGAGGTTTGAGCAAGTTCTATAAAGACAATAAAATCCAATACAACCGCGCTCACGTTGGGTACTGTCAGAGGAATAAAATCTATCTGAATAAATGGGATTTCTGCAGTCCACCTGCACTCCAATATTACCTCCCTGAGAAAATGTTTGGAATATTTTTTAACAGGAGAAAGAACCATATGCCAAACCACAGCCTGACCTCAGGGGGAAAAGAGATCCTTTAGGGATCTGGGTGAAAAATTTGCCATACTGGGACATGCCCCATTGTAACTGGTATTAAACATAACACCAATGGTAATGCATGCTAATAATAAAGGAACCAGAGGTATGGGCCACAGAGAAATACACATCTGGGGCATCCAGAAGTGTCTGTGGAATTTGCTTTGTCTGGATTTAACACTGAAAAATAATTCTGGAAAACGTTTCTCAATCGAAGAAGTGGCTGGAAGGTGAATTGTCAGCAAAGTGCCTTTAAGGACCTGAAGGGATAACAGGATATCAAGTGCAAGAAAATACCTTAATTTTGCTCTCTTAAGGCTGTTTATGACTGGAGAAATAGATCTTCGTGTTGCCATCGTTGTAGATGGGAAATCATCACACACAATTTAATGCCATGTAGGTTCAGAGAAGGTGAAATGTGGAAAATTGTTGCTTCCTTGCCCTTACCAGTTTGAAGCAGCTGAAGCAGAAATAAGGACAAAAGAGAATGTGAGGTATAATTTTATACATTCCATGTGCTTGTATAGCATTTGTGTGGGTATATTTTTATTTTTTATGAACCTCCTGAATAGACATTTACACACTCACATGGACACACAGGCTCACAAAGACACTTTCCACGTGACAGAAAACTTTCAATAAAAGCATTTTCTGCCTGAGAACTGATGTAAGACTTAATTTCTGAGAACATTCTCCTATATTCTGAAATGTGATACATTATGTAGCACAAAAGAAATGTTATTATTTTGCCCATAGGCCATTTGGACTCTGGTGATTTTATCATAATGCCCCTATCCAAAAGCACAGGAGGAGTATTATCTCTAAGATAAAATTAGCAAGGGCTTAGCTTGGCTTTCTATTTTACCTGATTATTTCTTCTGAATCAAGGGCAAGAGGCAGTTGTTTGGGCTGCTCTGCTTTGTGTTTAACCCAAGTGCACTGAGAGCTCATCTTGTCTCTTCTTGCACAGAATATCTGTTCCAATATCTCATCTAATCCTTCCTTCCTTCCATTTAAGGTCATTCCCCCTTGTCCTGTCCCTCCATCCCTTGTCCCCAGTCCCTCTCCAGCTCTCCTGGATCCCCTTCAGGCTCTGCAAGGTGCTCTAAGTTCTCCCTGGGGTCTTCTCTTCTCTTCCAAATGGAGAACATGGCTTCATGGCAGACTGGGCAGTACAAGGTTAACAGGTGGACTCAATGATATTAAAACTCCTTCTCAAACTAAATGATTCTGTGATTCTTTGATAACATACTTTAAAAAAGTTTTAAATATTTCATATAGAAAAAGTTGTTGAAAACATTGTAGAAAATTATCCTGATGTGTGGCAATAGCTGGAGTGAGAACATGCTGGAGTAATAAAAGGGAGCAATTAATTTTCCTGTCACAAAATGATTAACCAATTTACTGGAATCATTAAAACTGATCCAAGATTTATGGTTGCAGAAAGGTGAGTTTAGATGGAAGCTCAAATCAGCACTAGTTCCAGGACTTGAAAAATATCCTCCCTGGTCAGCACTGAGGCAGTGCCTCAGGAGCCCTGAGCCAGCCCAAACTGGCAATCAGAGAGGTTTTTTTTGCAGAATAAAATAATCCCAAGTTTAATACCTGTTGCTGTTCTATCCCTTAGGGGATCTGGAGCCTGGGATTTATTCCCAGCTTACCAAACAGACACCTGCCTAAGGATGCAGAAGAGCCAAACCATTCTGTGCTTCTGTGATTGATTACCCATGATGGTAACTGGTAAATGATCTCCATGCCTTTATTTTGACTCATAAATGTTTTTCACCTTATTTTCTCACCCTGTTCTGCTGGAGGAAGGAGGAGGAGTAAGGGGCAGCTGGGTCAGTGTCTGGCAGCTCACCAAGATAACCCACCACAACTGCACAGAAATTCTCTCAAACTCCACGTGAAAACTCCTCGAAGTCACAAAATACGAAGACAGGGCTGAGGGCCACAAGAATCAACATCTCTTTGCAAACCTTTCTTAACCCAGACTAAGCAAAACAGTGCTCAAGAATTGAAATCCACCTCGGACCAAAACGTAAAGGGGACAAAACCTGAGGCTGTGGGAAGGAGCTGCATATTTTATTTCTCATCTGAATAAGGCACCAATGTGGAAAGATCATAAATTAAGGAAATAACTCTAGATTGGCAGTGCATCAAAGACTTCACTGATCCCTGCCTCTGAAGTTTCTGTTTTGCACAATAACCTGAGGTGAAATGACTTCACATGTGAAAAGCTTATTCACTTCAGTAAATGTCACACTCTTAGTACAGTCATTTTCCAAATACTATGATATCATAAAATGTTACAGGAAATAATAAGGCTGTTTTATAATTAGAGCTGTGCAGGATCACAATCTCAGATTACTCATTTGCTTGAACATTCCTTCACCACCAACTGTCTGGGCGACATTTGAATGTCACAGAGCTCCTGTTATTAATATTTGCACAGCAGTGAGGGATAATAATTTGTACATTTGCAAGGAGTTCTTATGAGATCCCATGCCAGTCACAGATACACCCAGTTCCCTGCAGAGACAGTGTCTACAGGACTGCAGAAACAGCTCCTGGGACCAAGGAGCAGGTTAAGGTTTTTTAAGGGGAAGCAAGAGAACAAGGTACAAATCAGATTAGAGAAATACTTAACACTCTTGGGGACTTAGAGGTCCCAAGAATATGGTGGTAATGAGATAAAAGGACAAATTCCCAGGTGTCACAAGGTAGTTAATTTGCTGCAGGCTAGCAAAGTGAAGAGACCAGGTTGAAACAGGGAAGGAGAATGGCAATTCCCAATCATCGTGCTTTGACATTACACCTTGATGCTCTCAGACCTCAGGGAGCTGGGCTTTACAAAGGTGGTGGAAAGAAACACAAAATGGGTGGATGTGTGGCTAAAGAGCTGCTTCAGTATTATTTTCATGTTCTAGTGCACAAGGATCATTCCTTCATAGAATCGCAAGATCAAAGGATATTCTGGGTTCACAGGGACCCACAAGGATCACCAAAGTCCAATTCCTGGCCCTCCCTAAAGTCCTATGAGTAGCTGTTTTAACTGAGGATTCACTGAATTTGTTAGTGGAGAATCACAGGCTCTGGACTGACATGATTGTCAGGAAGGACAGGAAAGAAAGGCAATAGATTGATTTATGCAGATGAAAGCTGTGGCAGTGCTCTCAGGACAAAGTCATTGACTGTGTTGGGATCTAATTTTATTTCAGTGGGATTTGACACAGAAATGCACCTCTGTTCACATATCATTCAGGACAGAGAATTTTCTTTTACTTGTTTTTTTTGTTTTAATTTGTTAGTAGCTTTTCGCAGATTAAGGAGAGCTGTTGTGCTATTTGGTATTTTTCTTTCTCCTTCGTGTCTTCAAGCATTTGCAATGATGCCATTTTCTGTGTCATTTCCCATGCAGGTGTGTCATGTGAGCATCTAAAACAGATTAGACCTCAAAATATTTTGCCTTTCTCCCTCACTCTACAAACTCACAGCCTCTTATGTTTCACAGAAGAAGTGGCTCACTTGCATTGCTTTTTTTTTTCCTGATGAGCAGCACTTCTGTACTCACTCCTAACACGTTACTGCAAATGTTGGTGTTGAGTCAGGAAATTTTCAGCCTTCACCTGCCATGCTTCTACTGTGAATTCTTATCACATTGAAAAATGCCACCATAAATCTAAAAGAGGGAGTTTGCACTAATCTTTCTTCTCTAACAAGAAAGTCCTACAGTTTATTTACTCTGTACAAGATGTAGATACACAACCTGTGCAATTTGCCACAGCATGTACCCAGGTGCTTGAAAAATTGACTGTACAAGTGCAATAAATACCTGCAAGCAGTGCTGAGAAAAAAGTGAACAAAAGAATTTTCTCCTGTAAATCTCACATTTAAAAATGGAAGTGCCATTTTTTCCTTCTATGCATCTGGTTAAAAACAGCAACAATCATTCATTAAACGTTAGAAACCAAATAACTGATTCTCTTCTGGACACCCAGCTCTGCTCTTTCTAATGTTTCCCCACAAACATGTGTTAAATTAAGATTAAAACTCACACAGGATCTTATTTTATCTCCAATACACAGATTAAAAATGGCACATGGGGGGGATTGTCGGAGTGTCCTGTGGAAGTTGGACTCAGTTCTCGGGGGTCCCTTCCAAGTCAGGATATTCTGTGATTCTACAAAAATAATTAGTAATAGTTGCTACTTGAACTAATTGATAGTCTTTTAGTCTTCAAGCAGAAGGAAAATGAAAAATGAATGAAGCAGAAGGAACGTCAAGCCTTCTGTCTCCTGCATCATTTCACATGATGGAAAAACAGTTCCTTTAAAAAAAAGGACCATTAGGAAATTGTTCCTAAAAAAATCTTACCTTCTAATGAGTACAAATTTCTCATCTCTGACATGGAGGAATATCTGATAGATTTTTTTTTTTTATTCAGACAACACATCAGAGAAGGATTGATTTTCTTCAAACCAGAACAGAATCATTCTGAGGACTGAAAAATAGTGTAAAAAAAAAGCCGTATTGGCCATCTCAAACTATTCATTCCTAAATGCCATTTCCAGATATTATTTAATTTTTATTTTAACTTTTTTAAAAATAATTAAAACTGCATGTGGATGAAGACACAAAAAAAGCTAATCTATGAACCACAAAGGTTCTCAGGTTTGTAAGGTCACATCATTAAAGGAATTTCTCAACGTCTGTGATTAGTTCTTTTTTGGATCAGCCATTACCCTGGATTTATAGGTACCATAAATAAGTAGGTTTTAATTCAACATCCTTTCTGTCTGCTTTGTCTGGGGGATTTCCTCTATTGCTCAAGGCAGACATTGGGAATCTTCCCCTGTGACCTCTGTCACTGAAATCCTGCAGGAAATTTTGACAGGATTTGGACTCTGGATATGAAGCTAAATCCCAGCTTTCTCCTTACAACCAGAGCATGAAGGATTTTTCCTTTTGCTGTCAATATTCCACGCTAATTTTGATTTCTGAATCCAGTTTTCCTTTTTAATTTCAATGAGGGGGTTTTTTTCTGCCATGTGTATGATATATTTTCTTTTCTTTACATGTAGCACCCAGATTTCTGCCTTGCACTATGTTTTTGTCAAGTCTTGAAGTGTTTCAGGATGTGGGGTGGGAATAAAATCTGTTGGAAAGTCTTGCTGTACCATTTTCCACGTGGGATTTCTACTGAAGCCCTAAGTGATATTTAAATGTCTTCTCTTCTTTCAACTTCATAATCCTTTTTTTTTTTTTTTTTTTTTTGAAGCAGAACGTTAAATGACATTTTAATTTAGTTCAGAAAAGGCTTCCAAATGGTCACTGCCTTTTGGAGTTGGGGAAGGAGGCACAGAGGGCTGTGCTGCCACTCAGAAGGATCCTGGCAGGTTGGAGAAATGGCAGAGGTGAATTCAGGGTCCTTAAAACACAGATGAGTTTTATTCATATTTCAGTGTTCCTCCAGCAGCTCTCACAATTCATTTTCTCTTGTTCTTTCTATTTCTTGTAAGAAGTTACTCCCATCTGCATTTTCCTTTCTTTCCTTTCCCTCTCCTGTCATTTGTTGGTTTTTTTTCCCTCAAGCAAACCAGGTGTTTCCAAGACCTTGGGAAATGTCCCATGGAAGGAAAATGCCACGAACTGACACATCAAACCTCTCATTGCTACCTGTATTTCCTTGAAACCCCCTCCTTCTAGTTCTATTTATTTTTTTCAAAGAGTTCATAAAGCCTGTACAAAACTTCAGCTTCTTCTTCCTACTCAGGGATCACCCAAAGGAGATTTTTCTCCAGCTCCTGAGTCAGCTTCCCCTGGCTGTTGACAAGGTATGAAATCAATGTTAATGCACAGGTAATGAGTGAGAAATTACATGTTTACACTACTGGATTGCTGTTCATTAGCACACTCTGAGCACAAACCCTCATCAATCACTGCATATTCAGCACGTCTGCAAGTGCTCTGCTGGTTCCCAGAGGTGCTGCTGGATCAGGCAGCATCATCCTTTATGTTCCCATGGTTAAAGGCTGAGTTTTCAGAAGGGGAGGGTTTTTATTTGTCTCGTGTTTCTGGCAACTGTTGGCTTGAAACTGGTATCAAATTTTGACTTCACCATGATAAAGTCTTCCAAGCTGAGTGCCAACACACATTGCAGTTTGTTTACAACACTTCATTCTAAAACTAAGCATTCTCACCCACCTCACCAAAAGAGAAATTTTTAAAAATCTACTTAAATAATTAATTAAAATATATTTTTATTTTTTTTTTCTTGATTTATGCCTGCACTGGTAGTAGCTCCACTGGTAACATCTTCATTTGCCAAGGACCTGATAGCTGCTGAATTCTGCCATAACATGCATGCAACTGTGTTTAAAATACCAAGTTTGTTGTTGAATCATCTTGGACACTCTAAATAACTAAAAGTCTGGAAGTGGGCAGCTGTCTGACAGCCAGTGGGAAGGATAACCGTGGGATGTTGTAGGCAGAGGAGTCAGGAAGGCTGAAGAGATCTTTGAACAGAGTTCATGGACTACAATTACAGTCAGATACTGAACAGGCAATTAAAGAATGAGCAAGTTTTAGAATGGTAGATTCTAAATGTATCTCTCAAAAGCAACCTATGTTGTGTTGTGAAAAATGGCCCCTTTTTCCTGAGGATTTACACTCCCACACGTGTGTGTGTTTCTGTGTGGCCATCACACACACACTTTTACTTTTCAGGATTTTAACTCCCCTAACGGGTCTTTTTTATAGCCATGTGAGAAGCCAATCAGCAAAGAGAAATTTCAGGTTTTAAAAACCACCAGTGTTTTTTGTTGCTGTGCTGCTGGAGTTCATGAACCCTGATGAAGCCAAAGGAAGGACTGACTGTTCCAGGTGTGTATCGATCACCCTCCCTTCACCACTTGCAAATATGTATCTATAGCTTAATGTATCCATCTTTTTTTCCCACTGAACTCTTCCTGAGCAGGGTGTTTTTACCTCGAGGGGAAAAAAAATCAACACTAGAAGAAAAAAATGGCTTTTTTTTTTTTTTTTAAAATCAATCTGATTAATTGTAATCAAGTTGTGAGGTGTACACTGAATTAGTATGACTTTCTAAAATTATCCATTCTAATTAAACCAGACAATACAGGCTTGATGGCTCAGAGTGCACAACAAGCAATTTAAATATTCATGTAATGCAAGCTCTCTTACCAACAATAGAATGCTTCTTTTGGGCTTTAACCCACAAAATCTACACGTCCCTGATCTGATTCAAGTAATTTCTGAAGCTGCTTATGCCAACATGTCTTCCTACATAATTTACCTAAATCTTACTTACACAGCTGTAACTGTGCATTGCTATATATGTACAGTATGGATTGCTTATCATGTGCCTGCAACGTGTTTTAATTCTGCAGCAGTTTTCATTTTCATTTTCATCTGGGTGTGGTTGAAGGACTTGCAAAGAGGAAGATGCACAAGGCAGTTCTGAAGAGATGGGTGCATGACAGAGAAATTAATAAAGCCATCAGTGGTTTTTTGTTGCTGATTTTGTGGTTTTTTCTTTTTTTTTTTTTTTTTTTTTGTTGGTTGGGGTTTTTTGGAGGGTTTCTCCATGGGAAGCTGGAATTGGACACAAGTGAAACGAAGACTTTTCCCATATTGGTTAGTGAACTGTTTGACAGCAGCTGCAATCTGGTGGCTGGGTTATATTTAGCCCCTGTCCTTCCTGATGGTCCCCACCGTGTGACGCCACGCAGAGGGAGCTCACTCGGGGGACAGGAGGCAGAAGGTGGGGAGTGTTTGCTGGGATGAGGAGCCCTGCATTCCTTCTGCTCACTTTCTGCTCTTTCCTCCCTAAGAAACACCACGGCTCCAGACAGCAGAACGAGAGAGTGAGGAGAGGAGGAGACAGATGGCACAGCATTTTTAGTACTAATGACAGGAGCTTCCAGAAAATGCCACTTGCCGTGTGAATCACAAACTTCTGACATGTGTCAGCTTTATTTTGGGGGGAAAAGAAAGAAAACATGCATTTCACACAAGTCAAATCTAAATAATTGTTACGTGGAGATTAATTTAGGAGAGAAGTCAATAAGTCCCTTTTTTGCAATCCTGTACATTTACAACACCCACTGTGAGAGAGCACAGCTGATTCCACTGGGAATTTGGGGGAATTTTAGGAATTTTGAGGTACCTGATCATCTTGGAAGGTGTGGGCTCCAGGACCCCACACTGGACAGACACAGTTAGCAGTGCAAATATTTCTCATGCAAGTATTACACATATTTTCTAAGATGTGATGGGAGGAATGAAGGAAATACTACTCAGGCAGTGTGAGAAATTGTTCTATCTCATGAACTGATAACCTCCTGAGAACCCAGGTGAAAAGGGCACTTCAGAACCTCTGTCAACCTAAGGGACATTAAAAATGCTATTACTGCTTTTACAGGGTGCATGAGGTTTTTATTTCCTACGTTTTACTTCTATGACTTTTTACTTTGACATTTTAATTACCACATTTCGTCCCAGAATCAAGTGCAGAAGGTTTGCTTGAAATGGCATAATCACAAAAAAACCATGTTATGTCTCTTTCTGTTCCATTTAATGCATATACATATTGATCTGGACCCCAAATTCATCCTCTGGTGTATGATTTTTTTCCATGTATTTTTATATATTCTGCATATCTGGATCAAGCTGTGATGAGTGATGAGACACCCAAAAGAAGGTAAATTTAGATTTGTACAGGGAATACCTTGATTCTGACGGGAATGATGATGGCACAGGGTGCCCAGAGAAGCTGTGGCTGCCCCTGGATCCCTGGAAGTGTCCAGGGACAGGTTGGATGGGGCTTGGGGCAGCCTGGGCTATTGGAAGGTGTCCCTGGCCGTGGATAGTTCCTATTTTGGTACAAGATGATCCTCAAAGGTCCCTTCCAACTCAAAGCACTCTTACAGATGCTCTGATTCATACACACATTCTGTGTACCTATATAATTAACAGAAATTTATCTACTGGCTGCAAGAACAAATATTTGCAATCATTTCAATAAACACTAAGTGTGGGTTTCACTCCTAAGAGCAGAGTCTCATTGTTGCTGTCTGCTCAGACTTGCTAGGAAATCTGAGTTTAGTGAATTGAATATGGGCACGATTCCAAGTAATATAGTTATTAAAATCAATATTTTTTTTTCTCTGTACATTCAGATAGGGGAAAAAAAAATCTTAATTCTTAAAGACAACAGCAAAATATGGGAACTACAGGGAAAGAAAGAACCTTCTGATAGAGTGACTCCAACTCATGGTCATAAAAAAGATTTGTTAGATCTAATTTATTAAACTGTCTGCTTAGATATTCTCAGAGCACCTGAAGAGCAGGGGAAGTTTAGTGAAGATTAAAGGAGGCAGTTTAATCCTAAAACTGGTTTTTTGTTTTTTTTTTTCTCTACTGCAATGCAACCCTTTGAGGAGTGTGGGTTTCTGTTTGATGGCTGCATCCCAATTCCATCAGTGACTGAGTTCACCTGTTTGGCACAAGAAGAATCAACTTCTGGACTAAACACTACGGGCTTGGTAAACTGGGAGCTGGAATTTGCAGTGGATAATGTATAAAACATATCTAACTGGCATAATTTTTATGTTTCTTTAAAAGAAAACAGGAGTTTGCTTGAATCTCTGCAGTTTCTGAACATCAAGTTTCAGGTGAAAATAGAGAGTATGTTCAGGACCACATTGCTTGGTGTCAAAGGCTCTGTCAAGCTCTTTGGCATCAACCCTGCCCATGGAGGAACTGGAATTAACTCCACTAGAGGCAAGAGGCTGATGGGAGTAACTTTGTGTAAGTTAATTCGCTTTGGTTCCCGAAATTTTGGGCAGATTTAATGGCTATATGGATATATAGCATTTTATTATTCATTTATTTTCTCAGACAGTTTTGATCATTCCTAAGCATGGGCTGAAACACCAGCTTAGCTCTACACACAATAAACAAACCTCTTGTCATTCAGTAATGGAAAAAATGCACTCTTTTTTCCTATGAAATAAACCTAATTGAGTGTAAAATTTGAGCCTGCTGAAGACAGTAAGCAAATTCTGCTTGACAGCAGTGAGGGCAGGGATTTTATTCACTGCCTTTTGACTCTTCTTTGTAAGGGACCAGCTCAGTTATTAGACCTGTTACAAATGATCAGAAGAGGAGGTGTCTGGTGACCTGACAGCCTTTGGTTTTCAGATCCAGACCTAAAAGTATTTTCTACTAAATCTCAATAACATTGTAATGATCAAAAGTGATACTCTGCAAAGATAGAATCTTGTGAGGCAAAAAGGACCTTTTAGAAAGTTAAGGATCTCCACTTTATAGGGAGACCTTTTTTTTTTTTTTCTTTTTTCCCAAAAAATAACGGAAAGGAGAAAATTTTTCAGGAAAGCAAAAAAAGTTCCAACTTGCCAAGTTCCAAGAAATCCCTCACATAAATCACTCCTTAATGAGTTCAAAGGCAGCATTCCTCCTTTGGATGAAGCTCTGTTCCCATATTCCCTGCACACCCAACACTTCAGTGTTCAGAGCTGTGCCAAACAACGACAACAACAAAAAATAAAATAGCAGAAAGCCTTTATAGATGGTTTTCTGACATGAGGCAAATGCAATTCAACACTGACAAATGCACAGTGGAGGAGCTTGGTTGCCAATGGAATAACAAATAGAAAAAGAATTAAGTGTCCCAGCCTGAGAGGGCTGAAAGTCATCTCAGCATGTACAGACACACCGGCTCCTCAAACCCTCTGCCCTCTTCTTGCCGAGTCCGGTGTCAACCTTTTTTATTATTATTTGGCTTTGTCCTCTGGAAAAAAACAAACAAACAAAACAAAAAGCCTTTGACTTTATTTGTTTGTTTGTTTGCCCTTTCCCTCCCCTCAGAGGTGAGCACAGGGTGCACAATGGATGGTGTGTCTGGGAGCTGCTCTGACCTGCCAGGGGCTGTTTGATAACCCACTCATCACCGACACTGAGGATGCTTTAATGCACTCTCACTCCCAAGCCTGGCTTTCCAGTGGCCTCACAGTGGTCTGTTCTCCCGTTATTTACACTGGCACCGTTTGCAAACAACAATATGCATTTATTCCAAGCTCATCCTGCCTTCCCAAAGCCAAACTGCTTTTCCTCTCACACGTTATGACACTGAATTCCTTAATCCACATCCTCCCCTGCCATCTTTATTCACACAAGAGTCAACAAAGAATCAGGTCCATAAAATGGTATATACCTAATTCTTCTAATAGATAATTTTAAATCCTGGGAAAGGATGGATCATTACAAAAATGAACTAGAAATTTAAGAAGAAGCACTTTTGTGATGGCTGTGCTGCAGCCTGGTGAACTCTGGGATGCATAAAACTGGGTTTCAACTGATGTTATTATGTTAAATGTTGGCCTAATAAAGATACTGCAACCAAACATATCCCTAGATTTGGATATCCAGGCAGTGAATCTGAATCATGCCAATCTGTATTTCTAGGAGGTGAGGTTTGCCTTTCTCTTATGCAAATTTTCTGCAAATAATTTGCATTTTTGCAGATCCAAATGGAAGCCAAAAATGAATTCTATAATTAATCTGCAAGTAATCCTTCCTTAATTATAAATTTTGTTGAAACCTGTTTTGCAATGCTAACTTTCAACTTGTATTTTGTATACAACTTGTATACAATTTGTATACAACTTGTATAATTTTTTTTATTTTACTTTATTTTTGTTATCCCTTAACTTATTTTCTTCTTTTTTTTTTTCCCACAAAGACAATTCCATCTATCAGACTGGTGAAAACAGAAACAAATTACAGGTGTCTATTTTTACAATATATACATTGTGTATTTTAATACAGGTCCAGCGTGGATTTTGTGCAAAAACAAGAAGGTGGAATTCTTTTTCTTCAGTTCCGTGCATTAGTCTCCAAGCCTGAAATTAGAACTTTGATGGCATTTTTGAACAACTGTAACGATGTCATTGGGTAATAATGAACTCTGTCAGGTTTAATGGCTCTGTAATTAATACCTACAGGATAATAATAGCACAGTACGGCTTTAAAGAGGGGAAATGTTTTGGAAGCAACAACCATTTCAGCAGGAGCTTGGGAAGTTTAGCAGAGGAGTTCAAGATGCCCAAATCTGACAGGACATTCCGTGAAATAACTGGAAGCCTGATGAATGTATTACCCTCCTTTCAAATTATCCCAGAATGGTTTGGGTTGGAAGGGACCTCAAAGTCCATCCAGTGCCGCTCCCACCACCTTCCACCAGCCCAGGTTGCTCCAAGCCCCATCCAGCCTGGCCTGGGACACTTCCAGGGATCCAGGGGCAGCCAGAACTTTAACACAAAATTCCCATGAAATTAACACAAAAATTCTATGAAAGCAGAATTTTCATTTTGCCAAAAGAATCCAGTGCTTCTTGAAGTTCTGGGCTCTGAGAACAATTATAATTGTACAAAGTACACCCACCAAAAACTGCTTTACACCTGTGCAAACCAGTGCAGGACTAATTGGTTTTAACCTCTAAATGCTGAGTTTGACACTTCAACAGCAAATGCATTGGGGGAAAATTTTACAGCAAAACCAACTTGAATAATTTGTCATATCCCATCTTGACTGGTTAGACTAGAATTGGCACAGAGATAAGAAAAGAGTATTTAATTACATTACAGTTGTTGTGACATATAAAATTTCCTGGCCAGGAGAAAAAATAGCTATAATTTTCAGCTTTTTTAAGAAGAATAACATAGTAAATAATACATTTTTATTTTCAAATGGTTTCAAGATGGTATGGATAGAACATTGGTAATAACACTGGCAAATGAAAAGTTATTTTCTGGAAAACAAACAAACAAACAAATGCAAATAACGACCCGAACACCTTAATGAAGTAATTAGACAAAGGGATATTTAAATTCTGTGAGACATTACATTTATCTACAGTGACTCTACATTAATTTCTGCAGACATGTTTTCAATTTTATGAAAATTATGGAAAAATAGAATTTTACACAGTAAGAATTTCAGTCTAAAAAAGCAATAAATACAATATTTAATATAGAAACATAATTAAATTAATTAATAATGAAATAATATTTGAACTCAGACCTAAACCAAAAATGTTATTACTGATATCCAGAAAAGGCTAAACAACAGTTGAAGGTTCACACTGTGAGTCATCACATACATCAGGAAAAAAATAGCTCTTTTTACAGTTTGGTTTTATAAAAGAGAAAACATACTCAAGGGTTTCAGTAATTTAAAAAAAAAAAACAAAACAAAACAAACCAGTTTTTTCTTGAAACTGATAGACTTGTTTTCACTGTTGCTTTTTTATTAACTATAAGTAAAAGTAGCATTTTGATTATCCAATAAAGCAAAAGCCTCAAGGCTCTTATATTAAAGTTTTTTTTTCTCTGATGGTGGAGGAGAATCACATCCGTACCTGACATTTCCCAGGGAAGCGGGGTTTCACATTTTGTTGAGCTTTTAACGGTGCACTCATCAAATTTAATGTCGTTTGTGACACTCCCGTAATGGTGGCACTGAGTAAATGTGGCAGAGCCAAGGAAAATGTCCTTTATTAAGAAAAGTGTCCTGTTAGCCTGGAGAGATGGGAAACTTTCACTTGCATGAGTTGGCTCCTTGGTTATTTCTTTTAGCGGTTATTTTTTGGCAGAGGCTCCCGATATCCACCCAAATGAATTTTTGCATCTTTTTCTTCTAAACTTCCCATAGCCAACACCATGGGACTGGCATTTAGGATGAAACAGCCCATTAATTAATTTTTTTATACCCTGCATTCCACTGTTTCAACCCTTTTTCCTGTGATCAGCAGCAAAGGAGCTGATGGAAGACTGACAGACAGATTGTTCCTCTCCCTCCCTTTTGCTTTCCTCAGTTCTCTAAGGCTTCCTAATAACACACATGGCTGAGAAAAAATTTCTCCTGGGCTGAGCTTTTAATAAAAGCAGGATCCTGACATATTTACAATATTAAGGAACAGCATTCACTTTTTTTTTTTGTTTGTTTAAGGTAGTAAAACTGTATTTTTTTTCCAGCTTTCTTAATATACATATATATAAGTAGCATTGCATCAAATCTTCAGAGCTGAACAGCCTCCAGCTTTCTGCAAGTTAATCAATAATGATGCCAGATAGAAATCTGGCCTACTTCTACTATTATATCAACAAGCATATGCTGTTTATTAAGTCTAACTGCAAGCTGATTTGAAAAGAAAGGGGAAAACCACCCAAAACAGCATCTGTTTATCAGTATATTCCTAATTTTCCCATTTTGTTTCCTATTTATTTTTGATCCAGTTTGAATATATGTGAATCCAGGCAGGCAAATCTGCAGCTTCTGTTGCAAGCAAGGGTGCAGAGAAATAAGCAGCTCTCCATAAAAGGTGTCACAAAACCACTTGTCATTGGCCTGGTTGCAACACAAATTAGGTCTAGGTCTCCATCCCAAACTCACATTCCCCTCTCCTTATCTCCTATTTCCCCATAGCTGAGCAGATGTATTAAGAGCACTGATAAGGTCTGGTCTAAAAATTAAGATTAAAGCCACGTGCTTGGGTTCTCCACACTGTGAACCAAAATTTGTACAGAAATTGGGTGGAGAGAGGAAAAATTAGAAATCCAAGGAAAACAGAGGGAAAAAAAATATCAGGTTCAATCTTAATCGAATAATTGAAGCTTGGAACTCAACCAGATGAGTATCTGATATATCCTTTTATGTGGCACTGACAAATCTGTGTGGTTTGGCCATTTTGAAGAACTCTTTCCCAGATGTGCTGGGAACTGATTTCAGCCAACAGACCAGATTTACAGGGGGGAATTTGATCCCTCTTTTAGTGCTGGTAAAAGCTTTGAACCTGTTCTTCCATTGCCACCTCTGGGTTTGAGAAAAAAATTGTACAAAATCATTGGGTTGATGTCAAACTCTTGCATTCTGGAAGACATAAAAAAGCGGGGGGGGGAAGAATAACACTGATAAATGTCATTGAAGCACTAAGGGCTGTGGGTACTCTGAGCCGTTTGGGATGAAATCTTTTGCCTTTTAAATGATTATCAGTCATAGTCAATGAAAGTCTTCTGTTGAATTCAAACAACTTCGGTATCCTGACAAAAAACCTATGGGAAATTGAAATTAAAGGATTGAGTTCAAACAGTATCCATCTTGAATAATTAATATTAATACATACACACATATTTTTATATATATATATATATCAGAGCTTAGAGGTTCTTATCTGCCACTGAGCACTGAGCACCACTTAATACAACCCTTATTAATAACTCTTTTGATATGGTGAGAACTTCAGTTACTGTTCTGCTGCTTGTAAACACTCCCTAAAGCAAATCAATCTGCCACAGCAATCCATGCCAATGAGATGTTTTGAACTTCAACGGGATTAGCTCAATCAGAGACCTTTGAAAGGTTGGGTTATATGAGGAGATGGAAGCTGAATGGCAATGCAGGAAGAAAAACAGTGGTTCTGGAAAAGAATAAAAAGTCCAGATTAGCCTAAGTCTAGGGGAATCTTAGAATTACAGAATATTTGGGGCTGGAAGGGACCTCAAAGATCATCTCATTCCAACCCCTGCCCTGGGTGACTGATTTTCTGTGAGAGGCCAAGTAGCTGTGGAAAATTACTCTCACCTACAGCTCGGTGCAGTCTTCATCATTCACTATATTTAAATGAGAAACCCCAAAACGTGACATTTGGTAGCTGCCAAATTGGAATACTCACTCCAGAAGTCATTTTTAGGGGTGTAAGTTGCGGGGTGGGTTGTGCTAATTAGGTTGGCCTTACATGGGAAGGGAACAGCACGAAGGACTTCCTAACCAAGTCCATATTAATCCAACTGTAAGCTGGAAGAATGTCAGAAAGTTTGGCACCCTCCATCACATCAATGTTTTCCTTTAAAAATTTCTTTCTTAACTATTTTTCTTAAATTTAAATGTCAATAAATTTAAGTTTTAAAAAAATGAAAGATTTTTCTTTTAAAATGTCTTTCTTAAAAAAAAAAATCAGCTGAAGCCTCACAGGCCTCCACAGTGAGAATAACTCATAAATCATCTTTGAGGCAGTCAAAGTCCCAGGAAATTCCTGAAAGAAGAACCTTAATTGGAACCTGCAGGACTGTTTTCCAGTAAGAACAATTATGAAAAGGAATGCCAGGGAACAGTGTGTGACATTGTTTCTGGCATTTCATGATTCCAAGATACAGTTTGAACTGATGAGGCTCCAGGCAGAAGGGAGAGTTGCATATCAAAGGAGGCAGGAGGAGAGGAGGGTTGTGGGAGTCAATAATAGGCGTAGTTAGAGATATTTGTATTTCTTTTACTATTGGAGCTGCAGTTGGACTCACCCTGCTGAAGAGACCGTGCACTGCAGCTTCATGGAAGCTGTTGATCTGAATTTGGGAAGAGGTGGCAGCTGTGGATGCAGACAACTGGCCCAGTGTTGAGAGAAAATGACTGAGTTTGGATAAACTGGGACCCCAGGACCTTCTCTTAAAATAAAACAATATGAAGCTTGAAGGTTATTAATTGCTAGATAATCATAGGTTATTAATTGCTAGATAGTCAAATGACCTTCCTCACCAATGTGCTGACCATGAGCACCTCCCACTGAAGACAATGGGGAGGCAAAGTGGTTTTCTGTCCCCCCTGCAAAATAATTCCTCATCTCTACCTGTAATCTCCAAATACTCAGTTTGGCTACACAGACCATTCATTCTCCCTTTAATTATTTTGCCTGTAACATTGCATGGAGCAAAGAATCTGCTAGAAATAGTTGGGACCTCGAGCAGATGAAATTTTTCTGTTTGTTTTACATTGCTACTGTTAATGGCTGAGACCACCTTGCCTATCAGAATTTCTTCATTTTATTTGTACTTCTGACAACCTGAGCTGCTCAAAATACACAGAGAAAGAAAGGGAAAAGTATCTTTATCACAGTATCTTTATCAACTGTGATCCACTCCTTTCTTTTAGTTCTTTCTTCACTCCAGATCTATGGCAAAAGCTTCTGGGTATAAAACATTAGAGCCATTCCAAATGGATTTATTCTCCACTATTTGGCAGAATAGAAAATAAACTCATAATTTTTATTCTGGACAAAGAGCAAATTCTATTTGTTTACCTATTTCTTTTCTTAAACATATTACCAAAAAAACTGGCAACACAAATGACTTACCATTATATCATGCAGTTTATCATTTAAACATGAAGGATTTATCATTAGTAATCCTGAAGTTACCTGTGAAACCTTGAGAAAAGCAGTTTTTCAAATGTGTCCAATTTTCCTGTTTCCACTGTGTGTATTATTTTGCTTCTGGGCATTAAGAATTGCTCTCCCAAAAATTCCAAACCAGCAAACCTGACATCCACACTGACTGTGGGACAAATCAGAATTATTCCTATAATCAGGTAAAACCTACAGAAAGTACTTTCCTGATGTTGCAGTTTATTTATTTAAATAAGTAAATAATGTATATTTTTGTAAGTATTGTTTATTCAAATAAGTAAAATAATAAAGAGAAAAACGATAAGTAAGTAACTCTCAAATTGTTTTATCAGATTAATGCTCTGCAATCAGTACTGATGGCTATTGTGTTAATCATTTACCTCTTGATAATGGCAGCAATTGTTCCCTCAAATGTCCAAGCCTGAATTATCACATTACCAGACAAATGTAAACAAGTAGAAGACTCTCAATTTTAGCAAGCCCTAAATATGGGCTGCCAGACCACGAAATTCAGCATTATATTTCCACGATTGTCTGCTCAGATTTGTGTTCTGCTCCGTTGCAAACACACAAATTGCATTCTCATCTCCACTGACAAAGCCAACAGAAGATTTTTCCCATCAAAGGAAAAGGTGTTGTGAGCCCAGAGTGGCAACATTCCCGATGTTTATTGAGAGGTGGCAATCAGCAGGTGAGCAAAAACACACTCCTGCTTGAATATCCATGAAACATGGCTCCAGCCTCAGCAATTATCACTGGAATGGTAAAAGTTTAATTATCAGTTTAATTAACAGTAACAGAGGTGTTGAGAGGGTTAAAAAAACTCTGTGAGAGTTGATTTCTAAGTGAGATGGTTTGGTTTGCTCTGTCCATACTGGCAAAGATTGGGGAAAGTACAAGACATCCCCCAGACACCCCTACACCTTGTGCAGTCCTGGTGGGAATGACTGAACCTGGAACCAGCTTTGCCCACCTGTCTCAGTTCTCCTGGTGAAAATTCCAATGGCTTCAATCATCCCTGAAGGAGGAAACTTCAGAAAAACACCCTGATTGAGGGTAATTAAGGAAGAAGGAGCTTGGGGCTTCTCTGGCTGTTGTCTTGAGACTTGGTGTGTGAATTCTGTGCACTGCTGGTGGCTTCTGATAGGGTTTTATGGTATCTCCCACTGTTTGGAGACAACTCTCCACCATCAAAGTCCTCTTTTCCTTTGGGGGCAGAGATCTTTGTAACTGGAGGCACTTTCAGAGTAATCAGCATCCCAGCACAACATCTCCAGAGTATCCAAGGGCTGTGTTCTTCCAACTGACTGCCTGACCCAGCCTGCAAACCAGGAGCTCAGGGATCTGCTGGGGGCCTTTCCACATTCCTGGGACCAGCCATGGGACAGGAGACCACGTGCTTGAGGGGTTTGGGGAGGCACATTGAGGGGGCAGAGGTTGGGGCAGTTTACCAATCCGTGAATTATTCCAAACAGCAATAAAATCTGGAGGTCAGTAGGGTTCATACTTACGAAATCCAGACTAAGAAATTTTTATCTATACACACACACATATATTTTTTATATATTTATGTTTATACATATATATCAGAAAAAGTCCTCTTGGGACTAAAGTGTCTACAGTATAGAAGGGACTGTCCCAAGGAAAGCTTCGGTTTTCCTATGGAAAACTGAAGGAGGCAAAGTGGGACACTGCAGAATCACAGACACTGAAAAAGGAAGAGCTAAAGAAGGCCCTGATGAACCAGGGTGGAGCAAACACTGAGTTAGACAGACCTGACCCTAAAAACTTTTGCTTCGGGAGAGGCAACAGAATCCAGAGCACTGCTAAAGCAGCACTAAAAAAAAAAATTAAAAATAAAAAGTTACTTTCTATCACACATCCAAGGGTTATCAGTGCTGATGCAGGATGTGTTTTTTAGGAAAAATTACCACAAATAGGCTCAGTGGGAGTAATGGCAGGAGTCTATTGATTCAACTTACTAGAAAATAAATAGAAAATTGAAAAGCAATCTGAGCAGTAAAGTTTGCCCGTTGGTAAGTGTAACAGTGTATAATTTATCTCCATTGTCATTATGTGATCAATAATGACACTGAGGACCTCGATCCATCTTTATCTCTCTTGAATTTCAAGGCCAAATATCAGCTGATTATTCTTAAACTCCACTGTTTATTTCCTGAAACCATGGGGTTTCACAAAAGCTCAGGGAAATTCAGATAAAACACTTACATGGACCAGTCAAATTAAATGAATGCTTCTCAGAGTTATAGTCCAAGTGGTTTAGCAATTCCTGTCAGCACAAGGGAAAGGTGTCTGAAGGAATTAAACAAACTGTTAAGGAAGCAGCTCCTCGAGACAACTAAAACCATATTCTAGGAAAGAATAGGGAGTCCTGAAGAATTCAGAGGGAAAAGGGAAATTTCACACAAAATTCACTCGCCAAAAAAAATTATCCAGTGTTCTGTGATCTGCTGCAGGTGTTTAGGTGGCACCAACCACCTCTGCTTTCCGAGTGACACAATTCCCGAACGTGGCCCTCGAGCACCGAGCATCAGCACACGCTCAACACTTCCCATCTAATAATTACCTTTTCCAGACTAGAGGCAGATTTATCTGAGTTCATCATGAGCTGTTTGATGTACCTTTTATATTTGGATGTCATCAGCATGAAGGCAGTAATTAAGATCCCTCTTAGAGAATGAAGGACCCCGCTGGGAGCACGCGCTGTGCGTGTTAAACGCGACAACCCCGCCTTGGGAACTCCAGGCTTGGGATTTCCAGCCCTTATCAGTAAAGCACCTTAATCAGTTGAAAACCAGAATTCTAAGAAATAAAGAAAAAAAATTACTGAACAAAACGAGCTATAAATTGATTCTGCTGTATGGTGTAAAAATAAGTAATGTGGAACAGAATATTGCTGCTCAATCTTACTGTGGCTCTAAGAAAATCTGTGGTTTATTGTGTCAGGTGTGCAATTTTCTTTGGTGTTTTACTTTATTTTGCTATCTGCTAAATAGCTATGAGCACAAGAAAAAGTGAAATCCTCCTCCCTGTTCCTTTTGGATTAGTCAAAATTCCTAATGACAGCCTGGAGAGCGAGAAAATTTAGAAAAGGAATATGCAGTATTAGGATTTATAAATTGCTTGTTTTGCAGCTCTGCTTAATTATTTCCATCTAATTAATTATCCACTAGGTCAAAAGGGAGAATAAAGAGATAGCTCTCCTCTCAGAAATAAGAGTTACTTTAGAACTTGGAACTTACCTTTCATTGACCTGCTGACATTTGTTTGTAGACTTTCCTACACATTATTGCAGAATATTTCACTCAGCTCTTGGTCATCTGCCCCCAGCGTTGACAATTTGAAGGGGAAAAAAACTCCACAGAAATTTTCAGAGGAATAGATTAATTTATTCTGCTCCCTTTTTAAGTTACTGGTGGGGTGGGGTTTTTTTTGGCTTGCTGGAATTTGCATTCTTTTAATTAATTGCACTGGGAGCTGTGGGCAGAGGAGAGGGGAGCTGGGAAAAAGCTCATAAACAAGCAAGGAAAGCAAAAGACTCCACCTGAAATATAACATGAAAACTTCTGGGTTCTGCCGCCTCTTCTGCAAGCTGTACAATGTGTTCTGGATGGGTTCCTCACTCAGTCTCACCTTTATGTATCCACATGAATATAAATTTAGTATTTAGCCTGACAGCTTTTTTTAGTTTTATAGAAAGAAAAAAAGTGGGTTTTAAGCTTGCTTTGTAGCTGAGGAGAAATGTTCTTCCTCCTCCCTAGTGGTGTCTAGATAGGAACCTGATAGAAAAACAGGATCAAATTGGAGCTTGCTTTGCACAGAATACAAAATTCATCAGATTTCTCCAAGGTTTTTTAGTATTTTTCACTGATGCTGTGCCTGTTTAGATCAGGAACATGGCAATTCTTTAGAATTACATTCTGTGTACCACAAGAGAGCTCAGAAAGAAAGCAAGAACAAAGAAAAAAACAAAAAGAGAGGATGTAAATGGTCTCAGGTCAAAATTCAAAGAACTGAGCTGAAAGCAGGATGATTCCTTTACCTGTCCTAACTGCACAGGAAAAACATTATTTAATACCTTAAAGTCAGAAAATAGTGGGTTTTTTTATTTTATTTTTCATTAAGGTTTAGTTTGTTTGTTGGTTTTGTTTGTTTGTTTGTTTGTTTGTTTGTTTTTGAAGTTTTGGATTATTTTCTGTGGATTTTTTTTAATATGACACAGCAAAGACCCCTGTGTGTGTTACTGTGGTTTCTGTACACAATTCCATAAAGTTTTTGCAAATTCTTTTGTTGTTGTTGCTGTTTGATGTCTCAAAAAATGAGAATCTGAGCTTTGATTTCTATGAGAACAATTTGAGTTTATTATGTTATCTCAATATATCTCAACTATATATTGATTTATATCAATATATAGTTATCTCAATCTATTTAAGCAAGAGAAGACAGATGTAGAATGGGTTTTCTGCCTCCTTTGCACAGGAAATTCAAGTAAAAAGGAATATTTCAACAGGAGCCAGAATTGTTAAGAAAGCCCAGATTTGGCAGCATTTTTTACACAAACTGAATTTAATAAATTCACTGCATTTACCGAATTACAAATTCATTACATTTACCAAATACTTCCTTCAGAATGGAACAGCATCTCTGTTTGGAGGACAAAAAACATGTTCTTCAGCCAGTAAGAGAAGTAGATTGTTGTCTAAGTGTTAACAAATTCCCAATAATTTGTTAAATAATTTTCCAATCATTTTATTACATGGTTTCTAATCATTTTAATGGTTAAATATTTTCACGCCAGTTTGAGGAACGGCAACAGAAACTTCCCGTGCACAGAACAAATGGAGTTAAATTCAATATAACATGCAGATCTGAGAATTATTCATGTCCCTCACAGAAAGTTTCTGAAGGCTCAGAGGACAAAGTACAAGTACATTTTCACTTCATCTTTATTCTCCTATAATCCACAAGGGCAAATGAGGATTTATGAGCAGAAATAAATAAGGAAATAAGTTGAAGTGAGCCTGACTCAACACATTTTTGTATAAATACATACAAGATTACTGCCATTGTGTTTGATAGTGAAGATTAATTTCTGGAGAACAGCAAGAAAAATGTTTTCTCAGGCTTCAGCTTGGGCAGGAGTTGCTACGATTTTTTATATATTTCATTCCCTTAGGAATTTGCCAATTTAGGAATTTTTTTCAGTGTTTCAAAGATGAAATTATTATTATTATTGTTATTGTTATTATTATTATTATTTTGTCTTGGGCTAGAAATTAGAGCAGCTCTGGAAATCTCTTGCTAAATTGAGAGTTAGTTTTACTGGTCAATGATATACATGCAGCAAGGCTTGATTATTTTAAAATTTGGTTTTGCCTCTAAATAAATGGGGATGCAAGAAAAAGGTTGTGTGAATATATACATCATCCTGTTTTCTTTTTGTTCCATGATTCTATGAACATTTAAATGGGAATAAATCAAGACACAAGGAAATTATTTTATGGCCAACATTGCCTTAGTGGCTTAATTCTTTACTGTATAAAGAATGCTTGTGTTTTACATACGAACACAGGTTTTTTTATTGGCATTTTAAAACATAAATACTCCTGGGAATAGCTCAAAAAGGCCAGTAGCTCATTCATATTTATGCAATAAAGAGAAAAACCAATATTCACTTTGATATTTATAACACTTTTAAGATAAGATAACAACCTATATTTGGGTCCAAGCTATCTGGGCATTGTATCAAGTTGACAGATAAATCAATATCATTGATAATCTGCTTTCTGGTGTAACTAAGTGCCAAGTGGACCCTAAGATGGGAGGAAAACTTGGAGCTTTTTTCTAATGTGAATCTCTTTACCTGTGTCACTCCTGCACAGAAGTATTTATCAGGTTTATTGAAGCAATCTCCAGGTTTCTTTTACATTTAGATTCATGTTGCATTTAGCGAGAAGTTTCAATATTTTCCAATAGTCTTGCACTGGAAGCTGAATTTTTGTCTTGTATTTTCAGCGTTACAATATATATTTTATTTTAAGGAGGAAAACGTGGAGAGACCAAAGCCATTTCCCACACACAGCCCTCTGAAAATCAACTCACTTTTTATTTGACAGATGGCAAATCAAAGATTTGAAGGATTTTTTTTGTTATTTTAAGTGCAGTAAAGTCATCATACAAAACCAAATAAAACATTTGATGGCTTTAGGTGTAGAAAAGACCAAAAAGGACTCAAAGGGAGATGCTCAGATGAGAAACAACTTCTATTTTCCATTCTTTTCCAATGAAAACTAAGCAAAAATTGTAGAAAAACCTGTCTGAGAATGCTGAGCTTTTGAGCTTTTTAACCTGTTACTTCAAATACTTTTGAAAAAGAAAAAGGTCAAGCTTTTGCAAAGACATCCATTGAGCTCAATTTTAAGAAATTTTATGTTCCCAACAGCATTTATTTTTTGGTAAATTAGGTAAAATATATTCTAATAAGACAATACCTTAAATTTATGAAAAATCATTTTTAGGGAAATTATGTCTTTTTGATGTTTTCAGTGTTCTTTCAACCTCTCATGGAAGTTGGCAGTCAGGTACCCGGGCAGCACATCAAATACTTGATTTATTGGGGTTTTCAAAGTACCTTTTGAAAGTATTCAAACGAACATCAGAAAATTCTGACATTTTATGTACCTACAAGACTTAACAGTGTTCTCAACCCAAGGCTATTCTCATTCCTGACTGTCTTCAATGCATAAGAACAGGTATTTGTTTATAAATAAGCTTTAGCCTGTAAAAAACCCCTGTATTCAATTAACTGGATGTCCTTGCTTTATTTATTTTCCTCAGCTACCAGATGCAAAACAAACACATTTATTAGGAAGTCAAAGACAATAGGCTTTGGTGGGTTTTTTTTTTTTTTTTTTTTTTTTTTTGTTGGTTTTTTTTTTTTTTTTTTTTAGTGTAGGGTTTTTTATTTTAATTTCACTTTCCCATGATATTCTGACACTTAGTGTCACCAAAAAAAAAAGGTGTATTTCTTATGCCAAGAGTTGCTGCAGTGCTTGGGAACTGCAAGGATGGGGTGGTTGTGTTTTGGTGGGTAACATGGTCCTGCAGAAGGATCTGGATGGATGGGAAGGGTTGGAGCACTGGGCAGCTCTCCATGGCAGGACATTTGACAAGAGCAGATGTGGAGCTGGAGAGGTAAGTGCTGATGTCCCTGACATCCAGGGACAGGGTGGGTGAGAAAGGCTGAAAGCTCCACCTCTGATCCAGCCTCTCCTCTGGTGGATTCTCAGCTCAGAACCACAGCCAAGGGTGGAACCAGCACCAGAGAGTTCCCTCATCCACACACAGTGACAGGGGCTTGAACAGCAAAACCATCAGACAGCAGCTTGTCTGGTCCTGATCCCTTCCCAGCTCGGATCAAACTCCCAGAAAAAGCTGTGCAGGCATTCCTTGGGTTGTGTGAGTTTGGCCTGCTTGCTTGTTTGTTCGATTTTCGTGAAAGTCAGCTTCTCACACAGCCTAAAAGCAGAGTTTGGACAAAGAATCACAGAGTCATTAAGACTGGACAAGCCCTTTAAGATCACCAAGTCCAAACATCGACCCAGTGCCATCACCATTTCCACCACTAACCCATCCCCTCAAGTGCCACAGCCAGGCCTTCCTTGGGCACCTCCAGGGCTGGGGGCTCCAAACCTCCCTGGGCAGCCCCTGCCAAGGCCTGACCACCCTTTCCATGAGGAAATTCCTCCTGATGTCCCACCTGCCCCTCCCCTGGCACAGCCTGAGGCCGTTCCCTCTCCTCCTGGCCCTGTTCCCTGGGAGCAGAGCCCGACCCCCCCCCGCTCCCCCCTCCTGTCAGGGATTGCAGAGCCAGAAGGTCCCCCCTGAGCCTCCTTTTCTCCAGGCTGAGCCCCCCCAGCTCCCTCAGCTGCTCCTCATCAGACCTGTGCTCCAAAGCATCAACCTGAAGCAGCTGAACCCTGAGCTAATCCTGTTCAGCCCCAGGAAAGGGGAACCACAGAAGGAACCCCCTCTTGGCGTGTGAACATCCCCCCCGAGGGTGTGGACTGTGCAGCTCTGCAGATCCCTCCAAGCACTTCTTGCTCAGTGCTTTTAATGCTGCTCCCTTAAATCAAGATTTCAGTTTTACACGTTTAGATACCTGGTCTGCCAAAATAAATCTTTCCTGGCGTGTCAGTGAAGGTTCAGAAGCCTTGCTGCCAGCGTGGCTTCACTTTTGGGTGCATGTAAAGCAATAACACCCTGTACCTTTAGTTTCTGCATCTCAAGCAGCAAACCCATGAAGGTATTTATGAATTTATGACTCTGACACAAAACTCTGTGAATATTCCCTGCTTCCCTGGCACTGTGTCTGTCAGAGAGGGGAGGCACACTGTCAGCCTCCTAATGAGGGCTCTGGCAGCACAAATCAAACGTCTCTGGAAACTGGAAGTGAATAATCTCCTGTAACACTTTGTTCCCCTGGACTCCAAATAATGCTTTAATCTCGGATTTTCACATTTTGGAAGTTTTTTTCTTAGCATTAAAAAAGCCAGGTCTGATTATCTTGAGGGAATATTGACAGTCTCCATGAACAGAACTCATCACGAGTGTCATTGTTATGAAAACAAACTTATTTCTGTTATTTCTGCAGAAATAACGTTTACAGAATCCCAAAGAAAGAGTTGTCAAATAAACTAATTGGTCTCCTGCATCTGAGAGGAGTATTAAAAAAAATCACAGAGAACACCTCATGTCCAAAACATCATGGGAACTACCCCACCAGCCCTCTGGGCAATCCATTTATGCAATATTTTCAGATCCTTGTTTGTTAACATCACAGATATACTAGTTTTCTACTCTAATTTTCACACATCCAATCAGGGCAGAGTGATCTTCGTCAGTTTTTTTTCTTACTTTCTCCATGTTTATCTTATTTTTTATTTGTTTAGGGACAAAAATATAAATCCTGATGATCATTGTAGCAGCTGCTTCATTTTATTTGAAGCGAATTCATTTGTGTTTAGTACCCTGACAGCCCCTCACTGCAGCAGATTACGGGGGTTTAATGGTGCAGTCAATTCCAGAACACTGTAAAACAGTGTCTTTCTATGTTTGAATGTTCTTATGAAATCCTTCTCTCCACAGCTGAAATAAATCTCATTTATGCACAGTAAAATCATTCCTGTCAAACTCTTTGGAAAAAAAAAAAAAGCATCATGCACTGCTTAAATTTACATTTTGTTCTAAAGAATACAAGTTTTTGTTTCAAGGGTTTGCAGCATCCCAGTTTTTGTATTCCCAGTCTTATTTCTGCTGTGGGCCACCATTACTGCAGACAAAAATATTGTCACATCCACGCAACAGTTTTCTTGTGAACACTTGGGAAATTTAAACTCTTACAAAATGTGAACCACTTTTACAATTTATGGAGCTCTCTAATCAAATAAATTCTCCTCTTCTGCGTGGATTTGAATCATGGAATCCCAGGATGGTTTGGGTTGGAAGGGACCTCACAGCTCATCCAGTGCCACCCTCTGCCCTGGGCAGGGACAGCTTCCACCAGCCCAGCTTGCTCCAAGCCCCGTCCAACCTGGCCTGGGACACTGCCAGGGATGGGGTGTTCATGAATTCTCTGGGGGTCACCTGCAAGTTTGGAAGGTTTCCATTGTTTTCCCGAGTTCTGAGTGGTGAGCAGTCAGATTAAAGGTCACCCCAGAGAGCTGGACCCAGCAGGCAAGAGCCCTCTGTCCCAGCTGCAGCGGTCACTCAGCCACAGCAGGGCTCCCTTTGCCTTCCTGTGGGCACACTGGATGATCCTGAAGGTCCCTGCCAACCCAAACCATTGCAGATGATGGGCACAACCCTTCCCTGTGCCCTCTTGGCAAAGGAATTTAGATCAGGCTAAGAGGCACAGAAAGCTGACTGCCAGTCCCCAGAGAACTCGGGCACAAAGTGGAGATGCCAGATTTGTTGAGGTGTGCAGCAGATTGTGTTGCAGTTGGAGGACAAGACTTGGATCCTGGTTTTAAAGGCAGGTGCTGACATTCTGCCAAGTCCCTTTTAAACCTGCAGCAATTCCACCCTATGACCTGATTCCTGATTCTGCTTTTTACTGAACACCTTGTTTTTAGTTTTCATCTTGTATGAACAACAGAGTGCCCAAACTGACATGACAAATAAAGGAACAAGTGATGCTTGTCTTTAGTCTTAATTGCTCAAGTTGTTTGCCAAGAGAACACCAGAGCAAAGTCAGCAGGATACCATCCAGTGGCTACTAAAGGTGTTTATTTTAATTAATTGAGCCAAAGTTTTTCACCTTTTGCCTTGTAGCCATGTGGAATCAGGATCTTATTGCAATTACTTACTCACTGGGTTTTATCTGAATTCAGGTTTGCTCCCCTCCACATCCACAAGGGAGTGTTATTCCTGCCTAAATTTCAGAGAGTGTATTGAGAATTATCTAAGAATTGGCATGTTCCTAATGATAAACCATTAGGGAGCTCTTTTCCCCTTTTGAAGATACAACATTTTGGTGGAAAAAAAAAATCTGTTACCTCTCTCCTGCTTTGCTACTTCCTGCAATGAGTTGAAAACTGGAGGACTTGACATTAAGAAGGTTGAACTTGATGATCTTGGAGGTCTTTTCCAAACTTAATGATTCTGTGTCACACTAGAGGACTGGTGTTCCCTTAAATGAGGACCGCCTTGGGATACTGACCTGTTTCCACAAGCATTTTCCTTAAGAAATCTTTCTATTTCCAATTATTATTCTTTCTAAAAGATCCTGTGGCTGTGTAACTTGCTGGAGCTCTTCCATCACACTGAGATCAACTGCTTTGGTTTGAAAGAAGAAACCTCTGGATTATGGGATCCTTTGCAGCAGAAGTTCTGCAGAGACAGAGCTGCTGCCAGGCCTAATAAAACATCACCTGATAAACAGATTGCCTCCTGTCTTAGCACAGCAAATGTTCCAGGGCCAAATCCTCCCCCCCACCTACACAAATCTTGCTCACAAATGTCCCCACTGGTTTAATGATCAGCAGGGATAGAAAAAAAATCAGTCACTTCATTGCTGCCAGAGAAATGTAATTCAATCTTCATCTTCTGGTACATTTAATAGGTGCAATGTTTACTATTTAAAAAAAAAAAAAAATCAGTATTTATCCACAAGACAAAGTGTCAGTGGCTTAATGTCCATGCCCCATAACGTGAATGAAGGATTTAGTTTCCAATGGGTTCCTAATTATGAATCCTGTCCAAAACACATCCTGTTTAATAAGTTAAATGGATAACTCTGTCCTTGTACACTTGTTTTTTTTTTTTTAGAGTAATGGGAGAGAAGCTGGCTAGCACGGATGTGAAAACAGAAGTTTTCATTGCACCCTTCTGGTTTGGGTTATTTATAACACCTGACCCTGCTTTTTATAGCTGCCTTCCTATAGACAAATCTCAGCTAGGACAAGAGCAGCTTCTGCAGCAGTGAAGGTTTTTGAGACCTCAGCTGAGATAAAGCATCGTGGTGAGAGCAGAAAGATGAGCTGGCTGGTTTGTACCAGACAAGGAGGAGGAGAGAGAGAAATTTAATTACTGTCCAGATACTGCTGTTATTTTTAAGGGTCATCTAAGCCCCTGAACAGTCTCATACATTCTTCCAGGCATTAATCATCCCAAGAGCACCTCAGAACTCAACTTTGGCATTAAATCTTATCAAGTAGCTTTTATTTGTGACCTGAATTAACATCTAACATTTGTTTCATTATGGAGTTTGCCATATATCAAAATTTCTATATAGCTTGTTAAAAGTTCAGCCTGGCATCTGCTTTGCCCGATGTTACAGCGATTTGCATTGGAAGTTTTTCAATAACAAGTATTTCTCAGACAAGAAGCCAATATTAAGTCTATCAACTTCCCCTGGTTTGCTAATAACATTAACTGTATAGATTGCCACATTCTATATTTAACTCTGTTTCAGGAGTTGATTTTACAGGGGTAATATTATAATTAAAGCAGTTTTGAAACCGTAAAATTAAAAATCAGTAGAACTCTGAATCAACATTCAACATTTTGTTAGAGTTTTACATGTTCTTACGGTGAGGATAGAGACACTTCTCTTCTTTTTTTTTTTTTTTTAAATAAGATTCTCCAAATTACCACTGGGGTTGGAGCTGCAAATGGGAAGCATCCTGGTCTGTCTATGATTAGGGAAGGAAATATGTTTTTATGAAATTCATCTGTGTATGTCCTTCCTTCAAATCTGTAAATAACATTTACATCAGGACTGTTTATTATAGGAAGAGGCAGAACTGTCAGGGCAGGTCCAGAGAAGATCCACAAAGCTGGTCAGAGGGAAGAACACCCTTTCCATGGAGGAAATCTGATGGATTTGAGGTTCCTTAGGTGGGAGAAGCAAGTGAGATGTTATTGCAGCCTCTCCATGTGCAAAGGGGCTTTAAGAGAGATGGGGAAAGACTTTTTACCAGGCTTGGAGTGACAGGAGAAGGGACAATGGTTTAAACCAAAAGATGAGAGGTTTGGATTGGATTCCAAGTAGGAATTTTTAAAGCTGAGGGCAGTGAAATGGTGCTGGAGGGTGCCTGGAAAAGTTTTGCCTGCCCCTGGATCCCTGGAAGTGTCCAAGGCCGGGTTGGATGGGGCTTGGAGCAGCCTGGGCTGGGGGAAGGTGTCCCTGCCCATGGCAGGAGGGATGAGTTAGATCTTTAAAGTCCCTTCCATCCCAAACCACTCTGTGAACTACATTTTCCATGGCAGCATCCACTGATCCCACCTGAAATCAGCTCTGTGGTCATTACAGATAAAGGCTGTCCCAAATTATCGATAGCCTCGTCAAATACCAAAAAAAACAAACAAACAAACAAAAAAAGAATTACTAAAAAGGAAGATTTCTTATTTCATATTTTTAATTTTATATTTTACAGGTGATGAACTGAGACCATCAAGAATTTCCTCCCTGTTGAGATCTGACCTTACATTCCCTGCCCTGAAGCAGAATGTTGGTGGTTACAATTCCAGGGCACGGGCCCTGGACCTCATTTCTCTGATGAAATGCGGGCAGGGAATGTGCCATCTGAGTGTTGTTGCCTCTGTGTTGTACGTGTGCCATTCAGCCTGAAATGGTCATATTCAATAAAGGAGAATTAATAATTCACATGCAGTAACAGCAACCCAGACCACAGCAGTTAATGCCCAGAGAAATACACTTTGAATAATGTCATGCCAGTCAGTTCTTACTGTCACCTCCTATTTTTTCCCTCTGAACATGTTTTGTTGAAGTAAAAAATAAAAGATCGCATTCCTCTTTATAGATCTTGTAATTCTTTTTTTTTAATATATAAACATGGGCTTAGAGCCTTAATATCTGCTAATGTGTAAATCATTACAGCACACTGGGAAGCTCCAAACTGTAACTGGAGGTGCATTAATTAGTAGTTACCATCCTACTCTTGGTGCAAAAAGAATCAAGAATTACCAAGACATTATTCTCTTTGAGGGAGATGATTAAGGTTATTTCCCACATTTTTCAACCAAAGAAGCACATCCAAGCCTAACTCACGAATTTCCTTGATTTTTCAGGGACCCAGTCATCTTTCCATCATTCTGGATAACGAACAAGTGCAAAGCCTGCACAGAAAATAAATGTGTCCTGTCCCTCCATCCCTTGTCCCCCATCCCTCTCCAGCTCTCCTGGAGCCCCTTCAGGCCCTGCAAGACTCAGATGTATTTACAGACCAACTTATGTAGGAATTTCCAAAGATTTTTAAGAAATTCCTGGGAGTTTTGCTTCTCAAGCAGCTGTGAAAAGGCAGGTTAAAAGGCAGCTGTGATTTTGGTGCAGCTCCCCCACTCCCCTGATCCGAATCCCAGCCTGGAAGCGCTGAGAGCACAAAATCCATCCTAGGAAAGACTGTGTGGTGGATGTTTGCAGCCAGGGGAGGTGGAACCTGTGATTTTGGTGCAGCTGAGGCCACTGAGCAAACTTGAGGTGAGAACCAGCAGCTCTTGTAGCTGATTCACTTAATCAGAGCAGATGGCTCTGGCCATTACCTCATTACTGCTAATTAAGGGATGTAGAAGAGCTTGCCTGGCCTTAAATTGAAAGTAATGAGCAGCAGCAAGATGGTGGACGTGTAAAGTGGTATAGAATATAGACATAATATTTAGAATATATAAAAGAAACTCTGAAACTTTTTAGTTTATAAATTTATTTTTTTTTCTTATGCAAGTAGGAGAAAAAAAAAAGGAGGGTTGGCCAAATTGTGGGAAAGTTTCCTTGCTCGTTTGTTTTTAGAGTTAAGGGGCTTTAACCTGATCTCTCCTACCCTTTGGGTTTTATCCACCCTCTTCCATGCAGAGAAAACTGCTTGTGCTTTGCTTCCCTGTCCTTATTGATGTTTAATGGTAATGCAGGAGATCATGGAGCTTCCCTAATGTGTTTTTTTCCGTGGGTTCTACTTGTTCAACCAATTGATTCCTCAGCAGCTTTTATCCTCTCAATCCCAAGTGCTGGCTGCTCTATAAAAGCCAAGGAATTGGGAAGTGCTTGGGTTTTCATGGCTGCAATAAATTAGCTGTAAGCAACTAATTTAGCTCAGGAAAATGTAAATGCATCAGCAACACTCTGAACCATCCACTGGAATCAGGGGAAAGGCTGTTATTGATGGAACAGGCTTTGGAGCAGAGCTTTAACAGGAAAGAAGAAGGGCAGAAATCAGCTAGGGAAGAAAAAGGAATCAAACAATAGATTTGCTGAAAATTCCCTTTCTCTATTAGACTCAGTGTAAAAGTTCAACCTTCCTTTTTCTCTTCCTATTCTAAAGTCATGTGATAATTCCCATGCAAAGTCTACGGAGGATTGTGTATATCTGAATATTAGAAGACTTACTGAGAAATCCATTGCAGAAGAAATTTATTGTTTATTATAGAAAGCAGTCAAAATAACTCCAGTTTGTAAAAAAAAACAACCAAAAAACCAAAACAAACACCTTCTCAGCTATAGTTGGTTGTTGCTGCAAACTGGGGTTTGGAATCCTTGTCAAACTAAATTTCATTTGTTTTTTTTTCTCCTGAGAAGTTGAGCTGCACAGCTCAGCTTTAGGCATTTTCCAATAAATTCAGAGGAAGAAGAGCTCAGGCAAAAATTTGAGTGAGAAACTTTTCCAGGCTCTCTGAAAAATTTCAGTGTATGGAGGAAAAAATAAAAGACCTGAGGAGAAAAAAAAAAAAAAAGAGTTTGTCTTTGGGGTTAGAATGTTTTCTGAGTAGACAGAACTAAAGGAGTCAAGGGTCAAAATAGTTGGTTTTACTAGAAAACTTCTCCTGGCACTGTGGAGTTCTCTAACAGTCTACGTGTTTGTAAACTGTTTTCCAAATAGGAAATGTGTTTTTCTCTCTCTTTGTATTTAATAGCACTCAAATTTAATTATAAAAGGACAGTTTTATGCTTATTGACAACCAAACTTACT